>CM054128.1:9575410-10037910 GCA_028751855.1 Ambrosia trifida | reverse complement strand
GAAGCACAAATAGGGAAAGTGCCGATCTTGCACTCTTACCGAAATCTTAGTCTAGCTATGCGGATTTATTAGCAACAATATGCGAACGGTCAATAATATGTTTTTAGATTGAGAAAATAAATATAAGCAGTTGAAACATGAGCACAAAATAAAATAGGAAAAAATCTCGCGTCCAATTTGGAAACTTTTATTGCAAAAACAATGGGTTTAAATGTTTTTGCTTTAATGGTTGTAATGTCATCTATTTAGAATTAAATTTAAATTATACATGAATATAAGGAATTTTTTTACAACTTCTCTTTATATGGACAGTAACTTTATGAATGAAAGCTTTGATATTTCATACACTAAAGCTCACAATTCACCCATCTTACATCATGAAAACGAGATGTATTAGAAAAATGCTTATAAAATATGTAGGTTTAGACATGTAAGAGATGAGTATAAATATGAATATGAATATGAGTTCAGATGTTCAATACTTTAAAAAAAAATACTTAAAAAAAAGAGAAAATAAGATAGCATTATTAATATAGAAAAAAAAAACAAGAGATAATAAGAGAACATTGTAAAAATATAGAAAGATCACACATAGTTGATTCATTTTTAACCGTGCATCAAAAAGACATTTGTACATGAATATATAATTGGTGCCTTTTGTCCAATCTCATATTCTAGCACTTTCCTTATTTGTACACCTTGTGAAAAGCAATAAGAAAAGATGAGTTTTCACTATACTAATTATGTTTGAATTCAAAAGTTATATGGGATATTGATAAGTTGATGGTGATATACTACCATGTTTGAATTGAAAACTAATATATTAATTAGTTGATAATTAAATCAAGTAAGATGTTAGATCACTTTTCATTTTAAGGGTATGTTTGACAAAATTAGCTGGTAGCTAGTAGTTGTAAGGGCTTAAGGGGTGCTTGTAGAATATCTTAAAACTTTCACTGATTTTAACCAATCATGTTTTGCCACATCACTTCACTGATTTACTTCACTGAAACACGTTTTTGTAAGCAGCTCTCCACTGATTCTTTTATTTATTTTCATTTAAATACTCAAACTTTTTATTTTTTACACTTTTACATGGTTTTTACATTTATTTCTACTATTTCAACCGTCTCACCAAACGGTCAGCCAAATTTAATTTTTTTTTATCTTGGAAACCGTCGACTAGTTTGAATTGACTCAACTAAACGGTCAGTGAATTAAATTTAACAGTGTCACCGTCGTGGTATATAAACTGATCAAACCGTAGGGTTAAAAACCACAACTTACCACGGTTTAAAAAGACCAAACACACAAAAAATGAATCCGTGGACCGAAGAGGAAGAAATGGCCCTTGTGGTTTGCCATAACGACGCCACAAACGACCCCGAAATTCAAGAACTACGGGGGGACGAAGGCGAAGACTACCCCCGGATGTGTTTTGGGGTCACGTGTTTAGCGACTTCATCCGACACGTGGGCACCAACACTATCAAGACCATCCGAGACCTCCATGTCAAGTGGGAGGATCTCAATATCAACGGTGCGAGGTGGACCACCCTCTACGAGCAAACGATGAGGGACGATTCGGACCTCGATGACGAGTTGGCTATCAGCTTCACAAGCTATGAGTATGAGGCTCTTTACGGCCAACAATTCGACAATGTTGAGGCATGGCGCTTGTTGCGCCAACCTTAAGTTTATTTTTCTTTGGTTTATGTAATTTTAATTTTTATGTTTAATAAAATGTCCTTTATTTATGTTTTTGATTTATTTAAACGGTAAACATATGAAACAAACGGTAAAATTAAATAACACTAAAACACACGGGGGTAAATTGAAAATATTGCATTTTATAAAAACCAACAAACCAACCGGTACCAGCACAGTAACCATAACCAGCAAAACGGTCCACGGGACCACTACCAGCGTGTATGGCGGCGGTGATACCGTGCTGGTTGTTGGTACCCGTGGACATTTCGGTAAGCGCCCCGTCCACCCTAACTGGAAGCTGTAACTTTTTAAATATATTTTGGTGTTTAGCATAATAGCTGGATCTTTTAATAAAATGTATAAAATAACTAAAAGCTTGTATGCATGTTTTTTTTTTAATTTTTTTTAGGTAAAATGGGTATTTATGTCATTTAGTTATTAAAAACTTGTAGCTAGTAGAAGCTTTTTCTTAAACACTAGTAGTAGTAGTAGTAGGGTATGTTTGGCAATGAGCTTTTAAGAGCTTTTAGGAGCTTCAAGCTTCAAGCTTTTAAGAAAAAACTCATACTTAATGAAAAGCCTTGTTTGGTTGAAAGGGCTGGAAGCTTTTAGGTTAGAGAAAAAACTCTACAGTGAAAAACTACTAGTAGTAGCTTTTAAGAAAGAGCTCTACTAGCTACAAGCTTTTAAGTATTCAATGACACAAATACTCATTCTATTTTAAAAATAAAATAAAAACTTTCTTTACAAGCTTTTAATTATGCCAATTTTGATCATTTTATACATTTTATTAAAAGCTCTAGCTACTCTGCCAAACACCAAAATATATTTAAAAAGCTTCCAGCTATCAGCTTGCAGCTACCAGCTACCAGCTACCAACCTCCAGCTAGTTTTGCCAAACATACCCGTAGCGTTTCAATATATGGTATGTTTGGCAAAACTAGCTGGTGCCTGGTAGCTGTAGCCTTTTAAATATATTTTGGTGTTTGGCAGAGTAGCTGGAGCTTTTAATAAAATATATAAAATAACCAAAATGAGCATTAATTAAAAGCTTATATGGTCCAACACTTGTAACCTAATTGGTTGAGAGCCTAAAGTTTTATATGAGAGGCTTGGGTTCAATTCCCACTAGCTACATTTGGAGGACATTGGTGGATGGGAAATGAGGGATGACCCGGCCATTGGCTTGGGTTCGAGTCCTGATCCCGACAGGTTTTACCGACTATGTCACCGTCGTGCCTTCGGGCGGATGAGTGGTCGGGTTTTCCCGGGAATTGGTGGCAATTGGTGGCCCGGGTACTCTCGAGTACCTGATTCGCCAAAAAGGTGCCCGAGAGTGCTCGGAATTGATTCGTTGGCCGTTCAAAAAAAAAAAAAAAAAGCTTGTATGCATGTTTTTTATGATAAAATGGGTATTTGTGTCATTTACTCATTAAAAGCATATAGCTAGTAGAAGTTTTTTCTTAAACGCTAGTACCAATAGCTTTTCAATATATAGCCTTTTTTTCCTAACATAAACGCTTCAAGCTCATGCAACCAAACAAGGCTTTTTATTGAGTGAGAGTTTTTTCTTAAAAGCTTAAAGCTCATAAAAACTCTTAAAATCTTATTGCCAAGCATACCCATAGAGCTTTTTCCCCTAACTTAAAAGCTTCAAGCTCCTTCAATCAAACATGACTTTTTATTACGTAGGGGCTTTTCTTAAAAACTTAAAGCTTGAAACTCATAAAATCGTCCCTGTGCTTTGTTACAAAATGTCACTTACGTACAAACATTTAGTTTTTTTTGTCATAATCGTCCTATGTTTTTCATTTTTTGCCATTCTCGTCCCTGGTACTAACTTCATCCGGTTAGTGTTAGTTAAGTGAGGGGTAATTTTGTCAACTCATGTTTCAAAGTTTCATTTGCTTTGCTGTAATCGTCCCTCCCCAATTTTAGCAAGTTAAAATTAAAAAAATTTAAAGAAATATAGTTAAATCTTTAAAAATTTATGTGGGTCCCACCACCTACACCAACAAATTCATCTTGTACACTATAACTCACTCACCACCCATCTCCACCTTTCATCACCACCCATGAAAGGTGGAGATGGGTAGTGATGGAAGGTTGAGATAGGTGGTGGTGGTGAAAGATGGACATAAAGTGGTTGGTGGGTTAGGGTGAAGGAGATGAAATGGGTTTATAGGTGGGGTAGGTGGTGGGATCCAGTTAAATTTTTAAATATTAATTAGGCTTCTTTTTATTTTTTTATTTTAAATTATTAAAATTGAGGGAGGAACGATTACAAGAAATGAAACTTTAAAACATGAGTTGACAAAATTACTCTTCACTTAACTCACACTAACTGGATGGAGTTAGTGTCATGGACGAGAATGACAAAAAATAGAAACCATAGGACGCTTATGGCAAAACACTAAATGTTTGTACGTAAGTGACATTTTGTAATAAACCACACGGTCGATTTTGACAATTTACTCTTTTAAATGTTTAGGGGGAAAGGGCATCGTAGACAAGTACCATGGTTCTAACTGAGGTAATGTCAAATTCACACACTCAAATAGTCTAGAATCATCAAAACAATGAAGCACCTACCCTGATGTACACTAGAACTATTCTTTTTATTTTAATTTGTAAAGTTGCAAAGTGTTCCAATGGTTGAATGCCTCTATTTAATCCAATAGGTACACATTCGAATCCTTCAAGGCACATCCATGACCATAAATATATTTTTTTCATTTCATTTTTTTATTCAAAACCCAATTTAGGGTTTGATAAGAAAATAAACATACATAACATGTGAGCCTCCTCCAGTCCTCCTCCTCTGACTAAACTTCCCCAGGAACCCACCGCCATTGCCTATGTGCAATCTCACACAAATTTTTGAAGTTTTACAAGTTAGATAAATGGTTAGACAGGTTATAGAAAAGGTAAATAGAATGCAGGACATGATGTACGTTATAGAAAGTTTTATAGGGGTGACATGAAAAAACATGTAATAAAAGGTTAGGTACATAAAATATGAAAAACCATGTTATACAAAATGAAGTATATAAAATGTCCAGGTGTATTAAAGTCAAGGTTACAAAAGGCGCTAGACGCTAGGCAGGCGGTGAGGTCCAGCCTAGGAACTAGTCGGGACTAGGCGGAAATTAGGCGGAATTAGGCGTTTTGGTATTTTATAAGTATTTTATATATATATATATATATATATATATATATATATATATATATATATATATATATATACACACACACAAATTTAGGTGTTTTTTGAAAATATGTTAAGATATATACTGTATACACATAATACTTAGATATATACACATAATACTAAGAAATACCTAGAAATACTTAGAAATTTAATAAAAAAATAAAATAAATAAAAAATACCACCGCCTAGGCCCGCCTAGGACCGCCTAACTGCCGCCTAAAGGCCAAATCGCCCAGGAATCCAACTAGGGCTAAATTCCTATTTTTTGTTCAGCCTAGCGCCTAGGCGGCCGCCTAGGCCGCCTTCTGCAACATGATTAAAGTATAGTTTTGTTCTGCTTCATCATTTTATCTAACGAAGCTAATATGATACACTTTTCAGACCCAAATTGATCGTTTCACGTGCATGCTAGATTATATGACTATGCTTGAATTTGCAAGTTGGATACTATTAGGTTAGATGGTTTATAATAACATGAGCAATGCAGCACGCTGACAAAAATTTAGGAGAGGAAGAAGCACGCCCATAAAACAAAGAGAGCAAAGTGGGTTTTTCCCGGTCACCAAGTTGAAAGTAAGTTATTTCCTTGTTCAAAATCATTGCGATTTTCTAATTTTCACTGGGAGCATTTAATTTTGAGTGTGTATATGTTCTCTTTGTGTGAGGTATCCAACTTATTTATTTCTTGTGGTCATCTATTCATCTTTTATTCTCTTATTTTTTTTAGTACTGTTTTGGTTTCAAGATTATTTAGTTTATCTTATATTTGAATTAGCCCTTTTAAGATTGCTTGATTCGTTGATTACCTTAGATTGTTAGATTATGTATCATTGTCTCAAATACCTTAATCTTATATTTGATTTTGTGATTTAGTTGTTTTTAAACTTGAATTTCTGACTTGGTAATTTATGATTTTGTGTTAATACTTGAATTGTGACTTAGTTGTGTTAAAATTTGAATTTGTGATTTAGTTGTGTTAAAACTTGAATTTGTGATCTAGTCATGACCCAACTCAACCCGGTCCGGAATTTCTAATATTTGATTGTGAGAAATATGATTACCGAAAAAAAGGAACTCATGGGAAAAAGTTCATGGATTTGCCGTGGTGGACTTAAAACTAGTTACTATGAAAAGAACAAAAAATCTAGGAACGTGTTTGATTTCATATGTATGATATGATTCTTATCAAATTCAACCTCTTCACGCAAACGTTTAGAAGCCTATTTAGAGACCCGTATTATAGCATATGTTTAGAGACACAGATTCATTTGTTTCCGAAACGATTATGATATCATTAAAATGGAACCTTTTCAAAAAGAACATTTAACCGTACCCACCCACTTATTCCAACCTTTAGTTAGGGACGGAGCGCCACCAGAACTGGTCACGGGCACCTCACTACCAGCACGGTAACACCGTAATTACCCATGCTGGTAGTGGTCCCGTGAAACCTTTTTTGGTTCTATTTAACGGGCGGTAGCTTGTTTTTTTATTTTGATTTAAAATAATATTTTTAACCGTTTGTTTAATATTGTTTTATTATTTTAACCGTTTGTTTTAGTATTGTTTAAGGGGCTGTTTGGTTGATTACGTGCTGAATCATTAAGAGGTCTGTATGGTTAAGTGCTGAATCATTAAGTTGGACCTCTTAATGGTTAGTTTTCTTGTTCCTCATTGGTATGAGAGTTTCATTAAGGTTCAACCTAGTTCAGTGCTTAATGATTCAGTGCTTAATGGTTCAGCAACATCCAAAGTCTTAATGATTCAGCCTTAACCATTCCATTAAGAGGCTGAAACAAACGCGCTGAATGCTGAATCATTTAGCACTGAATGATTAAGAGCCTTATTAAGAGGCTACCAAACAGCCCCTAAATTTAATTAAAGCATAAAAATAAATTAAAACCTAATTAAATAAAAAAAACATAAATAACAACATAGAAAACTGAAATTCATTAATATTAAACATAAAAAAATACATTAAAAGAAATAAAAAAAAACCTAAAGTTGGGGCAACAGTTGCCATGCTGTGATATGGTCAAAATTATTGTTGTATCGAGATTCGAGCTACATAGTCCACATGCGTGAACTCGATAGCCAACTCCGAGGCGATGCCCGGGTTTAGGGGTGTTCATCAGTTAGGTTTACGGTTTATTTGGTTTATTCGATTCGGTTTATTCGGTTTTCAAAATTTTGTACCTCAAACCAAAAACCAAACCAAACCAAATCAAATTAGGAATATGAAAACCAAACCAAATTCAACCAAATTGAATTCGGTTCGGTTTCGGTTTAAAACCAAACAAACCAAATTCAACCAAACCAATCAAATTGAAACGAAGTTTTTTTTATCTAACTTATATACCTATATGTTCCAAAATCCGAAAAGAATGTTTGCAATAAATATAAACCAAAAAATCAAACCACACAAACAGAAACATCATATAAATTAGAAATAGTAAAATGAACCTTAGTTTATACTCATATTATTACCTCCATAAATTGGTGGGCTTTATTTATTTTGGGTTGTGTTTAATATTTTGGGCTTATATATTATATATGATTTATTAAATATTATTATTTTTATTTAATAATTAATTATTTTACCGGTTTATTCGGTTATCCAAATAAACCAAATAAAAAAATGTAGAACCAAAAACCAAACCAAACACCGAATAAGCAATTCGGTTTCGGTTAAAACCAAACCAAACACCAAATTCGTTGTTCGGATTGGTTTTTTTGGTTATGGTTACGGTTCGATTTTCGGTTTTTATTTGGTTTGCGGTTTTTCTAAACACCCCTACCCGGGTTCTCCCTCAACATGCGGAAGTGGAAGGTGGTCCACCGATCACACTTATTGTTGAGATCGGTCCACTTTCTCTGCAGGCTCTCGATGGTCCGGTCGTTGATGCCGACTTGCTGATTAATGTCGGCCAACACGCGGTCCCAGAACCCAACGGGGTGCGACCCTGCTGTAACGACCCTGGCAGTCGGTGCCGGGTCGTCGGGTCGGGTTATTGGAGCTACGCAACGGAATTCAAATAATAACAGTCTTTAGTCTTCCAGGATCCACGTCATCATATCTGTTGGGTTACCTGAACACATGCCAAAAATAGTTTCTGTCAACATAAAGTTGGTGAGGTCGTGTATTTTATAAAGTGAATATCCAGTTCGTTTATTGATAATTCTTTTATAAACATTCTTTTATAAATATCCTTTTATAAACATGCTTTACAGTTATAATTCTGAAGGGGAAAATATATTTCTATTATATCACTCTATCATATATCAATTCGATTATATCTTAATTCTATCATATCGATTATATTTCGTGCCATTCCTATCGATGGTACCACTCTGATTGTGGTGAAATACCTGTTCCTGTCCTCTACTTGGACAAGAATGGTTTTGGTCCTCTACTTGGACATTCCTACCCTCTACTTGGGTAAGACTGGTTCTTGCCCTCTAGTCGGTACAAGAAAGGAAATGGCGGATACCGTCCAGTACTGTCCTTGTCGTTTCTATGTCCCCTTTTCTATTATACTTCTTTTATTTCTATTGATAATCGTTTATTATGTAAAGCATTTCTAGTTTTAATAAATGACATGTATTCCCCTGAAAACACTTAATAAAACAGTAAAAGTGGGGAGTTCACGATACTCACAGGTTTGCGTATAATCTCTAGCTAATCTTCTTATTACAATTATATGTCATATATATATATGGATACGTTTTACGCGTGAGACTTGTTAGATTGTAATACTTAGGATATATATCATATATACAATTTATACATATAGAATTCGGTATATATTAGATAGTCCTAAACTCGGGGTTTATTATTGACACGACACGGACATCCTAATTCTAGCTAGCCATTACAGCTTGGCATACAAAAGAAATAAAGCTGGCCATTACAGCTTGGCACACGAACCTAAAGAACTCTAGACATGTACTTACCCGGATGATGGCTCGGTGGAGCATATTATTATTAACCCGAGTCTAGTATATCGTTTTATATATCGAATCTTATATATATGAACATATATATTTTATATATGTTTATTATTCTCTTATTATTAATATCAAGCCCGTACGTTGTTCGTATTATATATATATATATATATTCGTATAATTCTAATAATATTCCTCGTCTAGCTATTGGACCGGGTTCTATTCCGGGTGTTGACCGAGTCACTGAGTTGACTCGGTATCGGTTCAACTCTCCGATTTGATTAACGGTACCTCGCACAATTATAATCAATATATCAGTAAGGGATTATAAGATTGTAACCAATAGAATATATGTACATATTACCAAATAAGTAACCGGACCTCACCGGATAATTATCGGAACATGACTGGAAGTTGATCGGGATTTGTATAGAACCGGGTATCAGACCCGTCTTCCTACTTTGGTACCTTATAACAATAATTATAACCATTATATTCATAATTATAATTGATCATAACTTGCATAACCAAAATAACTCATAGAAATATAACCGGGTACTTTATCAGAACATGAAAACTGAATCAGTCACCCAATTACTAACAAGATACCACACATCCCATATTATAATCGAATGGATGGTGTGGAGGGTCCACCGAGTACAAACCAGAAACAAGAACATAGGTTCCACCAAAACTTATTGAGTACAAGACGTGAACCGGAAGACGAATCAGTATCGAGGTTTTACAGATCAGGAACATAAGGATGGTTCACCGGATTATTATCATACACAAAAAGGGGTTTCCGATGACAGTCACCGGTTCCGGTGACTGTCCGGTTTGTTAACTGAAACAGAAGGGGAACATGGTAGTGTTTAGCGGTTGATGGTTGGGTTGATAGCTATAAGGGTGACAGTCACCGTAGCTTGGTGACTGTCCGGTTCGTTTAATCCGGAACAGAGGAACGAAGAGGAGGGGATTACCGGTTGTATTAATAGAAAAAGAGGAAGAAGGCAGGTTGGTGGTGCTTACCGGAACAAGGCGGCGGCCGGCCATTGGTCTCCGGTCAAGTTCCTTTGGTCAGAGCAACACACACATTGTGTGTGTATATACTATACACACACAGAGAGAGAGAGAGAGAGAGAGCAGCGAGAGATAAGAGAGAGAGAGAGGGGGTTTTATAGGTGAAGACAAATAGAGGAGTGTTTGGTAACGGGGATAATAACTGGGACTCGGGTGTTTGGTAATGGTTATAACAACCGAACAAAAGGCGTTTGGCAACGAGTTAATAGTGGATAAGGAGCGTTTAACCGAGATAATAAAAATTTAATAATTATTATCTATATAATCGGTTGAAACGTGTGACATCCGTCACCCTCGTCTTTCGTCAAATTTACAATAATAACCCTTAAAATATTTTCATTATTGTCCCTACGAGTTCGTTGTTTTCAAGTTTAATTTTAGAACGAACTAAAAATTTATCATTCATATTTATTTATTAAGGACCGAGTATAAGTTTTAATCGAATGAGTACGTGTAAACGTGTTCGTAAAAGCTTTTATAAAAAAAAAGTTTTATAAAAGTCTTAAGTTAAATCTAGTTGACTTGGTTAAAGTTTACTTAAGGAAAAACTAACTTAGTTATATAGAAAACTAACAAGGTTAAACTAGAGGGACTATACTTGACATGTGGTGAAAGTTTAAAAATCAAAAATTTTGTGTCTCCCTCCTGATGCCCACGTTTTTCCGGCGAACAGTGTTCCGGCCACCGGATTTTTTTCCGGCCAAGATTATAACGCCACTTTTATCATGCTTTATCCCGTTTTAATGATTGCCAAGCGTTTCTCCACCCATAATTAAGAGTTTCCAGCTATCAATTGAGTTTTAAACGCGTTTAATCATGAGTTTAATTCGCGTAATCATTGTAACCGACCCGAAAGGAAAAAACGCCTCAAAACCCAAGTGTTTACTCGTCCATTATATAAATTGATGTTACCATTCTACCTCTGCATCACAACCCAACGTAAACCCACTAAAAATCTTCACAAACCATCGCTGAAAACCTCCCAAATCGTGAAACATAGCGCGGCCCTTGAAGCTTAGTTTTTCGACCTCATTACGCCTTGTGAGTCCTAATTTTTCATGCCGTTTTGATCCTCTTATGTTGTTCTTTAATAGCCCTCTATTACAGGTCCATTATTGTGTATAAATCGGGTTATTGTTTTTAAGGTGAGGGTTAGGGTTTAGCTAGGAAATTGGGAAGAAGATGAATAATTGTTATATGTTAAATATGTTTTATTTAATAATAAACCAACAAACTTTATTAGTGGTGCAGTGGTGTGTGCGTGGGTATTGGACAGGAACCATGCGGGTTCGATTCTTGTTACACACAAATCTTTTTGTTTCATTTTTTGTTATATACACATCATATTTATAATTATTTCTTTAAAAGCATCATAAACTTAGAATATTCATAATAAATTCATTTTTGCTCCAAAAATTATGAAAATTTAGGAGTAGCTTCTTGACACCTCATAGAACATTTCCACAATTTTATTTTCTGAAAAATGTTTTATTTTTATATTTTTATTGAATTAAATTGATTTAATCATAATTAATTGATAAAAAGTTCATTTTTAATGATTTTAACCTCAAACTTTTTGGGTAATTATTTCTAACCATTCTAACCTGAAATAAAAATATTTAGTTCAGAAAACATTTATTTTTATTAATTTATCTATTTTTTTAATCATTTAAACATGATTTAGATATTAAATCAGTTTTAAATATAAATAAGTTTATAAAAATTATGAGAAAATTATTTTCATTGATTTACATCGTAAAGAATCCATTTTCTATAAAAATAGCATTTTTGGATCATGTCTTGAATTATTAGTCTTATTTATGATTAATTAGACATAATTAATAATTCATTCATTTGTACTATTAAATATCTATTTATAAATACTTTTCTTATAAATAGAAATGTTTTGTGTTAAAAATCTTAATTATCAATTGTTAAGTCATTGTGAAACACATGATAATTTATTTATTTATACATTTATTGTATTTATTTAATTTAGTTAAAGTAATTAACTAAATTATTTTGTCATAATTTTTCAAATATATTTTGATCTAAATATTTAATTGGTAATAATTATATTACCTAAATCATATTTACAAACTTTGGTATATTATTTTTAATATACAACTTTTATAGTAATTCGACTTATCAAAAAACTTTAATTCCCCAAATCGACTTAGCAAACCCTAATGCCTTAGACCCTAGATACCTTAGACTTTGTAGTTACCTTACTAGTATTCATATATGTTATAGGTTGAATTACTCGGAATTCTCACTACTTAGCTCACAACCGCTTAAGTGGATTTCGATCGCTTTCGCAAACTGTGAGTATATCTTTTCCCTTTTTACTGTTTTACTATTTTGGGGTGACTCATGTACCTATTACCAAGTTCTATTTCATTTTACTAAAATAGCAATTCTATTGTGTGTTTGCTTATGTCATTTCGTGTATCTATGACCTGTCAAATCATTAACCGTTTCGGCCTGACATTTCAATGAATAGTACTATGGTATATACCCTTGTGACTCTGTTGAGAGTCCTCGTCATTGCTATGTATTACATTACTACTAGCGCATACTATATATATCTGCTTTTCTTTCATAGGGTTGATTTGACCCGGATACCACTTATTACATCTTGCAAAATAACACACGAATTGCTAAATTTTACTTTACTATACATATCCAACGGATGTACTCACCAATACATTATATGTGTTGACAAATTATTTTGTACATGTTTCAGGTGACGTTTGATCTTACTTGCTTTCACGCTTAGGATGGACCTAGTGCTTAAATAAAAGTTGAACATTTATTATTTATGTTTGAGATTTCTATTAAGACTCTTTGTATTTCGTTTTGAATAATGGAAGTTATTTGCTATTAATATTTACACTTTAGTCCATGAGCTATTGAACAATCGTCACTATGTGACACCTCGATGTTTCCGGGGTGTTACAAAACGGTTTGTCGCGAGATTCGAACTTGAATATTTTATTAAGAAATCGGGTGGTCGGGTATGACCCGACCCGTTTAATAGACCCGTAATACCTCGGGGTGTTACAATCTCCCCCCCCCCCTTAGGAAATTTCGTCCCCGAAATTTGAGTGATCTTGTCCTTTACACCCTTAATCTGTAAGGATGTTACCATTTAAACCAGGATACTTGTCAACGAGACATGATCAGTTTTCATGGTTTGCGAAGAACTCGATTTTATATCAAATCTGAGATTACACAAGTTAGAGATATCAATCTGTAATGATACATCTTGATCATTCTACTAATCTCGTTTTAACCTTTCTTGCTATAGTCATGTTATTTCAGATACATGGATTATCTGTACTATTTCGATATGACTATTAAAGGTTTTCTATATAGATTGATATTTTCTATAGAATATTAATATTCTTTTATCTTTTCCTCATTAGGATAAGAAATAAACTGAATATTATTTCTATATAAATACCTTGAGATTCTAATTATTTTTCTTCTGAAAGATTTACAAACTTCCAGTAAACATTTCTAGAGTCTCAAATCGATACGATATTCCTCTCGTTTAATATTCGGATTCAATTACAATGATGGATTCTATATAGTTCTTAGGAGATAGATACGGAAATCCTTTCGTTATCATGACTTGAATGGGATCCGAGCTACTACCTCGTTTATTCGAACTTTAGAATTTATCATCATTGTAATCCCGATTTTTAAAGAGTAGGAATAATTTCTGGTAACTATCGGATTATTTCTTACAAATTCTATCCTTTAAGTTCTATCTATATCGGTATAATATGGTTGATCTCTGGGTTATCTCTATTCGTGGATATACTTAGGAGGTTTCTCAGATCATTAGACGTATCTTATCCGGAGTCTAAAGGTACCGGAAAAGACTAATTGGACTTGTTGAATTACACGGTTTCAACAATTCCTTTTTATTATCTTGACCTACCGAATTTGGTCATTGAGATTTTTCTTAAATCATCTATAATAACTCTTACTGACTATTTCATTGATGATTGACTGCATTATTTATTGCTAACCTTTCTTTGACTTAAAATTCTTAAGATAATGCATCACTTACTCTATCTCCAAATCATGATTATCATTCGTGATTTGAATACTTATCGTATTAAGTATTTCTACAAAATTCTTTCTTAATTCTATTTCGGGGTTCGTCGACACTCTCGATAAAATATTCTATAATTTCTTTTCATAAAATATTCTTTATAAAATTCTAGTCGTTATTTTTTTATTTTTTTTACGACTTATATTCTTATCTAATAATTTCTTTCAATATATATATTTATTAATTTCTTTCGGCATATCGGATGCCTTTTGATTAGGGGTGTTCAACGAATCGAATAACGAATTTTCGAATTATTCGAATCGAATTATTCGAATTTTTAATATTTTTACCTGAATTCGTATTCGATTCGTATTCGTTTAAAATTCAATTTATTCGATTCGTATTCGATTCGAATAAGAAACTCGAATTCGAATCGAATTCGAATAAATTCGATTTAGTTCAAATTCACCTTAAATAACAAATTGTTTTACTTTTAGTTTTAAAACTAATACAAACTCATTATTTTTAACATATAAAATACAAATCTACAAATTGATAAACAACAATATGTCAAATACGAGAATAGTAAAAATAGTAGAGAGTATAGTTTTATAGAGTTTTGTGATATATAAGGTAAATATATAAAACATGGTTATGCTAAAAGTTATAGACACTATGGGTTCTTAGAGTTTGACTAAAATTTAGAAGTTTTTTTTTTCAATGTGTATACTTGTGTATATAATAATGTGTATATGTGTGTATATATTTAAAAAAATATACATGTACAATTTTTATTCGAATTTCGAATCGAATCGAATTTAAAATCATAAATTCGTATTCGATTCGTATTCGATTTACTGGACTCGAATTCGAATCGAATCGAATTCGAATTCTTAATAATCGAATCGAATTCTTGGTAATCGAATCGAACTAAATCGAATTTCGAATTTTTCGAATTCGAATCGAATTCTGAACACCCCTACTTTTGATAATAATTGGCACTTCAATTGCCTTCTCGTGATATCTGGCATTTCCAATGCCTTTTTATTATCCAGACATATCGGATGTCTTTTCAAATTATAATTCTTTTTATTTGTTGATTTATATTCTTTTATATCCAAGCAAACACTGATAGTCATTTATAGTAGACACTATAAATCTGTCATTTCTATAATATACACTTGCTTGGAATAATTATTTCTTATTTATATATTTAATCAAATTCTATACTTTCAGTGTCCCAAAAACACTTTCTGATAACTTATGTATATCGGCAATATCATCTTCTTAATCCAACTTATTATAAGCGAAGCTTATTTCATCAGAATATTCATGTAGATAGTTCTTGCCAGAACAGTGATTTCTTAAATTATCTCTCACAGCCTTTAACTCGGAACAGGAAATTCGTCATTCCTTGGCCGGAGAGTTTCACTGGAAAAATGAGCAAAATTCTATTCATTTTTCGTTTTCACTTTGATTATACCTTGCGAATCTCTACGCGATTCCAATAGGTATTTAATCATTTCTTGATATATTTGATATCAATTATTTTCTTTCGATAGTTCGTTGGATTCTACCATTCCGGTTTCTGAATCCATATAAATTTATGTCTGTTATATTTTATGGATTTAACAAATCTTTCATCACTTATTATTCATGAATTTCAACTTGGTAACACTTGACCGTTTTACCAATTTGATTGTATTATAACTCGCACGAGTTTTTATACGAAGTGACTACAAAGATTTGTTCATAGCATCATATATCCTTACAAGGAATCCTGTGACTTGGTGGCAAATGTCCGGATATACCTTCTGTAAGGGTCCGGATATCATTTGCCCCGGAGATTGCACAGGGGATATGCACTATCTTTGGTTGGCAATCAAAATCAATAAACTGGTTTCTTTGATTCATAGAATTTAACCAGTCGATGGTTTTTATTCTGCGAATATATTCTTAGTCGTATTCTCCAGATACGATACGTTGATGATTCGAATATATATTTCTTCTTATTATTCATGTTCTTTTAATATGTTCATTACACAGACAAACTGTGATCTTGATAAATTCCTACTCGAATGTTCCTGTGCCTGTGACATTCATAATTATGTCGCGATCATAATTACTATTTCACCTCACCTAACATCCCAGTATTTGTTTATTTTAATCACAATAGGTATGTGTCTTTCACATATTATTCTATTATTTTGTTCTTTATTTTCTCTTAGATTCGAAATTATATATTCTGGAAGGAAACATGTTGATCTGAGTCTAACGAAATAGACTGTCAATCGTTCAAGAATTTGTTCGTGTCATAAGATATCCAATATAACATTCCAATCTTTTAATCTTTCTGACTTGTTCGAGTCATAGGATTAAGATGGTACTTATATTGTCGCATAATCGAGCGAGTAAGAATTCGATTTCTTTTGATAGATTCCTAAGTATTTCTGTCAACGAATTTCAAGAACAATATTTGTGTCCAAAATATTATTTAATTCTGGAAAGGATCGAAGGTGATACATAACTAATATTGCTATATATATACACCAAGATAGATTTAGATTACTAAACGTAATTTATAATACTCATCGTTCATATCGAGATAGAATATCAAAGAAATTATACAATCGAATATAATTATAAAATCGTGTCGAAAATACTTTTAACTTATATACGGATATAAATTTGATTAAAGATCGTTTACGAAAATGATACGAACTATGAAGTGAAATGGGTTCGGGCAAAATAATACGGCCGTGGTTCTTTCATATTTTGGAATAAAAACTTTTAGGGAGGATTTATAATAACAATACTGGTTTGAGTTGCGTAATGGTATATATTTTTGAAAATAATAACTATTTAAAAAGAGTCGCGGTAGAAATTTTTGTAATGACTTATGATATCAAAATTCTTGAATTCTTAATAAACGGGTTTCTTATTACGGATTAAAGAAAATAAAAGAAAAATAGATTTCTCAAAACGTTGATGTCAAAAATTTAATGTTAAACGAATAATTCTGGGTAAACTTAAAACAAATTATGGGGTTTTTCAATAATATCAAGAATATTAATACTTAGTTTGATAATAAGAAAATTATAGTATGGACAGATTTTCTCGATCTTATAAATTTGAATAAAGCGTCTATTTAAAATTTAAAGCAGAGGGGTATTTATATATTTTTACTCAAAACTGATATACTGGTTTAGTATAAAAAAATAGTAATAACTAAGAATAAATTCAATAAACTTCCAAAATCATACTAAAAAGATTTAAAACAATGTAGATAATCGCGGAATATATTTAATCTTTAATTAAATAATCGAAGGAAATTCTTTAGAAACACAATATTTATATGTTTCTAGCATATCAGATTTTATAAAATTTCGGAATTTACGGTGTAAAAATAATATTTCTGGAAACTCGTTCATAGGAATGTTCAAGTTGGAGCGTAATATTCGTATTCGGTTTATAATTATTGGAATAATCATAAGGTTAATGATCTGAAATCGGCTATGAATAGCCACTGGGACTGGAATAATTCAATAAACAAATATGAAGTTTCTTGAATCAAGATGGATGATTTATGTTTTATGATCTATATATTTTTCTATATAAACATATATACTTTTTATAACTTTCGTCATTTCTTATTTATATCGGAATTTATTTTCTGATTTCTTTTAATATCATGTTTTCCGTTCTGTATTCTTTCTTATTTCTTATAGCCTTAATATCCTGTAAGATTTCTCAGAAATTAAATGTGCATATAAATTCACAATTGTGTACAGAATTGTCAATTTACCCCACAAAATCATTCTAGTACTATCCTGTAGTGGATTCGTTTTAATTTCTAGTATAATGTTATGGTTCTCACCAACTTTGTAATGGTTTGGCATTTAGGTACCTAAAAATCTAATCGCCTGATACTTTCTTTAATATTTCTGATATCATAATTATTTTTCTAAGCAATATTTCTTTTTAGAAAATATTCTGGTAGATCCTGGATTAATAAAGACTTCAAAACTGTCATTAAGCGCCGCTCTAATACCACCTGTAACGACCCTGGCAGTCGGTGCCGGGTCGTCGGGTCGGGTTATCGGAGCTACGCAGCGGAATTCAAATAATAACAGTCTTTAGTCTTCCAGGATCCACGTCATCATATCTGTTGGGTTACCTGAACACATGCCAAAAATAGTTTCTGTCAACATAAAGTTGGTGAGGTCGTGTATTTTATAAAGTGAATATCCAGTTCGTTTATTGATAATTCTTTTATAAACATTCTTTTATAAATATCCTTTTATAAACATGCTTTACAGTTATAATTCTGAAGGGAAAATATATTTCTATTATACCACTCTATCATATATCAATTCGATTATATCTCAATTCTATCATATCGATTATATTTCGTGCCATTCCTATCGATGGTACCACTCTGATTGTGGTGAAATACCTGTTCCTGTCCTCTACTTGGACAAGAATGGTTTTGGTCCTCTACTTGGACATTCCTACCCTCTACTTGGGTAAGACTGGTTCTTGCCCTCTAGTCGGTACAAGAAAGGAAATGGCGGATACCGTCCAGTACTGTCCTTGTCGTTTCTATGTCCCCTTTTCTATTATACTTCTTTTATTTCTATTGATAATCGTTTATTATGTAAAGCATTTCTAGTTTTAATAAATGACATGTATTCCCCCGAAAACACTTAATAAAACAGTAAAAGTGGGGAGTTCACGATACTCACAGGTTTGCGTATAATCTCTAGCTAATCTTCTTATTACAATTATATGTCATATATATATGGATACGTTTTACGCGTGAGACTTGTTAGATTGTAATACTTAGGATATATATCATATATACAATTTATACATATAGAATTCGGTATATATTAGATAGTCCTAAACTCGGGGTTTATTATTGACACGACACGGACATCCTAATTCTAGCTGGCCATTACAGCTTGGCATACAAAAGAAATAAAGCTGGCCATTACAGCTTGGCACACGAACCTAAAGAACTCTAGACATGTACTTACCCGGATGATGGCTCGGCGGAGCATATTATTATTAACCCGATTCTAGTATATCGTTTTATATATCGAATCTTATATATATGAACATATATATTTTATATATGTTTATTATTCTCTTATTATTAATATCAAGTCCGTACGTTGTTCGTATTATATATATATATTCGTATAATTCTAATAATATTCCTCGTCTAGCTATTGGACCGGGTTCTATTCCGGGTGTTGACCGAGTCACTGAGTTGACTCGGTATCGGTTCAACTCTCCGATTTGATTAACGGTACCTAGCACAATTATAATCAATATATCAGTAAGGGATTATAAGATTGTAACCAATAGAATATATGTACATATTACCAAATAAGTAACCGGACCTCACCGGATAATTATCGGAACATGACTGGAAGTTGACCGGGATTTGTATAGAACCGGGTATCAGACCCGTCTTCCTACCTTGGTACCTTATAACAATAATTATAACCATTATATTCATAATTATAATTGATCATAACTTGCATAACCAAAATAACTCATAGAAATATAACAGGGTACTTAATCAGAACATGAAAATTGAATCAGTCACCCAATTACTAACAAGATACCACACATCGCATATTATAATCGAATGGATGGTGTGGAGGGTCCACCGAGTACAAACCGGAAACAAGAACATAGGTTCCACCAAAACTTATTGAGTACAAGACGTGAACCGGAAGACAAATCAGTATCGAGGTTTTACAGATCAGGAACATAAGGATGGTTCACCGGATTATTATCATACACAAAAAGGGGTTTCCGATGACAGTCACCGGTTCCGGTGACTGTCCGGTTTGTTAACTGAAACAGAAGGGGAACATGGTAGTGTTTTGCGGTTGATGGTTGGGTTGATAGCTATAAGGGTGACAGTCACCGTAGCCTGGTGACTGTCCGATTCGTTTAATCCGGAATAGAGGAACGAAGAGGAGGGGATTACCGGTTGTATTAATAGAAAAAGAGGAAGAAGGCAGGTTGGTGGTGCTTACCGGAACAAGGCGGCGGCCGGAAACAGAGGCGGCGGCGGCCGGCCATTGGTCTCCGGTCAAGTTCCTTTGGTCAGAGCAACACACACTTTGTGTGTGTATATACTATATATAGAGAGAGAGAGAGAGCAGCGAGAGATAAGAGAGAGAGAGGGGTTTTATAGGTGAAGACAAATAGAGGAGTGTTTGGTAACGGGGATAATAACTGGGACTCGGGTGTTTGGTAACGGTTATAACAACCGAACAAAAGGCGTTTGGCAACGAGTTAATAGTGGATAAGGAGCGTTTGACCGAGATAATAAAAATTTAATAATTATTATCTATATAATCGGTTGAAACGGTTTGTCGCGAGATTCGAACTTGAATATTTTATTAAGAAATCGGGTGGTCGGGTACGACCCGACCCGTTTAATAGACCCGTAACACCTCGGGGTGTTACACCTCCCCCCCCCCCCCCCCCGCGTTGTTGTAGGGTCGTGTCCCTTTCGGCGTCTCTGTAGCACACCACCAACGCCATATCTTCTTCGTCGTTCCAGCGAGTCATCTTTGTGTGAGTGTTTGTTTGTTTAAACCGTGGTAAAAGTGTGAGTTTTAACTCCACGGTTGTGTGTATTTTTATAAAAATTTTGGGACTATTAGGTTTGTAGAATTTAATTTTTAGCACGGTTTCCATGTAAAAATTAAATTTTACTAGGACGGTAACAATGCTATTTAATTTTGAACGGTTTGGACGACGGTTTTAATGCTAATTTGACTTATTATTTGACCGTATAAATATTAGAAACGGTGGTAAATTATAAAAAAGTTTAGATATATATTTAAATAAACATAAATAAAAGAATGAGTGGAGTGTTGCCTCCAAAAAAGTGTTTCAGTGAAGTGATGTGACAGTGTGGGATTAGTTAAAATCAGTTAAGTGAAAAAAAAAAAAAAAAAAAACTAGGGTTGCATCCCTTCCCCGTAATGGGTCATATGAAAGAACTAGGACCCCCTTGATTGCATATGGTCAACTAAAGTTATTTATTACGTGCAATTCATTATGTAATTTGTTTGAATGAACTTATTGTGTACAAATAACATCATTTTCAAACACAAATCATATTCATAGTCGCAGCCTTGGTGGCTTAGTTGAATGTATAAGTGAACCACAACAAAAGCAAAGTTATAATTACTTTCTTTTTAATTATTATACGTATATTGTATTTAAAGAAACTTCACATATTTTTTTACCGGAAAATGTTACTCCTACTTACTTTACACTAGTTATTCTAAACTTTTTCATTTGAGCCTGAAATGTTAATAAGAAAATTTGGTTCTATAGCAAATTATAGTTCGCAAATGAGTCCAATGATATAAATTTAGATTATTTAAAATCTGGTAACAAATATTTAGATTATTTTATTTAGAATGTTATGATAAGGTAAGTTAAAGCAAAAATCATAGTCTAACTTTTATACCCAATTAAAATTATATATCGTATTGGTTTTGCTTTGTAGTTTTTATTGCTCGTTTATATTTATGGATTGGTATTTATAGAGTGAGGTTAGGGTACAAAAGTCATGTCACACCCCGACTTTTCCCTTGTCGGATGCGACGTTTGGTGCCTTTGCCAGCGCAGCGGAAGGATGCATCTAAGACTCTTATGTTTCCTGAACGCCATGTCTAACCCTCTAGGATCCCCGATCCCAAGACGTCGCCCACTCCAACCGTGCCATTACCAAAGTTAAACCTGAAAGACATGCTTAAAAAGTCAACATAAAGCTGGTGAGTTCATAAGTTTGCGAAACCAAAAGTTAAGTTTAATCCAAAATCATTTCAACCCGAAATCTAAGTAGTCCAAATCTAGGAACTAGTTGCGTAACCCCAAACCAGGGAATAAAGTTATGTTATTTCAAACCAGGAATAAAGTTTTACGAAAACATTTCCATAAGTTTTGAAAGCCATCATGTTATCACTATGTTAGAAATGATAGCGTTAGCTAGACGCATGAATAATACCACTACGACCGGAAACCATTACAGACAACGATATATGATTTTGCCCGAAACGATTAAGCTTATGACCGAGACAATATGCACCCGCCCGGCTCCCAGCCGACGGGTGGGGTCTGTCAGTCCCAATAGATCTATCCACATTTCCCCCGTTATGCTACCCAGCATATTCATGGTTTCCCCGGGACTTTACGTATCGTGTAGCACAAATGAATTTAACACTAGTATAACATGATAATTTATGAAATATGTATAAAGCATGTGTCTCCCCCGAAATATAAAAACGTAAAGTGGGGCCGTGAAACTCACGCAACCCATTTGATTTCCCATGTACGATTTTTCAAAGTGTTTGAATTGTTAAACTTTTCCCAAAACTTGATCACTTTAATTTCATCAGATTTTCATAAAAGAAGCATGTCTTCCCCCCGAAAGCATTTATAAAACGATAAAAAGTGGGGTCATGAACTCACCTTAATTTCCATGCTAAGCTAGCAAACAAGCCTGAAACCTCGACCGACTTCCTCATGCCCTAATTACCAACAAAGGACACCTTAACAGTCTATCACACATAAGCCTAGCTTATTAACCGCTTACAAGATAGTCTACTCGACTGTCTAGACTCGTGTGTACCAACACGAGTCTAAATACGTTTCAACTCGACGAACCGACAATGACTTATCTTAATTTCCCATATACAACATAGCACCCAAGTTGCACACTTGTTACTATTTGTGTATAAACCATGTTGGACTAGTACCCCGAAACGTATAATTATCCTGAATCGTAGCTTGTCTCATAAATCATATAAATGTATTTGTTTTGTGTAATTCTATTTTAGAAATACTTTTTGAGGAGATACAATTGTAGTTATTAAAACCGATTAATAACATTTGTTACTTTTTCTCAAATATTGTTTGGAAATCATCTTTATTGCTACAAATAAATAGTCCTTAAAAGCATTTCGATTTGTTTGTCCAAAACACTTAGGGGAATTTATTTATAGAAATAGTAGTCCGTTACGCTTTGATTTTATAAAAATTTGGGCAGAGTTTCCTCTGTTTTTGTACGAACCAGACAACACCCGTTGTCTACAATTTTCCCCAAAATCAACTTTCAAACGCAATTCGTCAAGTCCTTTTATCCACAATTCCGATTCACGAGACTATACGTTTCGTCACCTATCTATACTTATTTATATATAATATAGTCCGACAAAGTAGTCCAATGTTATTTAGTCCGATGTCCGATATAAGTTACGTCAAATTAACCATTTACCAAATCGTTTGTATATAATTTAGTTACCGTTTATTATTATTCGGTTCATCCACGAGTTAAAACTAATCATCCATAACAATATATTTATAAATATATAATATTCATAAATATATAATATTTACAAATATACAATATTTATAAATATATAACATCTACAATAATAACGGATATGAACTCAAGTATACCAAATCGTACGCGCGCGTCTCGATCTACGTGGTAGCCGGTAGTGAGCCGTTTGACCAGATCTGCATGTTGACCGTCATAGACCGGACCCGAACAACGCAACATGAAAGCAAGTGACCCGAACCACAACTGACCCGAGTCCAAGAGCCGGACTGCAACCAAAACTCCAACACTTGGGGCTGACCTGGTACACGACGAATAACCCGGACTGAACCAACCCGATCTGACCCGAGATCTAAACCGAACACGAACCTAACTTGACCCGAGTTGAACCACCCACGAAGCCACTATCAACGAAACCCAACCCTAACCTAAAAACCATCACGAACCCATCACTGTGAGCCGGATTATTTCCAACGAAAACCAAACCCAACCCATGAACCCAGCGCTGCAACTCACCATGGGAGCTAAATCACCACCGGAAAACCCCACAACCCCAACATCAACCTGTGACCATCAACCGTAGGCTTCATCTTCATCGTCTACCTAACCACCACTAACACCCCTGCTCCCACCTGTTGAGACCAAACAAACAACCACCATCGACATCCGAGCAAAACCACAATCCCAACCACCATCCGAACCACCACACCTCCACCGCCCTTACCCCCCCTTGAACCACCATCATCACAGCCCTATATGGGCTTAAAGAACCCACTGCCGCCGCCACCTGTAACATGGTGGCCGCCGGCTCATTATTAAGGAGGAGGGGAGAGAGAGATGCGGGAGGGATGGAGAGAGAGAGACTGAACGAGAGGGAGAGAGGGAGAGGTGAGGGAGAGAGTTTTAGAGAGAGAGTAGAGAGAGAGGCAGATGTAGCGGCTGCCAATTGAAGAAGAAGAAGGATAAGATTTCCTTTTATACCTAGGGTTAGGGTTAGGTAGGTAGATACCGCGTATCGAACCCGCATTAACGCAAAATGCCTCGGTTTCTATTCTAGGCCCAATAATAAATTATAAAAAGTAGTCGGTTCTGTTCGAAATATAAAACCGAACATAAATATAAATATCTTCGATGTCCGACGCGTGTTTTCAGAACACGCGTTTAAATCGCGTTAATTAAATCGGTCGCAGTTTCGATTGTAAAAACGGTCAGTAAACTTCCGAAACTTAATAATTAATAATATTTGTAATAAATATTTATTTTTAAATTATAAAAATCACGTCATTGTAGATCGGAAGTTGCCGGGTGTCACATCCTCCCCATGTTACAGAAATTTTGTCCTCAAAATTTGAGGTAGGATATCATCCAAGAACCAACGGTAATACAACAAAACAGTCAACGAACTTGCCGGTACAAATGGCACGAAATAAAGTTTCAGAATCAACTGAATGCAAAGTGTAAACAATAACTTTGTCAACAAACACTATTGGCGCACCTCAAACGAAACAACTAGTGCACCAACTTTTTCATTACACACCACAAGGTGTGTCTGCATTTAAGGCAATAACAAACAAGTTGATGAAAGTGAGACATGTCAATAAAATCATTCGTTATTCCAAGTCGATTGAATATTCACCGCAAGGTGCTGTATTAAATTCCAACAATTCGATTCAACTGAAATGTCGACTTTAAAGAAACTCATCGACGAAGTATCAAAGGATTCATTGCCTACACTGGCCAAACATAGCAAGACTAGAAGACAAACATTACGAGCAACGTAATGATAAAGCAGATCATTAATGAGACAAATTTTTTTTGATGCGAAGCCCTACAATGGACCTTCACAGTTTAAAGAATTCAAGCATATAACAATTGACACGTGTACAAAAGGCGTGTCTAATTTGGTGAATAAGGAATCAACAAAAATTAAATTCCTTTATGATTGAATGTTGAAGGCCACGAATACAAAAGAAGAGAGATGTAAATCGTACTCAAAAGATATAACTAGGTTCTACAACATGAACCTTAGAAGCTCAAGAAACAAGATCATCAAGATCTTAAACTGGTTTAGAAAAGCAAGGTCACAAATGACACGAACAGGGGAGAATTGGCAATCACGTCCGTACAACAAAATAATGAAAAAAAACCCTTATCCATTATTTATATATATATATATATGTATATACAACAACCTAATAGCATAGATACCCTCACGATAGATGTTCTTAGAATTATCAAGTGCCTGTAAATCCGCAATAACGTGACGTCTGCGTTATCGAAAATTTACCTCACCAGATCACCCTATCAACCTCCATCATAAGCTATATCACGAGCACTCGTCACATTCATATAGCAACACGTATATATAACATTATATAATGTTTGTCGTGTGCGCCACTTTTCCAGTGCTCTTCCCGTCTGCATTCCAGCTTCGCAGCATCATCGGCAAAACGAGGTGCCTCATCAAGACGCCTTCGGCCCAACCCGACCTTGATGACATAGCATACTCCGAACCAGGGATGTGAGACCGCAGATGCTGCAACGATCCCTTTGCCGACTCGTCCAACTAACGCGACACGTGTGAGCGTTCTAGATACGTCCAAGCTTGAGTCGACAACCATTGGCGATACATATTATATATACTTTACATAAATACACGTTGTATACAAACAAGTAGATTGTTCCTCATACCAAGAAACAATGACTCAGCTAACTCTATGTGAATAACCGCTCTGAAGTCTAAAACGATGACTCGCCAGTCACCAGTGAGGTATGCTTAACCACTACATACCAATGTCCTTTCTATATACCACTACAGAAAATACCGACTTCCTATTCACATAAGAAAAATAAATGTTCCTTGCGCCGAAGGAATGTACGCTGAGCTAGTGTGATACACTAATAGTCATGTAACATACTTGGCAACGGTTGGAATTCCAGTTCCTAGGCGTTCATACTAAATATCATGTCTTAGAAATTTTGGTCCCAACTTCAAAACAAACTCAGGTTAAAGCCTAGATATCTACCCAGACACCTAGTTCGCTAAAACCTATGGCTCTGATACCAAACTGTCACACCCCGACTTTTCCCTTGTCGGATGCGACGTTTGGTGCCTTTGCCAGCGCAGCGGAAGGATGCATCTAAGACTCTTATGTTTCCTGAACGCCATGTCTAACCCTCTAGGATCCCCGATCCCAAGACGTCGCCCACTCCAACCGTGCCGTTACCAAAGTTAAACCTGAAAGACATGCTTAAAAAGTCAACATAAAGCTGGTGAGTTCATAAGTTTGCGAAACCAAAAGTTAAGTTTAATCCAAAATCATTTCAACCCGAAATCTAAGTAGTCCAAATCTAGGAACTAGTTGCGTAACCCCAAACCAGGGAATAAAGTTATGTTATTTCAAACCAGGAATAAAGTTTTATGAAAACATTTCCATAAGTTTTGAAAGCCATCATGTTATCACTATGTTAGAAATGATAGCGTTAGCTAGACGCATGAATAATACCACTACGACCGGAAACCATTACAGACAACGATATATGATTTTGCCCGAAACGATTAAGCTTATGACCGAGACAATATGCACCCGCCCGGCTCCCAGCCGACGGGTGGGGTCTGTCAGTCCCAATAGATCTATCCACATTTCCCCCGTTATGCTACCCAGCATATTCATGGTTTCCCCGGGACTTTACGTATCGTGTAGCACAAATGAATTTAACACTAGTATAACATGATAATTTATGAAATATGTATAAAGCATGTGTCTCCCCCGAAATATAAAAACGTAAAGTGGGGCCGTGAAACTCACGCAACCCATTTGATTTCCCATGTACGATTTTTCAAAGTGTTTGAATTGTTAAACTTTTCCCAAAACTTGATCACTTTAATTTCATCAGATTTTCATAAAAGAAGCATGTCTTCCCCCCGAAAGCATTTATAAAACGATAAAAAGTGGGGTCATGAACTCACCTTAATTTCCATGCTAAGCTAGCAAACAAGCCTGAAACCTCGACCGACTTCCTCATGCCCTAATTACCAACAAAGGACACCTTAACAGTCTATCACACATAAGCCTAGCTTATTAACCGCTTACAAGATAGTCTACTCGACTGTCTAGACTCGTGTGTACCAACACGAGTCTAAATACGTTTCAACTCGACGAACCGACAATGACTTATCTTAATTTCCCATATACAACATAGCACCCAAGTTGCACACTTGTTACTATTTGTGTATAAACCATGTTGGACTAGTACCCCGAAACGTATAATTATCCTGAATCGTAGCTTGTCTCATAAATCATATAAATGTATTTGTTTTGTGTAATTCTATTTTAGAAATACTTTTTGAGGAGATACAATTGTAGTTATTAAAACCGATTAATAACATTTGTTACTTTTTCTCAAATATTGTTTGGAAATCATCTTTATTGCTACAAATAAATAGTCCTTAAAAGCATTTCGATTTGTTTGTCCAAAACACTTAGGGGAATTTATTTATAGAAATAGTAGTCCGTTACGCTTTGATTTTATAAAAATTTGGGCAGAGTTTCCTCTGTTTTTGTACGAACCAGACAACACCCGTTGTCTACAATTTTCCCCAAAATCAACTTTCAAACGCAATTCGTCAAGTCCTTTTATCCACAATTCCGATTCACGAGACTATACGTTTCGTCACCTATCTATACTTATTTATATATAATATAGTCCGACAAAGTAGTCCAATGTTATTTAGTCCGATGTCCGATATAAGTTACGTCAAATTAACCATTTACCAAATCGTTTGTATATAATTTAGTTACCGTTTATTATTATTCGGTTCATCCACGAGTTAAAACTAATCATCCATAACAATATATTTATAAATATATAATATTCATAAATATATAATATTTACAAATATACAATATTTATAAATATATAACATCTACAATAATAACGGATATGAACTCAAGTATACCAAATCGTACGCGCGCGTCTCGATCTACGTGGTAGCCGGTAGTGAGCCGTTTGACCAGATCTGCATGTTGACCGTCATAGACCGGACCCGAACAACGCAACATGAAAGCAAGTGACCCGAACCACAACTGACCCGAGTCCAAGAGCCGGACTGCAACCAAAACTCCAACACTTGGGGCTGACCTGGTACACGACGAATAACCCGGACTGAACCAACCCGATCTGACCCGAGATCTAAACCGAACACGAACCTAACTTGACCCGAGTTGAACCACCCACGAAGCCACTATCAACGAAACCCAACCCTAACCTAAAAACCATCACGAACCCATCACTGTGAGCCGGATTATTTCCAACGAAAACCAAACCCAACCCATGAACCCAGCGCTGCAACTCACCATGGGAGCTAAATCACCACCGGAAAACCCCACAACCCCAACATCAACCTGTGACCATCAACCGTAGGCTTCATCTTCATCGTCTACCTAACCACCACTAACACCCCTGCTCCCACCTGTTGAGACCAAACAAACAACCACCATCGACATCCGAGCAAAACCACAATCCCAACCACCATCCGAACCACCACACCTCCACCGCCCTTACCCCCCTTGAACCACCATCATCACAGCCCTATATGGGCTTAAAGAACCCACTGCCGCCGCCACCTGTAACATGGTGGCCGCCGGCTCATTATTAAGGAGGAGGGGAGAGAGAGATGCGGGAGGGATGGAGAGAGAGAGACTGAACGAGAGGGAGAGAGGGAGAGGTGAGGGAGAGAGTTTTAGAGAGAGAGTAGAGAGAGAGGCAGATGTAGCGGCTGCCAATTGAAGAAGAAGAAGGATAAGATTTCCTTTTA
Source organism: Ambrosia trifida (assembly GCA_028751855.1). Classification (NCBI taxonomy): domain Eukaryota; kingdom Viridiplantae; phylum Streptophyta; class Magnoliopsida; order Asterales; family Asteraceae; genus Ambrosia; species Ambrosia trifida. The sequence goes on along the minus strand of CM054128.1, from coordinate 10,008,693 downwards.
TACCTAGGGTTAGGGTTAGGTAGGTAGATACCGCGTATCGAACCCGCATTAACGCAAAATGCCTCGGTTTCTATTCTAGGCCCAATAATAAATTATAAAAAGTAGTCGGTTCTGTTCGAAATATAAAACCGAACATAAATATAAATATCTTCGATGTCCGACGCGTGTTTTCAGAACACGCGTTTAAATCGCGTTAATTAAATCGGTCGCAGTTTCGATTGTAAAAACGGTCAGTAAACTTCCGAAACTTAATAATTAATAATATTTGTAATAAATATTTATTTTTAAATTATAAAAATCACGTCATTGTAGATCGGAAGTTGCCGGGTGTCACAAGTCATATTTTGTGAGAAGTGTGAGAATCGAGAAAGATTAAGAATTGATATGCACATATCATTTTTTGGACTTATTTATAATGTTTTGGATTGTTTAAGTTAAATTAACATTAAACATAACAATTAAAAACACAAAACAATGTATTTAAGGTTTAAAATTTAAAACACTATGCCAAGAACATGTGCTTTAGCTGTGTTTTAAATTTCATGGTTATAATACCTTGCATTATGTTTTAAATTGTTGTGTTTGGTGTTTTTTTAGCAAAAACTATAAAGTAATGAACAATGTTGTGTGTTTTTGTATTATGAAAGTTGTATATTTCAATGGAGAATTACAAGACTCTTATATAGAGGATTTACAATAAGGAAAAGGCTAATACTAAGGGATACACTTAATTACATAATTACAATTATAATTGACTAAGCTAAGATTATGCAACGTCTTGGTCAAGTCTTGGTCAATATCTTTAAGATGATGGTCAATGCTTTTATGGTAATGATACATTCTTTATACACCCCCGCAAGATGGAGGATCCGTTGGAGACTCCAATCTTGGACCGAAAATATAGGAAGGGCGCACGTGCAAGCAGTTTGGTGAGCACATCCGCGAGTTGATCCTTGGAGCTGACATGAAGAACTTTGAGTTGCCCGGAATTGACTTGTTCCCAATCTGTAACACCCCAACCGATGGCGGAATCATCGAGGTGCCACGTAGTGACGATTGTTCAAAAGCTCATGGTACTAAAATGTAAATATTATTGAATAATCAAAATTGTCTTACATGGAAATGGAGATTCCATTGTCTAAATGAAATGTAAATATTGAAATAACTGAATTGAAATAGAACACTAAATGTCTCTTGCTAAAGCACTAGATCAAACTGCACCTGAAACATGTACAAAATAGGTTTGGTCAACATATGAAATGTTGGTGAGCATTCCTAGATTTGATATATATAGTAGGTTAAAAAGTTATACAATTCAAGTGCAAGCTACAGTGCAAATATGTAAACCATGTATCAAACAAATGAGCGAAATCAACCCTGTGACTGTATAATGTACTGTATGAACTGTAGTGTACTCAACCAATAAATGGATGATAACTTAACACTGGCCACGGATTCTCCGATGAAAAAGGGGGAGAATCAACCTAGGCGGGTTGTCAATCCAAATAGCGCTATCCAATGTTAAGGTCGGCTTGTACCATGTTAATGATTTCACTAAGTACAAATGTAATCCACATGTATTGTCTAAGCATAAAGCACGTTGTAAGCAATGCACATAGTACTAGAATTGTATTGTAAAAATGTAAACTTGTATTTGAAATTGTAATAGTGTACATGTAACACCCCAAAAATGAATAAAAGCAAAAAGGGGATAGGAAATACTCACTGTTCACGTAGTAACTTGAAATTGGACTTGGACAACGAAATATGGGTTTGAGATTACTCCCAAATGATTAACCTAAAGTAATTGATAATGTGTGAGTGAAATAACTCTAGGATACATGTATTTCTAGAGCTTCGAATTGGGGATAAATGTTTGTTTGATTATTATTAAAAATATTCGACAATTGAGAGAAATTTAGTAAATAAATAACCAAAAATCTTTTTATGAAATTTAAACTTAAAATGGTCACAATATTGTGTTTAAAGTATAAAAATAATTTTTGCAAAATTATTTCCTTTAAAATAGATTTTTAAATCTATTTATTACAAATTGCCAAAACTTAACTTTAATATTCAAAAATACTAAAATTAAAGAATTTCTATTTTAAAAATCATGTTTCTGTTCTAAATATATAAAAATAAATTGTGTAAAATTTTGGTGCAAAAACAATGAAAATTGAATTTATTATGATTTAATTATGATTAAATCTAACAAAAATTGATTAAAAATATAAAATAAATGATTTTACTGAATTAAAAATTATTTCAGTAAAGTTTATCCTTATAAAAAGTCAGGATAATTTTTGGAGAATTTAATAAAATTGTTTTGATATATAAATGGATTTTTATAAATATAAAAGTATAAAAATGATTTAATTATTATAAATATTAAATAAATGAATTTCTGAAAAATAAAAATTGTAATTAAAACTTTTATCTCAGATTAAACAAATATAATTTTTTTAGAATTTATAAAATAGTTTTGATATTTTAAAATGAATTTAAAAGATTAAAAGGTTTAATATATATATATATATATATATATATATATATATATAATTGTTGTTTAAAAAGAAAAGAAAAGAAAAGAACAAAAAGGGTCTGTGCCGGGACTCGAACCCTGGTGGTCCCGGTTACAAGCAACCATCACAACCACTTGGCCTAGGCCTGTGGTTGTGATGAATCCTCTTCTAAAATAATTATAAACGTATGCAAAAATCAGTTTTCTTCCCCAATTATGTGTTCGAAACCCTAGTTTTTCCAATCAGCTTATATACATGATTATAAGCCAATTAATCATGGGGCTTATGATTATGAAGGGCCGATTAACAGAACCCTATGATTAATTGTTACCTTTGAATCAGAAACGAGCACCAATCGTTGGTCAACGGTGAAGTCAACTCGCGACAATTATGATCAGGATCGAGTTCGTGTACAGAATTTGAAGGTGAGGCTCTCTTAATCGCATTTAGGTGTGTGTGTGTGTGCAAGTTTAATTGAGTTATCGATGGGTATTTATAAGGTTTAGATTCGGGTTTCAAGCTTGTTCAAGGTCGAGTCATAGGCTTCAATTTAGAGCTGAAATCACGTGTTTTAGGAGCTGGTTCATGAGTTAATTATGTTCGGTCAAATAGAATGCATGAATGATTATTACATGCCACGAATTTAGCTGGTTAATTGTTTCCCCTTTTTTTTTGTTCTTCACGCGTAACAGCAGCAGATAGAAAAGGGAAGAAGAAGGTTCGCGTTAGGAGGTGTTATATACATTTAGGACTGGGTTAACAACAGAACTGAGCCGTAGCTCAGCTGGTGTGTGCGTGTGTGGTCACCCAGCTTCTGCCCGGGTTCGAGTCCCGCAGCAGCAGCTTTGTTTTCTTTTTTTTTTTTGAAACAGATAAGGGATGAGGGGAGTGAGTGATGGGCCAGCTGTTGGGCTCTAGTGTCTCTTGGGCCAGTTTATTGGGCTTATGGTTTGGTTATGGTTGATAAGGGTAATGGTTTGGGTTTAAGGGTTAGTCTAGACTAATATTTTTATTATCATTATTATTATTATTATTATTATTATTATTATTATTATTATAAATAAAAGTGACGGATGTCACAGCATCCCCTACTTTTAGAAACTTCGTCCCGAAGTTATCAGAAACATAGGGTTATGGATGCTTGGGTAGAAATTAAGATAACTGTGGTTTGGAAAATTCGATTGATTTGGGTAAGAGGTTTTGATAGGTGTGAGTTAAGGATTGGATTAGGTTCGTCTCGAAAGGGTAAAGAGAGTAAGAATCTAGTAAATCAATAAATTTCAAGTTTTAGGACTCCTAAAATAAATGCATGAGTTGATTGACTATAAAAAGACTAGATGAACTACCAAGTAAACAGAGTTTGTTCCTGATTCGACTTCCAGTCTCACCTTCAATGCATCATTAGTGTTTGTATACAGGGTGTACCGCAGCTAACCCACCACACCTTTGATACCTTGAAAACGTACCGGACGCCTACCAAAAACTCTAATAGAATTTCACACTACCCTAACGCACCTGTAAATTCATGATTACGTTCCGGACCGGAATCATCAATTTACCTTACATTAGGGTTTTGTGTCCTTCTATGACCCCACCGATTGTTGAGCAGGTTCGATAGCCTCCACCAGCCGTGGAGTAGGTTGTAGGGCCTCTCCCGACTGTTTGAAAAGGCATAGCGACCTCTACCAATCGTTGAGTATGTTCAATAGCCTCTACCAGTCGTGGAGCAGGTTGTAGGGCCTCTCCCGACTGTTGAAAAAGGCATGATGACCTCTATTAAGTGCAGCAATTATTATTCACATAGATTGCAAATTGATAGCATGTTTATGCAAGCAAGTTTGTAAGTACTACAACCATTAAGTGTAAGTGTTATCTTGAATAATTAAATGTTTACGAGTATCATGAATAATTAGGTGTTTAATGCGTAGTCAAGTTAAGAGAAAAATCTAGTTTCATGTAATAACCAATGATGTTTTCTTAGAAAAGCATCTGTAAGATCAAGTATCAAGTCCAAACGTTTCAAATAAGGTAGAGTCTTGTATGATTAAAATAAACGTAATCAATATAATAAATTTCCAATCGGTGTTAATACACAATAATACGTAAGGAAATTTCTAGATGTTGTATGCTAATGAGTGCGACAAAGTTGGGTATAAAATGATAATAGAATCAAGAAAATGAAAACACGGGTATTGGATTTCTCGAGTCTTGGGAAGATTTCATCCATGGCTTAACCAGTGGGATTAACGTCATCCTGATCGTCTGCTTCGTTGATATTGTTATTGAAAGCTCGTCCATGTGCCACCAGGTTTACATTGTTCAATTTGGGACATTGAGGTAGCATGTGGTTAGGGTCTCTGCAATGATAACATGCCCGACCGTTAGTAATCTGTAGTGGTCCCTGGGCAGCTGTTTGATGATTACTCTGTGTTCCAATCATTACTCGGCAAGTGGTAACAAGGTGTCCAAACCTCCCACATCTAGTGCATTGACGGCATGGAAGATTTGCAGGATGATGATATTTGCAGGTGTTGCATTGAGGATGGATTCCCGTGTAGGCTTTCTTGATAGGAGGCTGAGCCACCGGATCAACAATAGCATGGTTCTGATTATCGCCCATTCGTTTCTTAGAGTTCGAAGCAGTAGTGGCGACTTTTGCTAAAACAATCTTAGGTTGTTCGACAACATTGGTGGTTTTCTCAGTAGGTGTCTTGGTGCCCTTCCTAACCAAGTTTCCTTTCCTTACGTGTTTGTCTGTTAATGTGGCTGCAAGTTGGATGGCTTCTTCTACCGTAGCGGCTTTGCCTCCAGTGACAACGTCTTGAATCAGGTCAGGTAATCCCTCGATATATTTTTCGATTGCTCTAGAGACTGGGGTGACCATGTGTGGAACCAGTATGCTAAGTTCGTGATATCGAGTATTATATGCAAGATTCTCACCACTGTCTTGTTTCAGTCCATGGAATTCTTCCTCCAGTTTCCTGATTTCGTTCCTAGGGCAGAATTTGGCGATCATGAGTTCCTTAACATCTGTCCAAGATAAAGATAAAGCAACATCAGCTCCTCGATTGCGTTTTTCGCCATTCCACCAGGTTAATGCTCCCTTTTGAAGGACACTAGTAGCATAGCGAACGCGGAGTTCATCAGGACATTCACTGTTCACAAAGGTACTCTCCATGCTTTCAAACCATTGGAGGAGGCCAGTAGCACCCTCCTCACCAGTGAATTTTGTGGGGTTGCAGGAGTTAAAGTGTTTGAAAGTGCACCGAAATTGAGTCGTACTCCCTGTGTTGGCACTGTTACTATTCTGAGTTATCTCACTGACAAGGTTTGGGATCACTGCAGCAATTTGCTCGGCAACCAGAGATGCGAGGTGACGATCAGAACGTCGTCCAGAAGCACGAACAGGGCGTTGGCTGGCATCACGGAGCATGCGGCGAGCAGACATCTATGAGGTAGTCAATTAATAATCATGAGATTAGAAAGTGTAAGTGTATAATCGTACAGATAATTATGAAGATATGATCTTGTAAGCAATGCAAAGTATTGTATATGAGACGAGAGGGTATAATTGGAAAAACTTGTACAAAATGCTTGGAGTGTCCTTGTCTAGCCGTAAAGCTCAACAAGAACGTTGACTTTTCAAAGGAATTGAACCCAATGGTGATCAAAGAAGACATGCTTTAGCCTATAAGTGGACACTCACTCCAGGAATCCCCAGGTAAGCATAACAGGTCCGTAAATGGATTTATGCGCTATGCTTGCCTATGCCAGAAAACCCAGTGTACAGGCGTCCACCCTTCCAGATTGCACGTGTCCTTATCACACTCACTAAAGTTCAACAACTTCGAAGGAGTAACAATAAGAGTAGGTACTGTTCCCGTTCCATGATGATGTAAACTTTCCACTCTCTGTAGGACTCCATCTCTATGCACCATGATGAAAGAAGAATAGGGAGAGAGAAGAAGGGAAAGATAGAGGGAGGAAAGTAGGGAGAAATGAGGGGTAGAGTAATTCAGGAAATATATTGCACGAAAGTTGAAATTTGGTTATAGTCTAGGCCTTTTTATCTAATAACCTAGTTCCCTATAACCATGGCTCTGATACCAATCTGTAACACCCCAACCGATGGCGGAATCATCGAGGTGCCACGTAGTGACGATTGTTCAAAAGCTCATGGTACTAAAATGTAAATATTATTGAATAATCAAAATTGTCTTACATGGAAATGGAGATTACATTGTCTAAATGAAATGTAAATATTGAAATAACTGAATTGAAATAGAACACTAAATGTCTCTTGCTAAAGCACTAGATCAAACTGCACCTGAAACATGTACAAAATAGGTTTGGTCAACATATGAAATGTTGGTGAGCATTCCTAGATTTGATATATATAGTAGGTTAAAAAGTTATACAATTCAAGTGCAAGCTACAGTGCAAATATGTAAACCATGTATCAAACAAATGAGCGAAATCAACCCTGTGACTGTATAATGTACTGTATGAACTGTAGTGTACTCAACCAATAAATGGATGATAACTTAACACTGGCCACGGATTCTCCGATGAAAAAGGGGGAGAATCAACCTAGGCGGGTTGTCAATCCAAATAGCGCTATCCAATGTTAAGGTCGGCTTGTACCATGTTAATGATTTCACTAAGTACAAATGTAATCCACATGTATTGTCTAAGCATAAAGCACGTTGTAAGCAATGCACATAGTACTAGAATTGTATTGTAAAAATGTAAACTTGTATTTGAAATTGTAATAGTGTACATGTAACACCCCAAAAATGAATAAAAGCAAAAAGGGGATAGGAAATACTCACTGTTCACGTAGTAACTTGAAATTGGACTTGGACAACGAAATATGGGTTTGAGATTACTCCCAAATGATTAACCTAAAGTAATTGATAATGTGTGAGTGAAATAACTCTAGGATACATGTATTTCTAGAGCTTCGAATTGGGGATAAATGTTTGTTTGATTATTATTAAAAATATTCGACAATTGAGAGAAATTTAGTAAATAAATAACCAAAAATCTTTTTATGAAATTTAAACTTAAAATGGTCACAATATTGTGTTTAAAGTATAAAAATAATTTTTGCAAAATTATTTCCTTTAAAATAGATTTTTAAATCTATTTATTACAAATTGCCAAAACTTAACTTTAATATTCAAAAATACTAAAATTAAAGAATTTCTATTTTAAAAATCATGTTTCTGTTCTAAATATATAAAAATAAATTGTGTAAAATTTTGGTGCAAAAACAATGAAAATTGAATTTATTATGATTTAATTATGATTAAATCTAACAAAAATTGATTAAAAATATAAAATAAATGATTTTACTGAATTAAAAATTATTTCAGTAAAGTTTATCCTTATAAAAAGTCAGGATAATTTTTGGAGAATTTAATAAAATTGTTTTGATATATAAATGGATTTTTATAAATATAAAAGTATAAAAATGATTTAATTATTATAAATATTAAATAAATGAATTTCTGAAAAATAAAAATTGTAATTAAAACTTTTATCTCAGATTAAACAAATATAATTTTTTTAGAATTTATAAAATAGTTTTGATATTTTAAAATGAATTTAAAAGATTAAAAGGTTTAATATATATATATATATATATATATATATATATATATATATAATTGTTGTTTAAAAAGAAAAGAAAAGAAAAGAACAAAAAGGGTCTGTGCCGGGACTCGAACCCTGGTGGTCCCGGTTACAAGCAACCATCACAACCACTTGGCCTAGGCCTGTGGTTGTGATGAATCCTCTTCTAAAATAATTATAAACGTATGCAAAAATCAGTTTTCTTCCCCAATTATGTGTTCGAAACCCTAGTTTTTCCAATCAGCTTATATACATGATTATAAGCCAATTAATCATGGGGCTTATGATTATGAAGGGCCGATTAACAGAACCCTATGATTAATTGTTACCTTTGAATCAGAAACGAGCACCAATCGTTGGTCAACGGTGAAGTCAACTCGCGACAATTATGATCAGGATCGAGTTCGTGTACAGAATTTGAAGGTGAGGCTCTCTTAATCGCATTTAGGTGTGTGTGTGTGTGCAAGTTTAATTGAGTTATCGATGGGTATTTATAAGGTTTAGATTCGGGTTTCAAGCTTGTTCAAGGTCGAGTCATAGGCTTCAATTTAGAGCTGAAATCACGTGTTTTAGGAGCTGGTTCATGAGTTAATTATGTTCGGTCAAATAGAATGCATGAATGATTATTACATGCCACGAATTTAGCTGGTTAATTGTTTCCCCTTTTTTTTTGTTCTTCACGCGTAACAGCAGCAGATAGAAAAGGGAAGAAGAAGGTTCGCGTTAGGAGGTGTTATATACATTTAGGACTGGGTTAACAACAGAACTGAGCCGTAGCTCAGCTGGTGTGTGCGTGTGTGGTCACCCAGCTTCTGCCCGGGTTCGAGTCCCGCAGCAGCAGCTTTGTTTTCTTTTTTTTTTTGAAACAGATAAGGGATGAGGGGAGTGAGTGATGGGCCAGCTGTTGGGCTCTAGTGTCTCTTGGGCCAGTTTATTGGGCTTATGGTTTGGTTATGGTTGATAAGGGTAATGGTTTGGGTTTAAGGGTTAGTCTAGACTAATATTTTTATTATCATTATTATTATTATTATTATTATTATTATTATTATTATTATAAATAAAAGTGACGGATGTCACAAATTGGTTGCTTAGGGCTTGAACAAAGGAATCCATAAATGGATTGTGATTTCCTGTGAGGACAATGCCGTCAACGTACACAAGGAGGTAGCAAGTGATGTTGTTGAGATTGTATACAAAGAGAGAGGGGTCAGAAATGCATTTTTTAAAGCCAAAACGAGTGAGAAAGTTGGTTAGTTCGATGTACCAAGCACGCGGTGCTTGCTTAAATCCATATAGGGATTTTTTGAGTTTGCAAATGTGACGTGGGAATTCCGTATTGGTAAACCCGGGAGGTTGCACCATAAAGACATCTTCGTGAAGAGTCCCATGAAGAAACGCATTATTAACGTCTAGTTGACGTAAAGACCATCCTTTTGAAAGAGCAATTGAGAGAACGGTGCGAATGGTAACGGGTTTAGTAACGGGACTAAATGTTTCATGATAGTCTTTTCCATATTGTTGGTGAAACCCTTTGGCAACTAGACGGGCTTTGTACTTGTCAATCGTGTCGTCGGGTTTACGTTTGATTTGGAATACCCATTTGCAACCAATGGGAGTTTGGGTTGTGTGAGGGACAAGTTCCCAAGTGTTGTTATGAAGGAGAGCATTATACTCAAGATCCATGGCATGGCGCCAATCCGGATCTTTCAAGGCTTGAGTATAAGTGGATGGTTCAAGAGAAACGGGTAGAGGGTGAATGGTGGTAGAGTTGACAAAGTTGGGGTTGTAATACTTTGAGTTGGGTTTTGGTTGTCGACGAGGTGGTTGAGGGTTATATGGAGGTGAGTTCGTGGGATCATCGGGTGTGTTGGATGAAGACATTAGTGAGGTGGGGTTGGTGGAGTGGGAATCGGTTGGGGTAGAGGTGCTATCAGGTGGAGTCGGTGGGCCGGTTAGTGAGGGTGTCTCGGTGGGCTGGGGTGTAGGGCCTATTGTGTGTGAGGTTGGGCTGTTTGGACCTATTGTGTGGGAGGGTGGGATGTGTGCAGGAGGTAGAGGGGGTGGGTCGTGGGTTTGTGGAGGGATAGGGGTTTGGGCTTTAGGTGATGTGGGCTGTGGAGTAGGGGTTGGATGATGCAAGATGTTTGGGTCTGGAGTGGGTTGGTTAGAAGGGGATGTTGATTGGGCCGATTGGTATTTGGATAGGAAGGAGTCAAATGACATTTGTTTGGGTTGGGGGTTGGGGGTTGGTGTTTTGTGATGGAAAAATATGTGGGATAAATTCAACGTGGCGAGAGTGGTATAGTTTGTGACTAGTAGGGTCATAGCATTTGAATGCCGATTTGGAGGATGAGTACCCAAGAAATATGCACGCCGTTAAACGGGAGTGGAGTTTTGAAGTAGCATAGGGTTGTAACCATGGGTAGCAAAGACAACCAAACGGTTTGAGTTTGGAATAAGTAAGAGCGGTTTTGAACAACATATCGTAGGGAGATTTGTTGTTAAGGATGGGTGTAGGCAAACGATTGATTAGGTGGGTTGCGGTTTGAAAGGCATGGGACCAAAAATGTTGTGGTAAATGGGAGTAGTGGAGTAAGGCGAGGCCGGTTTCCACAACGTGTCGGTGACGTCGTTCGGCAATACCGTTTTGTTCCGGTGTGTGAGGTGGTGTCGTGTAATGGGAGATACCTTGAGAGGCACGATAAGGTGAAAGACCCACATATTCACCCCCATTATTAGTGAACAACGCAACAATGTTGGTTTTGAAAAAAAAAAAATTCTACAAGAGATTTAAATTGTGGAAAAATAATTTTGACATCGGATTTTCGTTTGATTGGGTATAACCAAATGTATTTGGAAAAATAGTCAACAAAAATGACATAATATTTAAAGCCATCGATTGACGTTTTTACAGGACCCCAAACGTCGGAGTAGAGAAGTTGTAGAGGTTGATTGGCAACAAAAGAGTTTTTGCCAAAAGGTAGTTTGTGGCTTTTATTTAGGGAACATGAAGTACAATGAAAAGACTCATGGGTCACCTTATTAAAACGAAGTTCCAATCTAGAAATTAAAGACTTGAACACTTGAAGCGATGGATGTCCAAGTATGTGGTGCCACATGAGAAGAGAGTTTGTTTGGGTGTTGTTGACTTGAGGAGACAATGAGATTGGTCCATAATAGACATCATTTACGTTCACTCCCCACATGAGGTGCGCCCCCGTGTGTAGATCCTTTACAAAAAAATGATAGGGAAAAAATTCAACGGAAACACGATTAGTACGACAAACTTTGGCAACGGAAATAAGATTATTTCGAAGATTAGGAGCAATTAAAATGTTATTTAAAAGAAGTGGGCGAGAATTTGTTGGAATAGTTGTTTGAGCAATATGAGTTATAGGGAGAGTTTTACCATCACCTAGCACGATCTTATCGGGTCCTCCGTATTCGGAAAGAACAGAAAATTGTTGGTTGTTGTTCGCGGTGTTGTTGGACGCACCGGTGTCCTACTTCCAAGATGAGGTTGTAGCCATTGGGTGAGGGGTGGTGTAGTTAACCACCGAGGTGTTGGTATTTTGAGGCGAGACATTGTGTTCTCTTAGGAAGCGACTAAGTTTGCGACAATCTTTAGTGTCACGTCCGGGAATGTTACAATAGTAGCAATAGGTGTTATTGTTGCGAGTCGGGCGAGTGTTGGTATTGGTAGTTCGATGTGGCCCTTGGTTTCGGGTTGTGGCGGTGGTAATGTGGGTGATTTGTTTGGCCATGAAGAATCGAAAAGAAAAAAGGCAAAATGCGGATAGAAGGTGTCTGTCGAGTAGGTTGGGATCGAAGATGGCTCAAGGGAGCTTTTAGGCTTTTGATACCATATAAAGTAATGAACAATGTTGTGTGTTTTTGTATTATGAAAGTTGTATATTTCAATGGAGAATTACAAGACTCTTATATAGAGGATTTACAATAAGGAAAAGGCTAATACTAAGGGATACACTTAATTACATAATTACAATTATAATTGACTAACCTAAGATTATGCAACGTCTTAGTCAAGTCTTAGTCAATATCTTTAAGATGATGGTCAATGCTTTTATGGTAATGATACATTCTTTATAAAAACAACCCAAAACATTATGTATAATTCCAAAACATCATGCGTATATGTCAATTCTTAATTTTTCTCATACTTCTCACAAAATATAGACTTTGCCTATTTATATATTTGTTAAATTATTTAAAATGGATCTTGGATAAACCTGTCTTTCAATATAATATTTTGGATTATGGTAAAATAGTAGGCGAGTCACCAAACCCATAAATCTTCATATTTTTGTTATTCTTCGTCAGTAAGAGGCTACATTATAATGAGAAATATTATTACCAATTCAGTTTTATGCTCGATCTATGATTTACATTTCATGTATAGCAATTGGAAGTTGACAAAATTATTACATTGTATCGCCTACACATTTTGTAATCAACAGTAAATAATGTACTATAAACAGTGGCGAAGGATAAGAAGGGCCAGGGGTGGCCCTGGCCCCCTGTTTTCTGGTGCAATGGTATAAATTTGCGATTTTCATAGGTAAATTGAGTTCGGCCCCCACCGATTTGCCACTACCGATCGAAAAAAATGAGTCCGGCCCCCACCGATTCCGAAAGCAAGCTTTGCCACTGACAATAAATTACATCGTAACAAACATTTTGTCATTTCATGTTAGATTTGTCTATCCCAGAAAACTATCGGGATATAAACTAGTAATAATATAAACGGACATCCATCTATCTGATGGATCAAACCCATTACAGTCAAGCAAACGATATGGACCATATCTTTAATTTTTACACGTACTTATTGGAAAACATAAGCATTTTTTTTTAAAGAACCCGCTTTAACTTTTGAATTGGCTATAAAAAAGATGTTACGTAGCATCCCATGTCTCAGGTTGAGGACAAAAGAAAGAGGTCAAATTAGTATACTTGAGCATGGAAGGCTCAAAAGTCAGATAGTGGAACACTGTTAGCGTGTGTTAGTGGCCTAGTGGGTCTGGCTTGGTTTCTTAGCCTTTTGGTGAATATTAAGCGTGTTAATGGTCCAACACAATAAATGGTTTACTGTTTAACTGGGAAAACAAAAATTAGTCTATTTAACTTTTAACAATCTGAGTTATAAGAATGAAGCTAAGATGGGTTCGGTTACCATTTGCCTGGCGAACCAGAGGTGTTCATAAAATGCCCTCCAAAGGCTCCAATCAAGTGATTGAATTAAGTCTCATTAGAGACAAAAGGGTAAGAAAGTAAATTAAACAATATTCTATATTGTTATAGTACTTCCGTTAGGGTTTCAATGTTGTTGGATTGGCGATGTTGAAGGATTTATGGTTGGTTGGTTCATTGGTTGAATGTGTAAATCTAAACACGACCCATATTTTCAATTAACAAACTTGTGTATATTTAGCTCGAGATTAGAGAAAGCAGAGGGAAAAGATTCTAGAATGTGAGAACGTGTTGGATCAAATTCCATTTATACATATTAACGGGTAAATATGTAAGGTAATATACAAGTTTCCCGGTGGAGTAAATAGCCAAAACAGTTTATGTGGTTTGAGCCATTTTGCCAGTTCAGCCCAAAATAAAAATAATTGCTTGAACAGTCCTTTGAGTTTCACGAAATAGGCCAAAACGGTCCAATTACTTAACGGGTTAACTCAACCTCGTTAAGTCAAGGGCAAAATCGTCAAGTCACCTCAAATATTCCCTGTTAAAATATAATAATTAAAAAAATCAAAGAAATATATAATTAATATTTAAAAACTTAAGTGGGACCCACCACCCACCTCATCTTCTTTAATCTATACCACTCACCACCATCTCCACCTTTCACCACCACCACCACCCACCTCTCCTTCACCTTTCACCACCACCACCATCCTCCCACCAACCTGAAACTTGCTCACCACCACCCGATGTTATTCACACTTCAACCATGGGTTCTTCTTCTTCATCATACCACATTCCTTACAAATCCATTATCTTCCTTCTAATCCTAACATCATTACACTTATTAACCTCAACCCAACCCAACCCAACCCAACCCAACCCAATCCACATCCTACTCAATTGGTTCCCACAGACTCCGACGACGAAGAAAAACCAAATAAATAAACAGATCACTTCTTGACTCACAACACCGCCACAATGTCCAAAACCCCACAATACGGCAGCAGACATGACAACTCGCAAGAGAGGAGCTTCGAAACAGCCACAACCAGCCACCGCCGAACCACAACCCAAGTCACCCAAGTCAATGGAACCCGCCGCCACCTCCTCAATTGAGCCACACATCAGTGCATCAAAACCTACCAATATCTTATTATTCTCTATAATTTTCTTCATTCCTTACTTTTATCTTTTATTTTATTACTACTCAATTCAATCCAAACCGAAGAGATCCATCCTTATCAAATGGTATTTAGGCATTTGGTACGCTTCCATCCCTACTTCTAGGGGTGAGTATTTTGTGGTTCGGACCCACAAGAACCTTGGACCTGACCCACGAGAACCTTGGACCCGGACCTTTTTAAATATATGGGTCGGTTTCCGTATCTAGATTTATATGAATTATCGGTTCCGGGTTGGGTCGGTTTCAAACCCACGGTTCTAATATAAGAACCACAAGAACCGTTTGTATTTTAATTAAAAAATAAAAAAATAATCTGTTTTAGTCTTTTCACTATTCGTTTTTACGTTTTATTGTAATCAATTTCATGTAATGTTAATACAATATTAAAAATATTATTTATAATAATAACAATGTATTTTTTTTGAAATTTTTTTTGGCTTAATGGATATGTATAGATGTGATATATTATATAATATATATTATATCCAAATTTGAAGTAAATATTTATATATATCGCTCTGATGTGTGCGTGTATTTATTATGTATACATAACAAATTCACATAATGTTTCTATTGATGAGAATGACAAAATTGTTACGAAAACATAAGTCGAGAAACGAAAAATGACTTAAAAAAAACTCATGGGCTATTGTTAGACTGTTCGTTGTGGAAGCGCGAGTAGCACGACGCGAACGAGGTTTCAGCGCCCGTGCTCACCTCTAGCCAAAATAGCCCCACGCGAACAGTCCCGACACGTGCACAAGCGATGGTGGTCGCATGGGTTAACGGGAAAAAGTGACATTTGGTCGCCCTGTTACTCACCTCCGGCTACAACGAGGTCAAGTGACCAGATTACTTGATAGTCACGTCGGTGGCTTGCGCACGTTCGCTCGCGCATCCACAACGGACGGCCTTAGAACCATATGGAGGAATTCTTTTATGAGCATGGTAAAAGAATAGGAATATTTAAACCCTCTAAAAGTGGCTATTGCATTAAAGGGTTCTAGAGGGTCAGACCCTTTTACCCGACCCATTAGAACCTTTAGGACCCGAAACCACTAGCCTTTTAAGGTTTGGTTCGTGGTTCCTAATTTCAACAATAAAAGGGTATACGGTTCTGGTGGGTCCGGGTCGGGTCGGTTCCGGACCCTTTGCACAGCCCTACCTATTCCCACTTACGTCTGGGTCGCCAATTGTCAAACCCCTTAAATAGTCAAGACACGTCATCGTTTCAGATCAACAGTCGTAAGCTCACCGTCACAAATGGGGATTTGGTGGTGGTTGACTCACATGAGGTTTTATGGCGGAAGTTTGACCTTCCTGCATACCAGATTTGGATGCCAGAACCATAAGTTAGTGATGTGTGAGGTGAGGTTGTTTACTGCATTGAGACTATAAGGAGTGTGGGGGGGGGGGGGGGGGTGAAGCGCCATGTGGCACTTTTGGGTCTCACGTGAAGGGGGGGGGGGGGGAGTGTCATGTGGCATTTCATTTTTTTTTCTTTATAAAGTTTAATAAATTAATAAACATAATAAAAATAATAAATTTAAAATATTTAAAAAATTTATTAAAATAATCTAAAAAAATTTATTTAAAAAATTATATTTAAAAAGTTAAATAAATTTATTTAAATTTTTAATACAAAAATATTATTCAAACGTTTGAATTTCAACGCCAGTTTTCAAACGTTTGAATTTCAACCGCCAGTTTTCAAATGTTTGAATTTCAAACATTTCAATTTTCTGACCCTATAAATACAACATCAAAACCTCATTTTCAATCACAATTCTCACCAAAACACCAATGAAAGATATGGGTGGCGGTTATTACGAAGCTGCCGGACCTTCCGATCTCCGATAATACTCTCGCCGGAGACGGCGACTACCATTTTCATCTCCTCCTCCACAACCAATCTTCTCTTCTCCTCCTCCTCCACAACCAATGTTTTCCCATCCTTCTTTAAAAGGGTGCACCCCCATTCATCCTCTACCAGGGTATACTCCACCAACACCAGATGCGGATCTCACTGATGAGGAGTGCCTATGGGCCTTGGATTATACCATGGATGAGATGGGAATGGGACGTCTATGGTTGGTGGAGACCCAACCGAACCCCACCCCAAACTACCAGGGTACACCCACCCCCCATTTCCAGGGTACACCCACCCCCCCCCCCCCCCACTTCCAGGGTACACCCACCCTAAACCCTCCTCCTCGGGAGTCATATGAGGAGGAGTACGAAGCAGCTAGAGCTGCTATGGAAGAAGAACGATACTACTACTACTCAGGATCAACTCCCGAGTATTGCTGCATCCGCTCGGATGCGAGGTCTGACGGTCGCGATAGCGACCGTTCTGTCTCACCTCCAGAGTATACGCTGGAGGACTGGGACAATTACTCCATGTAGTGGGGAGTTTAGGTTTAATTATGTAATGTTTTAATAAGTAGTTTAGGATTGTGTACTGTGTTTATGTAATGTTTAGTAGTTTAAGATTATGTAATATTGTAATAAGTAAATTAGGATTATGTAATGTTTTAATGTAATGTTTTTTTATTAAATTTAATAGGGTTAACTATCTAATGGTTTTTTAATTTTTTTATATCCAACATTTCCTTTTACATTTAATGTTTTTTTAAACAAACCGGCCTCCTTGTTATTTGTTTTCATTTTTTTTATAAATCTCAAGCCCCACATATAGGACCAATCAGAACATGCCATGTGGCAAAATCAAAGCCCCCACGCTGGTGGAATTCTCCCCACCCCAAGGGCTCCCACCTTCCACACCACTCCGGCCCGGCGTCCCCCCCCCCCCCCCCCTCCCGCCCCACTCTGGACGGTCTGAAGAGAGATGTGAGAAAGAGGGAGAAAGAAGAGAAATGTTTTTTTTTTTATTTAACTTAAGTATGAGGTGACTTTACGATTTTGCCTCTGATTTAACGAGGTTGAGTTAACCTCGTTAAGTAATTGGACCGTTTTAACCTATTTCATAAAATTCAAGGGACTGTTCAAGGAATTATTTTGATTTTGGGCTAACCGACAAAATGACCCAAATTTTATTTTAATTCAAACTAAATAACGAATTACTATTAAAATTACACTCTTCTAAATGTAACTAGAAAATCTACTAAGTAGCCTTTCTGAATCAAGTCAAAGAACCAATTGTTGCAATCCAAAGCTTGTTAGGAATCTGGAGCATATCGCTTTCTCAGTCAACACTGAAAGAAACCACAATTTGACTTGTTCCATATAATGCTCATTCATTCTTGATGACATTCAATGGCCTAATCTCATCCATATATATGTTTCTTGAAGACCAGCCGATTTCCCATTTAAAATGCAGCCACTCAACTCTTGCCGTAACAACCATGAGACCAGCTCTTTCCCATTTAGTGAGTTGAAAGCTATTAGTTTCCTTTGGTTTTGTAGAAGATCGAAATTCAAATCGATGTGGGCGAGTTGGTGTAGTTTTGTAATTATGTAATGCTGTAGTTCTTGGCTGCCTCGTCTTGAAGCGGGCTTGTTGATGGTTTTAATGAAGTTTACTTTTAAAAAAAAAACTATGAGAACAACATCCTATACAACTTTCCTAATTTCGATGGGGGGAAATAAATCTATCTTGTAACTACCAAATGGACCCAAGCATAGGTTCCAACATTGTTCGTATATGGGTATGTTTGGCAAAACAAGCTGGAGGCTGGTAGCTGAAAGCTTTTTAAATATATTTTGGTGTTTCGCAGAGTAGTTGGAGCTTTTAATAAAATTTATAAAATGACCAAAATGGACATAATTAAAAGATTGTAAGCAAGGTTTTTATTTTGTTTTTAAAATAGAATGGGTATTTATGTCATTTACTAATTAAAAGCTTGTAGCTATTATAACTTTTTTTTAAAAGCTAGTAGTAGTGGCTTTTCACTATAGAGTTTTTTCTTCTAACCTAAAAGCTTCCAGCTTTTCAACCAAACAATGATTTTTATTGATTAAGAGTTTTTCTTAAAAGCTTGAAGCTTGAAGCTCCTAAAAGCTCCTTGCCAAACATACCATATATCAAGAGCATAACTCTTTGATTATTTGTCAATGTGGGGTAGCCTATTTGGTAGAGACTTATGCCTCTTATGTTGTATGTTGTGGTTTGCGGTGAGCACCGACGTGAATCTTAAGTAACCCGGTTACGCCAGGTTGTTGTGGCTGGGGGGTGAGCACCGGCGTGACCACAACCTACAAATTCAACACAAATTTCTTTCTTCACGCCATGAGCCTGCTCGCGTTGGCTCGCTCGCGTCGGGTTAGCATGGAGCCGTTGTGGCTGCTCGCGCCTGGTTGCTCACGTGTCCAAAACACACAGTCTTAGAAGGGAGGTCCTAAGTTCAAATCTAGGCGAGGGTGTATTTATTGTAAATATAATTGGGGATAACATTAGCCGTTAAAAAAATAAAAAACTCTTTAATTATTTATTAAACAAATAGAATCAATTTAAGTCAATTCTAAGACTACTTGTGGGCTATCGGTAATAATTTTTATACAAATTTTTAATCTTCTTTTTTTTTTGGTTACAAATGTATATTATTATTCTTTTTTTTACAAATCTTTTATTTTTGTAATAGGTGAGTTGGATCTGTTATCTACTTACACGATATATGTAATGGTTCGTTAAATGGGCGTGAATTGGTGAATTTGGCACCCAATTTACCCAAGAAACCCCCCCCCCCCCCCCCCCCTATGTTAAAGGGGCGATAAAGCTTGCAAAGCGAAATATTTCATGTGAGGGGGAAGAAGGATAGGCCAATGGGGTCTGACACTTCATTTTTATTTTATTTTATTTTTTTAATTCAAATTTAATACCATGATATATTCATCCTTTTCACCCACCATTACACATGGTCTTATTGGTAAATTTTGGGTGCGCGTCCGTAAATCGTATTGACTTTACCAAACAATGGGTTGGGGTGAATATCGCAATCCTGACGCCATATCCGGCAAATGGACAGAAATTTGGGGGAATGTCAACAATTTCAGCAACATTTTCAATCGGTTACAAACAATCGTAATAGATGAAGCGGTACAAACGATTTGGACGTCATGCGAGAGGCCCATAAACAATATAAAACCGATTTTTGTGTTATTTGAACAAAAAAGAAATATAAATTAAGAACAATGTTTTAGAAATAACTGAAATTTAGTTAAACCACAACAAACTTGTTAAAGGTTCGGTTTGTCACTTAATAAAAGTCTATGGTTTAACAAATTATCACTGATATATAGCAAAAAAAAAAAAAAAAAAAAAGTTAATACATTTCAGAGAGTGGACCATTAAATCTTCTACTCACTTTAGAAACAGAAAACAAAAACTCATATCTTTTACTCACTTATAGAAACGATATACTTTATGTGGCATTTTTGCGTTACTTAATTATATACAATAAATATATTTTATGTGTTTAATTGATAATTCAAAAAGGTAGAAACCTTCCACATAAATGAAAGAAAAAACAGAGTTGTCAGTTGTAAGCTTCGTCGGAAATATCTTCCACGATCCGACAGAGAATGTGTGGGTCAAATCCTTTTCTTTTCCCTGTAGTTTTGACTTCTGACTTCATTGACTTGGTCAACCGAAATATAAACGCTACATTGACCACATGTGTTTCAGCTAAAACTCACGAACACAATGACCACATACGAACACGAACTATATCGTACAAATTTATTTGTTCAATGCTTGTTCATTAAGAAAATAAACATATTCGTGAATGAACATATTCGTGCCTGCTCATTAAATATCTAAACAAGTAATACACCAACGTAAACGAAAACAGATGAACATAAACGAACATATATAAGTTAAACGAACATAGATGAACATATATAAACAAACATAAAGAATAAAAACGAACAAGTCTAA
The DNA here is from genome assembly GCA_028751855.1 of Ambrosia trifida. Classification (NCBI taxonomy): domain Eukaryota; kingdom Viridiplantae; phylum Streptophyta; class Magnoliopsida; order Asterales; family Asteraceae; genus Ambrosia; species Ambrosia trifida. The sequence continues at coordinate 9,988,238 of CM054128.1, read as the reverse complement.
TAAGTTAAGTATCCAATAATGTCAATGGTTAACAAACACATCTAAACTAGTGGTTCAAATGTATATGATGTCATGATTCATCTAAAAATCTTTCATGATTCATCCGAACAAACACATAAAGAACAATTCCTAAACGTAAATTAATGAACGAAACATGTATTAATGTTCGTTTTTCTAATTAAATAAACAAATTGTTTGTTTATGTCCGATTGTTTATTAAATAACGAACTTTACACCAAACAGTTTATGAACGACTCACTAAAACGTTCAATTTATTTACAAGCCTTCATTTATTGGCTCTTTCACTCTGTTATCCAGAGAAAATAAATTAGTCTTTATCATATTAAAAACAAATTACCCATGTCATATTAAAATTTACAAATAGTAAATAACATATGATATAGACATATAGGGGAAAGTTAATTTGAGAACACCTATATTTCGTGCGAACCGTGAGAACGGCATCTAAAACCATTCAAATTCCAAATTTCTTTTTACACTTGTCTTTATTACTAAAATTCCATCTCAAAAACACAATTTACGCGTAAAAATTCAAACGCATACGGAAATAATTTGTTTTTACACATGTGTAAATTTGCTGTTTATACATGTGTAAACTGTTTCATTTACACATGTGTAAAAAGTTAATTTGAAAGTGTTTTTGCAAGAAAAGATGGATTATTTGAAAAGAAAATTCATTTATTAATGTTGTATTTTGATTATAATGGGATTTGTATTAAAAAAATTTGATTTTGATTGATTTTTGTACTTGTTCTCACGGTTCTCACAATATTTAGCGTTCTCAAGATAACCCTCCCCTAGACATATAAGTCATAGGTTTGTTATATATATATATATATATATATATATATATATATATATATAGGGTAGGGTTCAAATAGGAACCAACCCTTAGTTAGGAACTTTAGGAACCAATCTCATCCATCCATCTTCAATGGCTTGATTGTAAATATGTTAAACATTAATTAACTTTTTAATTAAATCAAGGGGTAATATTGTCTTTTGGTATTTGATTATTAATAGGTTATTTATTATCCATTGTAACTGACAAACACCACAACAATATCATATTGTGCGATCTGTATACTTCATCATACGTAAACAAATGTGCAGAAATCGAATGAAGAGCAACAAATCATATGCATGTACGTATGAAGATGCGATATTTCTTTGTTATTCTTAATCAATCGTCGTTTATATTTAAACATTTTTTTTTTGTTTTCATAACCATTTCGTTTGAAGATTCAAGTTTTATCGATTTATTCTGATGATTTGATAAATATGATCCAAATATGTTGGTTGATATGTAAAAAGTTATTGTTTTTCCAATTGCTTTCATAAATCGGTTCAAAGCATACATTGTTGTTGATTTAAAAAAAAGGGGTATTTGAAACCCTAGTATAATATTTTCAGGATGATCGAGATTCGATTTTAGGTGTATATTTTGAATATACACCTGTGTATACACAATATACACGGATGTAGGATTTGTGGTAACTATACGTTGATGTATACAAGGTAACATATGAATAACAGCATGTTAATTTTGAGTATACACTAGTGTATAACGAATATACACAGGGGTACCATATGTATAATACAATGTTATACACATTATGCACTGAGGTATAGTTGGTTGAATTTTATGATGACAAACGATGTTTATCATAAAGCTACGTAATATACTATGATGTATATATGTTGAATTTCATATATTTTATACACTGCTAAATATAATTAAACATAATATACACTGATGTATACTGTTGAATTTGATGGTACTATACACTAACGTATACTTGTTGAATATTATGGTACAGTAAAATGTTTTTGTAGCACTAATTGGACTATACACTGATGTATAATTGTTGAAATATGACGATACTATACACAGTTCTATAGCAGCAAAGTGGACTATACACTGACGTATAGTTATTGAATATTATGGTATAGTACAATGTTTTTGTAGCAATGATTGGACTATACACTGATGTATAACTGTTTGAATATGACGATACTAAACACTGTTCTATAGCAGCAATTGGATTATACACTGATGTATATTGTATGTATCTAATTATATGTTTTTTATACAATGATGTATAACTTTTGTTTGGCGTTATATTATGTGTATTCAGGTGGTTCGAACGTTTCTGGTAAACCAAACAATGAGGTGACGACGACCCAATTGTGTTTTGAGCAGGCAGATCTTGTTGACTTTGTTATTGGAGGTGGTGAAATTGATTTCGTCGACACTCCAGCAAATATACACTTGTGTATAACAAACTTTTAAACTAATCTACACCTGTGTATAGTTAATGTTATTGTATCTGTACGCTTCAAAAAAGCTTATTGTATCTGTAAGCTTCAGTAAATATACACTGGTGTATAACAAACTATTAAACTAAGAAGAAATCTTATTGTATCTGTGAGCTTCAACGAATAACAATAAGTAATACACAAGTGTATAATTCCAATTTTGTACGTAAAAAAAGATGAACTGTATAATCCCAAATAGTTGAGCAAACTAATACATTTGGAAAACATCAATTATACACATGTGTACAACTATAAAACTATAATCTTTCAACCCAGTTTGTACAATGTATTCAAGATTTTGTCAAGAAAATTCAGTCATATACATATGTGAACACTTGTTTTTTGAACATAAATTCTTAATACCACATATTATACTGAATATAATAATGTTTCCTTTGGAAAACACCAAAGATGCACATGTGTATACGTCCTTCATGCATTAACACAATCTTATGACCAACTTTCGAGTAGCATACACAGGTGTACAACTCTAAAACTATAATCTTTCAACCCAGTTATACCAAAAAATCAACCAAACACCTTAAGTATGCTTAATAGAATGATGAGACGAACTAGTTACAGAAACGAAATTTAACCATTATTTTTGTTAATGACTAACATCCGTTAAAAATTAAAAAAAAAACAAAAACACAACAATAGGCGTGCTCATACGAAGGGCGATCCGATGCTCCGATAACATATAGGAACCTTGATTCTCAACACTTGTGAGATACAAAGGCCTATTATTCGATGGTTGATCCGATGTTGCTGCACTAGTATTATTCGATGGCTGATAACCGTCATCTAGATCATCCACTCTAACCGACTATGTTGAATGAGAATCCATGAAAGTTTATATAAATAATTGAAAGATCAGATGAGAAATTGTTAGAATGAATTGTTAATGAAGATCATACGTAAATGTACCTATTTATAGTCACACCATCTACTTGTTTTCGTGTAGACAAACGAGTTCCAAATCCGGCTGCCTCTCCATTATTTTCATACATTATGATAGCTTCGTCCAACGTTCTAAACTTGGCACCTACAAATGGTTTAACATTGTCTGGTACAACAGGCGTCCAATATCTCGTCCCACCAGGAGACTCATATACTTTGCTGGACGAGGAACCTACAATAAAAAAATGTACATTAGAACTTAATTAACCAAACTTTTTAAAAAAATAGAGTCAGACATTCCATTTTATATAATTAATATACACCTGTGTATAGTTAATGTTATTGTTTCTGTACGCTTCAAAAAATCTTATTATATCATTACTCTTAAGCAAATATACACTGGTGTATAACAAACACTAAACTAATCTACACCTGTGTACAGATAATGTTATTGTATCTGTACGCTTCAAAAAAGCTTATTATATCTGTAAGCTTCAGCAAATATACACTGGTGTATAACAACCTATTAAACTAAGACGAAATCTTATTGTATCTGTGTGCTTCAACGAATAACAATAAGTAATACACCAGTGTATAATTCCAATTTTGTACGTAAAAAAAGATGAACTGTATAATACAAGACAATTATTTCGGAAAAAATACACTAGTGTATAATTCTTGTGTACTTCGAAAACTGAACTGGACAATCCAAAACTGCTATTTCGCAAAATCAAAACTGAAATCCATAATACAAATCACAAAAACTTGAATTTCGAACAAAAACCAATTAAAAAACTTAAAAAAATACATAAATACCTTGATTCTCAACACTATTTAGCAAAAAAGGTTGTGATTGTGTATCATGATCTTCAATATCGTGAGAAACTGATTGAATGTTTTCATGTATATGATTATTATCCATCACTTGAATATCTTAATCGATGGAAGCCGACAGTTTTTCTATTGTTTCTCTTTGAAATCGAACGTGATTAAGATGTTGAGAGATTGGAGGAAGGCAATTGAATGATAATAGGAGGAAGTTATGAATTCGTAGACAGAAGATGAATGCAATCAAACGTGTAGTTATTAACTTCCATTTTTAAAACTTTTTTTTAAATTAAAATATAAAACATAATTGTTTAATTACCATCATACTCCTAGATCAAGATTAAAAGATGAAGGGCTCAGATTGGTTCCTAAGTTCCTAACTAGTACCTTGGTTCCTATTTGATCTTTTTCCTATATATATATATATATATATATATATATATATAACACTCCCTATTTATATATATTTATATATGTGTTTTTCATTTAAGAGTAAATTATATCTTTAGTTCACAAAGATCGTTATAGTGTCATTCCCTTGACTAATCTTTCATTATATAGGAGCTCTATTGGTGCTTTATAGTATTTGGTCTCGACACACCATAAAATTGCTTATGCGGTTAGTAAGGTGTTACAGTTTTTGCAGATACCTATTGATAGTCATTGAGTGGTAGACAAGCGTATTTGAGATATCATCGTGGCCCCCTTTCTCAAGGATTTACTATTTGATGATTAGATATTTTTGCTTTTGTGACAACAGTCAACAATCCAGGTCAACATCCGTACGCATTTCATTTATTATTGTCATTATATGTGCATAATTAGATGTTTTGCACACACAATACCCCCCCCCCCAGTCTAGTGAATCATGAGTTATTCAGGAAACTCAATTAAGAACAATCGTTTATGCATACAACACCCAGACAATCACCCAACGAGCATTCAATAAGGTTATCACTCTTTAACACTTGGTATTCCCTCTCTAACACATGTATACGAATCATATACATCACTACATGTTAATACATAGTGATTATACCCTCCTAACACATGATAACTTGCTCTTAACACATGTGAATATATTAACAAGCAATTTACAAGATACAAGTCAATATTTTCATCAAACACACCATGTGGTCATATAAACTAGAACAACACTCGCTTGCTTACAATTATATGGCTATACGCACACGACAATTCACACACATATGTATGCAATCCTTAGTTGTTTCAACTAAACAAATGGAACCATCCCTTACACTTAATCATCACCTCTATGACCTATCCTTTTCCTTGACATCACTCCTACCTAAGGCCCAAAACCATGTGATTGAGACTTAACATAGAGACACCTCAAGACAAACTACAAATCTCCTTACCTTTGAAGATAATCGGCCAAAGATAACACCCCTCACCTATCACTATCACTTGACAACAATGCATGTTATATCAACTAGTGCCTAAACCATCTTCACGACTCTTGATACCCATTGATCACTTACCAAAAATGCCATAATCTTACATATACATATCGGCCGAATGGGACAAACACAAACACCTCATGTATGATGCAATCCTTTATACTAGAATAACTACAAGACAAGGACACTTAACACTATGTTTTAGCATGACAAACCTTCCACTTTTGGATAGAACACAATCGGCCAAATACACCTCATGAAAGGGACAAGATGGAGAGTCTATAACACATCACTTTCACCTTGTCTTGGCCACTTTCCTTTGTCTTATGCTCGGCCGAGTGACATCATGAGTGAAAGCTCATAGAATGTTGGCAACTTACATTAGATTGGGCAATAAAACAAACCTCCATTTCATTCCCTTCTGAGTCAACCCACCCCTTATATCCATACCTATCTATAATCAGCTATAATCAATGAAGGAAGCAAGCAATCTCAAGTCACTATCTTTCTGTCACACCACGACAAAGGCGGAAACACGTGGCGCGACGGTTCAAAAGCATAAAGTCAAGGTTATGGCTAAACACAAGTAATTTAAGAAAATGGGTCATTTATTATGACGTCGAATCAGTTTCAAACATTACACAAAAGATAATTGTTTTTGAAATAAACTTAGAGGTTTCTCAAATATATCCCAAATGCCTTGGGAAATAAAGGTGAAACCCCACAAAAGCCTGACGTCGCAATGGAGATTCCCCGACCCTGCTTGCCTGATCTTTCATCTTCTAATTACCTGAAAGATATGTTTTAAAAAGTTTCGTCAATATAAATATATTGGTGAGTTCACAGGTTTTCAGTTTCTAAAACTTGAATACTTGGGAATACCATGTTATGACAATATATAGGAGTTGCAAATTCCTATAAATCTACTTGAGACTATAATCAAACCAAGACATATAATAATTGTGCCCCGCTCCAAGTCGTTACTCGGTTTCCCACGACTTAAGTTCAGAATATTTGCACCCCAGGCATAACCTAATGCATAATCGACGCTATCGATTAGGGGTGGGCCTTGTCAGGCACCAATAGTACTATTCGAATATTCCTCCGGTTTCAATTCCCTGAACAAATGATTATAGAGGCGAGGACTCAACCCCGAGTGGCGGTCACACCTCAAGTATTAAATCCGTCAAACACTATCCCTAACATATCTTTCCCCCGGAAAACGTAAAAATAGTTTAAAATGGGGCCGTGAAACTCACCTGTAACTGCGTCTGGCTCAATAAGGTGAATAGCAAAGGGTGGTCTTGCACCTACAACGTCCTAAACGTATAAGTCACTATTCCTATAGTGCATGTGCCTTGGCAAGTTGTACACCCAACTCCCGACCACAAGTTGTTCCAAATCCCGTTTAATTAAGCGTGTATCCTAGGTTTCGTTGGCGTTACATTACCCTTTGTGTTACAAGTTATATATTACTCTTGTTAATATTTCCATAACTTGTATCTTATTATCATCGACTCGACTTCACTTAACATATAATTATTTTCCCATTTAAATAATTATACTTAAGATCGCATCGCTCGATATAATATATATTTCAATCCTCGACCCGACTCACCTTGCCACACATTTGTTTTCCCATTTAAACAAATATGCTAAGGTTTTGTCGTTCGATCGTATATTCTTAACGTCCGATTCAACTCACCACACCGTATATTTATTTTCCCATTCAAATAAATATACTAGGATTTCGTTGGTACGACATACACATATATATATCCTTGTCTTCTCGTCGCGGCTTTCCTTCCCGCATATCTACTTTCCCATTAAGTAGATATACTAGAATTTTGCCGAGACGAGCGTACAAATATATATAAATGTATAATTTTTCTTGTTAAGTATATACGTTTGTTTTAACGTCTTATTCGTTTGCGTCATGTGTTTCTCCCACGAATTAATCCTCCAACACTTAGGAAAGTGTTTATTTATTTTCACCCAAAGTATATATATATATTTTACCTCTTAAAATATATATTTTTCTTATCTTGCCGCAATGGCATTTTTCTCATGTTTTGTCCGGTTATGGTTCGTTAACGCGTTTTAGTTCGATATCTTAACTTGATTAGTTAATTTTTCCAAGTTTTTCCCAACATGTATTTTATAGAAATATTTTCCATATTTCTTCCTATTTTCACATGTTACTTGGATGGTTAAAATACTTATGTATTTTTAACCCAACTTGTCAACTTAACTACAAAAATGTTTCCAACACTTTTATATTCCCATTTATATAAAAGTATTCATTTTTGTATAAGTTTCCCAAGTTTGTTTAATATCTTTATAAAATCTCTATTTTATAAAAATCCTTATGTTAAAACCCTTTATATTTTTATAATTTTCAAAAATACACTTTTATACTAAATACCCAAGTATTTCTACTAGTATTTACGAAAATCATCCTTAGACTTTATTACTTACATTTTTGACACCAAACTTTCCATACTTGTATTTTTGGACTAATAGTTTCTAAGATGTTCATTTTAGTCCCTTAACTTTCAAAGTTACAACTTTAGTCCCTTAACTTACAAAAGTTGCATTTTTCTATTCTAACTTTCAAAGTTGGCATTTTTCACTCAAAATAGTTAACTTTGAAGATTCAACTTTTTATTGGTAAGTTATTTTTGTATCAAAACACTTATGTTAGTCTTATATTCCATATGAAAGACTAATTATATGTGTGTTTTATGTATTTGTCCATTTTATCAAAATTTCATTCATCCAAGTGAGTTAACTTTAATTTTCCATCTTATTCATTTATGAACTTCTAGCATGTTTTACCACATATTATTACTTAAATGATCATAATAAGGTGAATTAAAGTTAGTTTTAACATATTCAAGTTCATCTCAAAATATTAACCAAAACATCATCCTACTTAGTCTTATATGTAAACTTCATATATTTTCAAGACTAATACATCATCATCAACAAATCCATGGTTTATTTTCATATCTTTAACCTTCCATTTTACACATGAAAACTTATTAAAGATTATGTTCAAAACCATTTTTAAACCCTTCATGTACAACTTGCTACAAGGAACACATACATGAAAAATAACAATCAAAAACAAGATTAAGAAGCTTACTACTAGCACAAGGCTAGGGAAGACAAAAACCTTGGATTTGAGAGGGGTTTAGTGTGTTCTTCCTAGTGGTTTAGCTCCAAGCTCTTGAAACACACAAAAGGGGTTTGGATGATGGATGATTTTAAGTATTTTGGAGATGTAAAAACTTGAAAGAACAATGTGTATGTGTGTATGCAATCCCACGGCCACAAGGGAGGAAGAAAGAGGTTTTGTTTTGCTTGGTGATTCAATCTTCTAACATGTGTTATTATATATCCAACTCATGTAATGATGCTAGAGATTTAAGAGATCTTATGGAAGATCATGAGTGTACTTGGGAGATTTTTGAAATGATGATATGTATGTGTGTGTAAAATGCCGTATGTATGTATGTATGGTTAGGAGATTGCTTGCTAATCTTTCCAAAGGGTTGTAATCTCATCATGACTTGCATTAGATCTTATACAAGCATGTGTGCATGCTTAGTGTATCCTTGGTTGAGTCTTGTCTTGGATGGTAGTGGCCTATGGCCGAAAATTCTTACAAGGGGACAAGGTTAGAGTGCTTTTGTACTAGATGTTTACTTACACACTTTTGGCTTTGCATGCATGCTTAATCCTTTAGCTTTCTAGGTTATGATTATTATTTATAAAATGTGGTTGTAATAAGGCCATTAGGCCGGCCCTTAGAGGGGTTGGGTGGGGTCCACCACTTCAAATACTAACCCATTAATTGTTATGTTTAATCCCCCGTCGTTCGGGTGTCGTTCGGGTATTTTTCGGGTTTTAATCACGCGTCATCCGGACATTAAATATACCTTAAATAACACTTAAATATAGTCTATTTTAAGCGTTGATTGATTATTTAGGCCTTTACCGGGTGAAATTACGAGTTATACGCGCATCGGGTGCGATACGCGCACTTTATTCGTTACCGGGAGATTTGTACAAGACGTTTTCATTTATGGTTTTGGAGTTCCAAAACCCATTATATCTTATGAAAATACCCTTTATTTTATATCCTGGGTGTCCGGGATCCGTTTCGTTTATTTAATTATTACCGGGTAATTGCCAACATCCGTACCGGATAGCTTATTCGCACATGATCCAATCATGCTTTACCATTAAACGTATGCATTCCTATGCACTATTTGGAAATTGCTATTCCCTAAGGCCTTGATAATTAAATCACACATAATTGCATTTAATTACGTTAATCATATATTAATTAATTGTACGGAATTACCTTATTGTTGCCGGTTGTTACATTCTCCCCCCGTTAAGAGAATTCCGTCCCGGAATTCACTTCGAATTCTCCGGTACAGGTGTCTTCTCGAATAGGGCGGGGTATTTTTGCTTCATCCGGTCCAGCCTTTCCCACGTGAACTCCGGTCCACGCATGGCATTCCAGCGCACTTTGACCAATCTGATCTTGCTGCGCCTTAATTTTTGGACCTTCCAATCAGTTACCTCGATTGGTTCTTCCACAAAATGTAACTTGTCGTCAATCTGGATCTCGTCAGCAGGAATAATGAGAGTTTCGTCGGATAGGCACTTTTTCAAGTTCGACACATGAAACGTGTCGTGTATTCCACTAAGCTCTTGAGGCAACTCGAGCTTGTATGCCACTGTGCCTACCCTCGACAAGACTTTGAATGGTCCAATATATCGCGGGTTCAGCTTCCCGCGCTTCCCAAAGCGCGCGACACCTTTCCAAGGTGATACTTTCAATAGGACCCTGTCTCCGACTTGAAACTCTAAAGGCTTTCGCCTCATATCAGCATAGCTTTTCTGGCGGTCCCGGGCCGCTTTGAGACGCTCCTTTATCAAAAAGACCTTATCCGTGGTCTCTTGAACAATTTCGGGCCCGGTGAGTTGCTTTTCCCCAACTTCCGCCCAACATAATGGCGATCGGCACTTGCGTCCGTATAGAGCTTCAAACGGTGCGGCTTGAATGCTCGTATGATAGCTGTTGTTGTAAGAAAATTCTACCAATGGCAAGTGCGTATCCCAATTACCTCCGAAATCAATCGCGCATGCCCGTAGCATATCTTCCAAGGTCTGGATGGTTCGTTCACTTTGACCATCCGTTTGGGGGTGATATGCGGTGCTCATGTCGAGGCGAGTACCGAGGGCTTCATTTAAACTCTCCCAAAATCTTGACGTGAAACGACTATCTCGATCGGAGATGATAGAAACAGGTACACCGTGTTTAGATACCACCTCCTTAATGTACAAGCGGGTCAGTTTCTCCAACCTGTCCGTTTCGCGTATCGGGAGGAAGTGTGCAGATTTCGTCAATCGATCTACGATTACCCAGATCATGTCATGGCCGCTTGTTGTCTTAGGTAACTTGGTAATGAAGTCCATGGTGATTCGTTCCCATTTCCATTCCGGTATTTCCGGTTGCTGGAGCAAACCGGAAGGTCTCTGGTGCTCAGCCTTGACCTTTGCGCAAGTCAAACATCGCGCAACATAGGCTGCTATATCCCTCTTGAAATTCGGCCACCAATAAAGTTCCTTCAAATCGTGGAACATCTTGTCTGCACCCGGGTGAACCGAATATCTAGAACTGTGAGCTTCGGCCAATACTAGCTCACGCAAACCACCATATACTGGAACCCAAATTCTATTCATGAAATACAATGTCTGGTCCGCTTTTGGTTCCAGTGAATCAACCATCTTTCGTAACCTTTCACCTTTGACGTTCTCAGGTTTGAGGGCGTTAACTTGAGCTTCACGAATTCGTTCAGTCATATTCGTGTGGATAGTCAATCCCAAAGCTCGAACACGCAATGGTTTAACCCGTTCCTTGCGACTCAAGGCGTCGGCTACGACGTTCGCCTTACCGGGATGGTACTTTATCTCACAATCGTAATCGTTTAATAATTCAACCCATCGCCGTTGTCGCATATTCAAATCCTTCTGATCAAAGATGTGTTGCAAACTCTTGTGATCAGTGAAAATCGTGCACTTGGTTCCGTACAAATAGTGCCTCCATATCTTGAGAGCGAACACCACTGCACCTAATTCCAAATCGTGTGTAGTGTAGTTCTTCTCATGGATTTTCAGTTGCCTGGAAGCATAAGCTATTACTTTTTCTCGCTGCATCAATACACAACCCAAACCTTGATGCGAGGCATCACAGTAAACCACAAAATCTTCCGTACCGTCTGGAAGTGACAGTATCGGAGCGCCACATAACTTGTCTTTTAACAATTGGAATGCTGCCTCTTGCTTTTCCGTCCACTCAAATTTCTTGTCTTTTTGGGTTAACATGGTTAAAGCTTGCGCTATCTTTGAAAAGTTCTCGATGAACCTTCTGTAATAACCCGCGAGGCCTAGAAATTGTCGTACTTCGGTAGGAGTTCGAGGTGCTTCCCAATTTTTAATCGCCTCGATCTTGGCTGGATCAACGTGTATGCCCTTCTCGTTTACCACGTGACCTAGAAAGTGAACTTCCCGAATCCAAAAGTCACATTTCGAGAATTTAGCATAGAGCTTCTCTTTGCGTAATACTTCAAGAATTAACCGAAGGTGATTCTCGTGGTCTTCTTTCGTGCGTGAATAGATCAAAATATCGTCGATGAAGACGATGACGAATTTATCCAGGTATGGCTTACATACGCGGTTCATTAGATCCATGAAAACCGCTGGTGCGTTGGTCAAGCCGAACGGCATCACCAAAAATTCATAGTGTCCATACCGGGTTCTGAAGGCCGTTTTTGGTACATCTTCTTCTTGTATACGCAACTGGTGATAGCCTGACCTCAAATCGATCTTGGAGTAATAGCTGGAACCTTGGAGCTGATCAAATAAATCGTCGATCCTGGGGAGAGGATAGCGATTCTTGATGGTTAGCTTGTTCAGCTCTCGATAGTCGATGCACATGCGAAATGTGCCATCCTTCTTCTTTACGAATAAGACGGGAGCTCCCCAAGGTGAGAAACTCGGTCTTATAAAACCTTTGTCCAGTAATTCTTGTAGCTGGCTGGACAGTTCCTGCATCTCTGATGGAGCTAGGCGGTATGGCGATCGTGCCACAGGAGCTGCTCCGGGAACGAGGTCGATGCGGAACTCGACTTGTCGAGGTGGTGGCAACCCCGGCAAATCTTCTGGAAATACATCCGGAAAATCTCTGGCGACGGGAATGTCTTCCAACTTTCGCTCGTCAGCCTTCTTGTCCACTACGTGTGCCAAGAATGCGACAAGCCCTTTTCTCAGACACTTACGAGCCTTCATGCTCGAAATAATCCTTAGTGGCGTCCCGTGTCTTTCTCCTTGAATTGAGAGAGTTTCACCGCTTGCGAGGGGAACCTGAATAACCTTATCGTTGCAAACCACAATGGCACGGTGCGCGGACAACCAGTCCATGCCAACAACGATGTCAAAACTTCCCAATACAACCGGTAATAGATCAATCCCAAACTCGTGCCCACAGAGTTCTAACTTACAATCTTTAGCTACCTCTCTCGTTTCAATAGTTTTACCATTAGCCAGTTCTATAGAGTAGGGTGTATCTAGTTTGCTAGTTTTTAAACCAAGTAGTCTTTTAAACTCAATGGATATGAAGCTAAAGTCAGCACCGGTATCAAATAATACAGAGGCATAATGACCATTTAGAGGAAACGTACCAGTGACCACATTGTGGTCTTGCCGTGCGTCACCGGCTCCAATTACAAATGCCCGGCCACGGGCCTGATTGTTGACTTTGGGGCAATCTTTCTTCCAATGGTCCAATGACCCGCATGCAAAACAGGGTCTGGCCCCTCCGTTCTTTGGTGTTCCAGATCGGCACTCTTCAGTCTTGTGCCCGGTGCGGTGGCACTTCCCGCAAGTCAATCCATTGTTTCTCCCTTGGTTTCCCTGTTTGTTGTTGTTATTGTTACCACGTCCTGTGGCGGCATAACCCTTTCCTTTCTTGTTCGAGCTTCCCGATGCTCGATCCCTTTTCCCTTCATCTCTCTTTCTTTTCCCAAACCTCTGCCCGTTACCCTGATCATTAGTTGCAACCGCTGAACTTGATCCCTGTTTCTTGGCCTCAACACTACTTGCTTCAGAAATTTTTAACCCAGAAACTTGGCGGATTAGGGTACCCATGCGGATAGCATCCTCAGTCAGACTTAGTGCCAGATCAATTGCCTCGCGCATGGTCGTGGGTTTGGAAGAGGTGACCATGCTGCGAATCTGTGGTGCTAGCCCGAATAGGTAACGTTCCACTTTGTTCTTCTCTGGTGTAACCAGACGAGGTACCAGTCGTGCGAGATCATGAAATCTTGACGTATACCCAGTGACGTCTGCTCCTACCATGGTGAGGTTCCAAAATTCGGTTTCCAACTTCTGAACTTCACTTGCCGGGCGGTATTCGGCAGTCATCAGTTCCTTCAGTGCCGCCCATGATAGAGAGTATGCAACCTCATCTCCTAAAGACTGTACCTGGCCGTTCCACCAAGTTAGCGCTTGATCTAGGAACAGATTGGTGGCGTACATGACCGACTGTCGAGGGGTACACCCGCTGATGCGGATAACTGCCTCGGTCTTTTCGAACCATTTGACCAGGCCTATGGAACCCTCAGTGCCGCTGAAGTTTAGTGGCTTACAGTCCAAGAAAGCCTTAAAAGTGCAGCCGCGCTCTCCCGAGGCTGTCCCTGTAATAGTAACATAGTATGTTATTATGGGATAGGAGTTTGTGAAATATCCTCCCATCACTTTTTCATTTATTTATAAACCTCTTACCACTGGGGGAGGTCTCACGTCGCTCGCTCCCTGTCCTGTCATGGGAGTGTTCAGAGCGTGCGGCTTCGTGTTCAGCGATGGCACGAGCTATTCGTTCAGAAATCATAGTTTCGAGCTCAGCCGGTGTTGTGGGCAGTCCGTCTGCTCCACTGTTGCTTCGGGTGGCAGGTGCCATTTTTCTTCAATAATAATTATCAAAGGTTAATTTGGCAAACATTTACACAATACAAAGCATAAATAACAAACCAAAGCATGAACACAATAATCAACACCATATCATCACACAACATACCAACACATCATACAGAAATATAAATAGAAATCAACACAACACCACACGAATATACAAACCACAACACATGGAGTAAGCAATAATAATCATAGACAACAACATATTTCACCATAATAATAAGATTTTTCATTAATTTCAATAATATCAGTACAATGCTTGTTCATAATACCAAAATGGAGAATACATTTCTCATACAACACATTGCTTTTGAAATAATAAAACATCATATCATACGCCGTAATACCCGTACGGCTAGGCAAAACGCAGACGAGTGTCATAACCCGTGCTGTACTACCATAATGCTGCTAATATGTACATAAGTTGGTGCGTCTTCTGTGCATCCCCGACACATCCTACTGTGGCGGTGGCGGTGGATACTGGTACTGCGGCGCATACATGCTAATCGTCATGCTGATCTCTGAGATGCGCTCGTACAAAAACTGTCGATGTGCCCAGTGTGCATCCCCAGTAATCCCGCTCTGCGCATCCATGCGCAAGAGCTCCTCTGCGTAATGCGCCAAGGCATCACGAGTGTCAATCATCCTAGCCCACATCAACCTCGTCTGCTGCTCAACCTGATTCACGGTGCGCTGCACCGTGTTGACTAGAGTCTGAAAATCCTGCTCTAAGGTGATGGTCGAGGTCTGGGCGGGTCCAGAGGGGGGTGTCATCCTGGGAAGGTGGGATGGTCCGGGTACATCAGGGTGTGTGGATGGGAAGGGCCCGAAGGGGAATGGTACTGGTATGTGGGGCAGTAAGAGACTGGGTGGCCTGATGGAAAAGTGGTGTGGCATCAGATAAGGGTCCCCTGCACCTAGAGGGTATGGTGCAGGTGTCATGCTGGGTATGGTGGGGATAGGTATAGTCATGGCAATGGTGGGTGGTGGCATGGGCTCAGCTAGTGGGGCTACCAATGGCTCAGAGACAGTGGCCCACTCTGGAGTGGACACCACTACAGGGGGTGTGGGAGGGCTCGCAGTGGCGAAGGCCTCCATGCCTGCCCTATGTAGCTCGGAGCTACGGGCGGGACTACCCTCGTGTATAGGTGCTGCTGGTGCTGGCTCCTCCTGGGGTATGGGCTCGGGTGCTGGTGGAGCTATGGGGTCGGCTGGGGCGTCCTCTAGCATTGGAGCCACTGGCTCCTCCTGGTCAGCCTGAATCTCTGGCACCAACATGTGCCCTACTGAACCTACAGACTCGTCATCGGAGTCGTCGGATATCCATCCGTTTCTTCCACGGGGAATGGGCAGGAGTCTCATACCTGCAGGTACGTGAATGTGGGGTACCGGTGCCGGCTCGTGCTCGGCGTGAGCCTGTCGGCGGAAAGGAGACTCTGCCGCGTCTGACTGGGCGGGAACTGGTCGCGAAGGACCGGCACAGCCGTCAGGGAAATCCCTGATGGCTCGAACGGGGCGTACGGCCAAAGGTGCGGCCGGTACGATGGGCTGTGGCGCGTCGACCACGGCCGGTGTCCAGTCAGGATCCTCGCTAGGATCCGTCTCGTCTGAATCGTCGTCTGACCCTCCTGCGACGTCCATCTCCACGTCGTCTTCTTCCGCATCGAGTACAACCAACTCGACTGGCTCTGGCGGAGGTGCGGGTATAATCTGGATACTGCTGTCAACACTAGGCGCTATACTCCCCGCGTCCGACATCCTGGCAAAAGAACCGTACATGTATATATGATTTATTTAAATTAGACAGTTATGGCTTACTCTATAGTAACCTTCCTAACTTCTAATTTTCACGTTATAGTATAGCAATACTCATGGCTGGCTTGGTCGGGATCTCCTCATGCCCAATGCTTCTTGAAAATTACTTTTATTTAAAACCATGTACATTTTCTTTTGAAAACTTTATCTTTAGAACCAAATCCGGTTATAGTCTAGTTTTTTTTAAAGAAAATACTCTAGTTCGCTATAACCTTGGCTCTGATACCACGTTCTGTCACACCACGACAAAGGCGGAAACACGTGGCGCGACGGTTCAAAAGCATAAAGTCAAGGTTATGGCTAAACACAAGTAATTTAAGAAAATGGGTCATTTATTATGACGTCGAATCAGTTTCAAACATTACACAAAAGATAATTGTTTTTGAAATAAACTTAGAGGTTTCTCAAATATATCCCAAATGCCTTGGGAAATAAAGGTGAAACCCCACAAAAGCCTGACGTCGCAATGGAGATTCCCCGACCCTGCTTGCCTGATCTTTCATCTTCTAATTACCTGAAAGATATGTTTTAAAAAGTTTCGTCAATATAAATATATTGGTGAGTTCACAGGTTTTCAGTTTCTAAAACTTGAATACTTGGGAATACCATGTTATGACAATATATAGGAGTTGCAAATTCCTATAAATCTACTTGAGACTATAATCAAACCAAGACATATAATAATTGTGCCCCGCTCCAAGTCGTTACTCGGTTTCCCACGACTTAAGTTCAGAATATTTGCACCCCAGGCATAACCTAATGCATAATCGACGCTATCGATTAGGGGTGGGCCTTGTCAGGCACCAATAGTACTATTCGAATATTCCTCCGGTTTCAATTCCCTGAACAAATGATTATAGAGGCGAGGACTCAACCCCGAGTGGCGGTCACACCTCAAGTATTAAATCCGTCAAACACTATCCCTAACATATCTTTCCCCCGGAAAACGTAAAAATAGTTTAAAATGGGGCCGTGAAACTCACCTGTAACTGCGTCTGGCTCAATAAGGTGAATAGCAAAGGGTGGTCTTGCACCTACAACGTCCTAAACGTATAAGTCACTATTCCTATAGTGCATGTGCCTTGGCAAGTTGTACACCCAACTCCCGACCACAAGTTGTTCCAAATCCCGTTTAATTAAGCGTGTATCCTAGGTTTCGTTGGCGTTACATTACCCTTTGTGTTACAAGTTATATATTACTCTTGTTAATATTTCCATAACTTGTATCTTATTATCATCGACTCGACTTCACTTAACATATAATTATTTTCCCATTTAAATAATTATACTTAAGATCGCATCGCTCGATATAATATATATTTCAATCCTCGACCCGACTCACCTTGCCACACATTTGTTTTCCCATTTAAACAAATATGCTAAGGTTTTGTCGTTCGATCGTATATTCTTAACGTCCGATTCAACTCACCACACCGTATATTTATTTTCCCATTCAAATAAATATACTAGGATTTCGTTGGTACGACATACACATATATATATCCTTGTCTTCTCGTCGCGGCTTTCCTTCCCGCATATCTACTTTCCCATTAAGTAGATATACTAGAATTTTGCCGAGACGAGCGTACAAATATATATAAATGTATAATTTTTCTTGTTAAGTATATACGTTTGTTTTAACGTCTTATTCGTTTGCGTCATGTGTTTCTCCCACGAATTAATCCTCCAACACTTAGGAAAGTGTTTATTTATTTTCACCCAAAGTATATATATATATTTTACCTCTTAAAATATATATTTTTCTTATCTTGCCGCAATGGCATTTTTCTCATGTTTTGTCCGGTTATGGTTCGTTAACGCGTTTTAGTTCGATATCTTAACTTGATTAGTTAATTTTTCCAAGTTTTTCCCAACATGTATTTTATAGAAATATTTTCCATATTTCTTCCTATTTTCACATGTTACTTGGATGGTTAAAATACTTATGTATTTTTAACCCAACTTGTCAACTTAACTACAAAAATGTTTCCAACACTTTTATATTCCCATTTATATAAAAGTATTCATTTTTGTATAAGTTTCCCAAGTTTGTTTAATATCTTTATAAAATCTCTATTTTATAAAAATCCTTATGTTAAAACCCTTTATATTTTTATAATTTTCAAAAATACACTTTTATACTAAATACCCAAGTATTTCTACTAGTATTTACGAAAATCATCCTTAGACTTTATTACTTACATTTTTGACACCAAACTTTCCATACTTGTATTTTTGGACTAATAGTTTCTAAGATGTTCATTTTAGTCCCTTAACTTTCAAAGTTACAACTTTAGTCCCTTAACTTACAAAAGTTGCATTTTTCTATTCTAACTTTCAAAGTTGGCATTTTTCACTCAAAATAGTTAACTTTGAAGATTCAACTTTTTATTGGTAAGTTATTTTTGTATCAAAACACTTATGTTAGTCTTATATTCCATATGAAAGACTAATTATATGTGTGTTTTATGTATTTGTCCATTTTATCAAAATTTCATTCATCCAAGTGAGTTAACTTTAATTTTCCATCTTATTCATTTATGAACTTCTAGCATGTTTTACCACATATTATTACTTAAATGATCATAATAAGGTGAATTAAAGTTAGTTTTAACATATTCAAGTTCATCTCAAAATATTAACCAAAACATCATCCTACTTAGTCTTATATGTAAACTTCATATATTTTCAAGACTAATACATCATCATCAACAAATCCATGGTTTATTTTCATATCTTTAACCTTCCATTTTACACATGAAAACTTATTAAAGATTATGTTCAAAACCATTTTTAAACCCTTCATGTACAACTTGCTACAAGGAACACATACATGAAAAATAACAATCAAAAACAAGATTAAGAAGCTTACTACTAGCACAAGGCTAGGGAAGACAAAAACCTTGGATTTGAGAGGGGTTTAGTGTGTTCTTCCTAGTGGTTTAGCTCCAAGCTCTTGAAACACACAAAAGGGGTTTGGATGATGGATGATTTTAAGTATTTTGGAGATGTAAAAACTTGAAAGAACAATGTGTATGTGTGTATGCAATCCCACGGCCACAAGGGAGGAAGAAAGAGGTTTTGTTTTGCTTGGTGATTCAATCTTCTAACATGTGTTATTATATATCCAACTCATGTAATGATGCTAGAGATTTAAGAGATCTTATGGAAGATCATGAGTGTACTTGGGAGATTTTTGAAATGATGATATGTATGTGTGTGTAAAATGCCGTATGTATGTATGTATGGTTAGGAGATTGCTTGCTAATCTTTCCAAAGGGTTGTAATCTCATCATGACTTGCATTAGATCTTATACAAGCATGTGTGCATGCTTAGTGTATCCTTGGTTGAGTCTTGTCTTGGATGGTAGTGGCCTATGGCCGAAAATTCTTACAAGGGGACAAGGTTAGAGTGCTTTTGTACTAGATGTTTACTTACACACTTTTGGCTTTGCATGCATGCTTAATCCTTTAGCTTTCTAGGTTATGATTATTATTTATAAAATGTGGTTGTAATAAGGCCATTAGGCCGGCCCTTAGAGGGGTTGGGTGGGGTCCACCACTTCAAATACTAACCCATTAATTGTTATGTTTAATCCCCCGTCGTTCGGGTGTCGTTCGGGTATTTTTCGGGTTTTAATCACGCGTCATCCGGACATTAAATATACCTTAAATAACACTTAAATATAGTCTATTTTAAGCGTTGATTGATTATTTAGGCCTTTACCGGGTGAAATTACGAGTTATACGCGCATCGGGTGCGATACGCGCACTTTATTCGTTACCGGGAGATTTGTACAAGACGTTTTCATTTATGGTTTTGGAGTTCCAAAACCCATTATATCTTATGAAAATACCCTTTATTTTATATCCTGGGTGTCCGGGATCCGTTTCGTTTATTTAATTATTACCGGGTAATTGCCAACATCCGTACCGGATAGCTTATTCGCACATGATCCAATCATGCTTTACCATTAAACGTATGCATTCCTATGCACTATTTGGAAATTGCTATTCCCTAAGGCCTTGATAATTAAATCACACATAATTGCATTTAATTACGTTAATCATATATTAATTAATTGTACGGAATTACCTTATTGTTGCCGGTTGTTACACTTTCACCATACATCAACTAAGAAGCCTACACCTTCCTTATTTGCCTTTGTCCTCACTTAATCGATCCCCTATATAAGGGAGGCCATACTTCATCAACATTTGCCACAAAACACACTATCTCACTACCTTTAAAAACTCTCGGATACCCCCTCACCATAGCCGAAGGTTTCAAGATACAAGGAGGAGGTTAAGAGGTTATCTAACACCAACCATCTCTTGGTAAGATCCCTATGACTCTAACCTTTTGATTTTGACTCTTCCACCCGGGCCTACTCGACCCATGGTTCCATACTATTGCACATTCACACTAGTTGCACACATTGTTTTGATTTGTATTTGTTCTAACTTACTAATGATCACATTGTCCGAAATGCATTAACAATCGGCCCTTATGACTGCAAAGGGATATCAAACCATGTTTTTGAATCAAGACATAACTTAAATCATCAACTAGAAATCGGTTTTATGATTAAAACTCACTTGGTTTATATCCGAAACTAAAGGTTATCAAATGTGGTGTTTATGCTCGATTTTATCACAAAACACACGAACACATCTTGTAGTGACACTATGAAACCTTGTTAAGCATAAATCGACTAATTTTAGTCCATTAAACAATCGGCTTCAAGGCCTATGATATGTGTTTGATTCGGCTACCACATTATAACACATGTTAAGTAAAGCTAAAACATATGTTAACATTAGCTTGCATGTTTGTGACAACCTGCACCCTTCACTTTTCATAAATGTGCATAATTGGTTCCCTAGCTATTTCAAAATTTTCATTTTTAACCCTCGTATTTTAATAGGACCAAAATTCACAATTTAATAAAACTTATAAATTTTATAAGTAAAAGTATGCACGTTTTATACTCACATCTACACCCGAGCACGTATGTTTCAGACCTTGATACTCAAAGCCCTTAATTTTCGGTCCTAAAACAACTTATAAACCGAAGGAAACAAGTCCAGAACTTAAAATTGATTAAATTAGAAAATTTGATTTTTTTAGCTTTCGCGGTCCGCTGAGACAGTCAAACAGTCACAGTTCCAGTCAAAGTCTTAGTCAAATTCCCAGTCAAAGTCCTAGTCAAATTCCTAGTCAAAGTCCTAGTCAAATTACTAGTCAAAGTCATAGTCAAAGTCCTAGTCAAATAGTCAACTCATTTTAAAACCTTACTTTATGGTGTTGACCAATTTTAAAGCCTAATTGAATCCAAAACTAGTATAAAAACCCACCTATGACCCATTACACTTTGCACCTCTAAATCGATTGTTTCAATTCGATTAAACTCTCCCTCATACATTTCTTCTATAGTATACTACTTCTACATTTGAAGCTTTGATTATAAGCTCTCGTAATTGGCGAATTGGAAGCTGGATATTTTTCTTATTCAGTTTCTTTTCTTCTAAATTGGACTAGTTTCGTTGTTGAGTCTTTGGATTGCTCGCATTTTCACGCTCTCTTAGTCATCTAGTTATTTGGCGAAAGTGAGTACTTCCTATCCCCTTTTTGCTTTTATTCATTTTTGGGGTGTTACATGTACACTTATCCAAATTACAAATACAAGTTCACATTTTTACAATACAATTCTAGTACTATGTGTATTTGCTTACAAACGTGTTTTATGCTTAGACATTACATGTAGAATACATTTGTACTTAGTGAAATCATTAACATTGTACAAGCCGACCTTAACATTGGATAGCGCTATTGGATTGACAACCCGCCTAGGTTTATTCTCCCCCTTTTTCATCGGAGAATCCGTGGTCATTGTTAAGTTATTATCCATTTATTGGATAAGTACACTGACGTTCATTTTAGTACATTTATACAGTCACAGGATTGATTTCGCTCATTTGTATGATACATAGTTTACATAATTGCACTGTAGCTTTGCACTTGAATTGTATAACATTTTCCAGCTTACTATATGTATTAAAACTAGGAATGCTCACCAACATTTCATATGTTGACAAAACTTATTTTGTACATGTTTCAGGTGCAGTTTGATCTTAGTACTATAGCATTGGACTTTAATGCTTGCTTTTAATAAGTTATTTCAATTTTCATGTTTCATTCAGACTTTGTATTCTTTTTCCATTTCATCTATGTAAGACAATTTAAATCATTCAATAATATATTTACATTTTAGTACCATGTGCTTTTGAACAATCGTCACTACGTGACACCTCGATGATTCCGCCATCGGTTGGGGTGTTAGAATGTTATAAGGGTCTAAACGTATGTTAAAGCACTTGTTTTGTTACAAATCAACCACGCATGATGGATTGGGAACTATTTGGACCCATGATAACATGAAAAGGCCCAATTTGTTTACAATAAATGTCATTTTCTAAAACAACCGAGGTTTCCAGAACCGTACACTTTACCAGTAAACTAAAGGTCATCACATACACAAAAAGATGGCCCACAATTTAGGGTTGTTCATGAGCCAAGCCGGTCTGAGCGGAGCGGCTCATTTACAATCGAGCCAAAAATCGAATGAGCATTCTTCGAGCGCAAATTTTCCGAGCGAGCGCCGAGCGAGAATCGGGCGGAGAGTAATTTGGACGATCATAAAATTAGGATGTTTCCTTCGATGTTTTCGGGTGACAACTAAGGTCGAACTGTCCGGTAATAATACCAATATTGAGATCCCAATGTCCGAAGATGAGGCTTAGAGTGAGGCTGGTGAGCCGATGGGCATATGTCAGAGAACAGTTGTTGCATTGTGACGTAGGGTGATACCAAGCGACAATTAGCGATGGACAACTAATAACATAAAGAAGTCAAGACTGTCACCTCATGAGTCATGACTTACGGTTTTGCTATTAAATATAGTGTTAAATTTTTTTATGGAGTTAAGTGGGCTAGTTATATTTTGTTTGAATATACTGAGCCATAAATTTATTTGTAAATTGTGTGTATATTTATAATTAAATATATAATAAATAAATAAAAAGTTATTCGAGCCGAACCGAGCCGAGCCGAGCGTACCTTTGCTCGTGCTTGGCTCATATACAAACCGAATCGATCCGATCGGCTCATTTACAACCGAGCGAAAAATTGAGCGAGAAATTTTCGAGCGAGCGACGAGCGATCCAAGAGCAGCGAGCGATTTGAACAGCCCTTGCCTACATACACAAATACTCGGGTCCACGAATGTCGGGTGAACAATTTGTATGATAAATGGCAAAGAACTTGTAATTTACCATGCTCTTAATAATCATAGGGCAAACAGTGTCGGGACGGTATCTATCTCACATTTACAACTTCACTAGACCACACGTGACATTATCAGGTGAGTTTCACGGCCTCATTTTACTATTTCTACACTTTTGGTGGACAAACATGCTACAAATCTAGTACAAATATAATTTTGTGTGTATATTCTATCATGACTGCCATGTGGAACATGAGACTTTTGGTCCATGAGCTCATTAGTCCTCGTACAACATTTACTGTAACCATTAGCTATCGAAAGCCATGGAACACTTTAATAGATCTATTGGGTTAACACCCGCACTCTTGGTTAGTCGCTCTAACCAGTCACATACAAAAGAGTGTTAGTATTCTACTATGCATACATTGTCTTTAGTGTGCAATGCGTGAGGCACCACCGTCAAGAGGTTTGGTTACGGGACTCATGGTTTGCAAGGAAATCATTCGCTTAGCTAGCCTATGATTGGTCATACACGAATTACACAATTGTTTTACTTGTTACATTCAAACATGTGAACTCACCAACATTATTGTTGACGAATCATTCATGCATGTTTTTCAGGTGACTAATGGAGAGCAACGGGGGTTTGAAAGAGGGGTCCAAGCATGCACTTGTGGTATCACAATGGATTGGGTTTTGTCTATCCCGTAATATTGTAGTTTCATGATTGTTCAGACAATTTACTTGCTTTCAGACAATGTTACTCTGTTTTAAATAAGTTTTATGACAATGACCATCCGTTGATGGTACTTTTTTTTATAAATTTATGTGTGTTGCTTGTACCTTGTGCTTGAAAACCTTTCGAGGTCGCATCCCTGTGTTTCCGCCTTGGCGGGATGTGACAGCTTTGCATGCTTATTATGATGTTGATTGGGTTAGTTGCCCAGATGATTATCAGTCTACTACTGGTTATTGTGTTCTTCTAATCCGACCTCATCAATTGGAGTTCCAAGAAACAACACACAGTTGTCTCCTCTAGCAAAGTATCGTGCCCTAGTTCACACTACTTTTGAGATCCGTTGGATAATGCCGTTATTGAGTGAGCTTCACATTGCCTCTGGTTCACCTACTCTTTTGTGTGGCAGTATTAGTACCAATTATTTTTAGCCAATCTTGTGTTCATCCGAACATGAACTATTTAGAGATTAACTTGCATTTTATTCGTGATATGGTTTTGGAAACTCTTTATATTTACTACACGTCTACATCCATTCAGCTAATTGATATTTTGACCAAAGGGTTGTCATATTCTTGCTTTAACACTCTTTGGTCAAAATTTCACCAACGTTGAAGAAGTCACTCAATCCATATATATATTACCTACGAAAATCGCAACCTATCACCGTTGATCCAAAAAACGGAGGGGCTTGGGGCACCCCCTAGCCCTCACTAAACTTCGCCACTAACTACATCATCATTCCCCATCTCACCCCATCAAGGAGGTTGGTGTTCTCCTTCCCACTTTTCCTTCACTTTCTTCGTTAAATTATACTACCCCCGCCCCTATTTAAATGTCGTGGGGCCAAAAACACGCATTTTAAGAAAATCTTTTGTTTATATGTAGGGTTATTCACGAGCTGAGCCGATCCGAGCGGAGCGGCTCATTTACAATCGACCCGAAAATCGAACGAGCATTCTTCGAGCGCAAATTTTTCGAGCGAGCGCCGAGCGAGAATCGGGCGGAGAGTAATTTGGACGATCATAAAATTAGGATGTTTCCTTCGATGTTTTCGGGTGACAACTAAGGTCGAACTGTCCGATAATAATACTAATTACCGGCCGGTTATACCGGTATTACCGTTTTGGAATGGAAATCCGGTACGAAACACTCCGGTAAATATGGGAAATAGTATTGATTTTATACCCCCGGTAAAATCCGATATACCGGTTTGAACCGCTATACCGGTACCGGCATAAGTTAGTTTTTGTGTTATTTTTAGATTATTTTTTAATAAGGAATAACTTTTAAAAACTTAAAAACTTTAGATTATCTTTTGGATTATTTTTTAATTATTGATTAACTTTTTTATACTACTTTAGTATGTAATTATATACTTTTAGATTATTTTTTGCGTTAATGTTGTAATTTATGAAATTATACAGCTAACTAATCAACCCGGTTGAACCGCTCGGTACAATACGGTTCAACCGGTTTAACCATTTTTTAGCCAACTTCGTTATAATTAAAAAACCGGTTTTTAAAACATTGCTAATATTGAGATCCCAATGTCCGAAGATGAGGCTTAGAGTGAGGCTGGTGAGGCGATAAGCATATGTCAAAGAACAATTGTTGCATTGCGACGTAGGGTGATATCAAGCGACAATTAGCGATGGACGACTAATAACATAAATAAGTCAAGACTGTCACCTCATGAGTCATGACTTACGGTTTTACTATTAAATATAGTGTTAAATTTTTTTATGGAGTTAAGTGGGCTAGTTATATTTTGTTTGCATATACTGAGTCAAATCTAATAGAATGTTATATATAAAGCCATAAATTTATCTGTAAATTGTGTGTATATTTATAATTAAATATATAATAAATAAATAAAAATTTATTCGAGCCGAACCGAGCTGAGCATACCTTTGCTCGTGCTTGGTTCATTTACAAACTGAACCGATCCGATCGGCTCATTTACAACCGAGCGAAAGATCGAGCGTGCAGTTTTCGAGCATTTTTCGAGCGAGTGACGAGCGATCCACGAGTGACGAGCGATCCACGAGTGGCGAGCGATTTGAACAGCCCTACAACTAAGGTCGAACTGTCCGATAATAATACTAATATTCAATGTTTTAAAAACCGGTAAATACCGGCCGGTTATGCCGGTATTACCGTTTTTGGATGGAAATCCGGTACGAAACACTCCGTTGAATATGGAAAACGGTATTGATTTTATACCGCCAGTAAAATCCGGTATACCGGTTTGAACCGCTATACCGGTACCGGCATAAGTTAATTTTTGTGTTATTTTTTTATTAAGGAATAACTTTTAAAAACTTAAAAACTTTAGATTATCTTTTGGATTATTTTTTAATTATTGATTAACTTTTTTATACTACTTTAGTATGTAATTATATACTTTTAGATTATTTTTTGCGTTAATGTTGTAATTTATGAAATTATACAGCTAACTAATCAACCCGGTTGAACCGCTCGGTACAATACGGTTCAACCGGTTTAACCATTTTTTAGCCAACTTCGTTATAATTAAAAAACCGGTTTTTAAAACATTGCTAATATTGAGATCCCAATGTCCGAAGATGAGGCTTAGAGTGAGGCAACAATTGTTGCATTGCGATGTAGGGTGATATCAAGCGACAATTAGCGATGGACGACTAATAACATAAATAAGTCAAGACTGTCACCTCATGAGTCATGACTTACGGTTTTACTATTAAATATAGTGTTAAATTTTTTTATGGAGTTAAGTGGGCTAGTTATATTTTGTTTGCATATACTGAGTCAAATCTAATAGAATGTTATATATAAAGCCATAAATTTATCTGTAAATTGTGTGTATATTTATAATTAAATATATAATAAATAAATAAAAATTTATTCGAGCCGAACCGAGCTGAGCATACCTTTGCTCGTGCTTGGTTCATTTACAAACTGAACCGATCCGATCGGCTCATTTACAACCGAGCGAAAGATCG
The DNA here is from genome assembly GCA_028751855.1 of Ambrosia trifida. Taxonomy (NCBI): domain Eukaryota; kingdom Viridiplantae; phylum Streptophyta; class Magnoliopsida; order Asterales; family Asteraceae; genus Ambrosia; species Ambrosia trifida. Next base: position 9,960,877 of record CM054128.1, on the reverse strand, counting down.
AGCGTGCAGTTTTCGAGCATTTTTCGAGCGAGTGACGAGCGATCCACGAGTGACGAGCGATCCACGAGTGGCGAGTGATTTGAACAGCCCTACAACTAAGGTCGAACTGTCCGATAATAATACTAATATTCAATGTTTTAAAAACCGGTAAATACCGGCCGGTTATGCCGGTATTACCGTTTTTGGATGGAAATCCGGTACGAAACACTCCGGTGAATATGGAAAACGGTATTGATTTTATACCGCCAGTAAAATCCGGTATACCGGTTTGAACCGCTATACCGGTACCGGCATAAGTTAATTTTTGTGTTATTTTTTTATTAAGGAATAACTTTTAAAAACTTAAAAACTTTAGATTATCTTTTGGATTATTTTTTAATTATTGATTAACTTTTTTATACTACTTTAGTATGTAATTATATACTTTTAGATTATATTTTGCGTTAATGTTGTAATTTATGAAATTATACAGCTAACTAATCAACCCAGTTGAACCGCTCGGTACAATACGGTTCAACTGGTTGAACCATTTTTTAGCCAACACCGATATAATTAAAAAACCGGTTTTTAAAACATTGCTAATATTGAAATCCCAGTGTCCGAAGATGAGGCTTAGAGTGAGGCTGGTAAGGCGATGAGCATATGTCAGAGAACAGTTGTTGCTTGTGACGTAGGGTGATATCAAGCGACAATTAGCGATGGACGACTAATAACATAAAGAAGTCAAGACTGTCACCTCATGAGTCATGACTTACGGTTTTGCTATTAAATATAGTGTTAATTTTTTTTATGGAGTTAAGTGGGCTAGTTATATTTTGTTTGCATTTACTGAGTCAAATCTAATAGAATGATATATATAAAGCCATAAATTTATTTGTAAATTGTGTGTATATTTTATAATTAAAGACAAAAGATCAAATACAAATAAAATTATCGTGCGAACAGTACGAACTAAAGGGAACAAAAAAAAAAGTGTCGGTGGCATTTTCGTAAATAATGACCACCACTCTTGTTGTATAATTACTCTAGTGTATATAATTACTCTAGAGTAAAAAAGTGGCGGTGGCATTTTCGTAAATAATGACCACCACTCTTGTTGTATAATTACTCTAGTGTATATAATTACTCTAGAGTAATACTCTAGTTATATAACTACGCTATATAATTACTTTAGAGTAATTTTATAATTACTCTAGTTATATAATTACGCTAGAGTAATTACGCTAGTTATATAACTAGAGTAATTATATAATTACTCTAGTTATATAAAGTTTCCAATATTTACAGAAATGCCACCGCGTGTTTTTTACGTCAGTTCGTATTGTTCGTACGATAAAGCCTATTTGTACGTGAACTTTACTCTATAATTAAATATATAATAAATAAATAAAAAGTTATTCGAGCCGAATCGAGCCGAGCCGAACGTACCTTTGCTCGTGCTTGCCTCATTTATAAACCGAACCGATCCGATCAGCTCATTTACAACCGAACGAAAGATCGAGCGAGTATTTTTCAAGCGAACGGCGAGCGATTTGAACAGCCCAATTGTATGCATTAAAATGACAATAATATTTTTAAAAGTGGAAAGATGGACGGATGCCACCTAAGCTCCCAGTCCCGGATGCCTTTCCCAACCCACATCCACATCCACATCGTTAAATGTTATCAATTAGTCAACTTTTTGTTGGTTAAAACTCAAAAAAGCCTCGCCCAATAAATAAAAAAAGTCATTATTGCCCCGGCATCCTCAACTCACCGTCCACGTGTGTGGGTCAACCATTGGTTCATGAACTTTATTATTCTTGTTCAAAGAAAGAGTTAATAGTCATTTTCGTCCTTGAGGTTTAGACCAATTTGCCATTCCAGTACAATTATTTATTTTTTTTGCAATTCCTTCCTTGAGGTTTGGATTTTTTTGTCAAATTCGTCCTTTTCACTAACCCAGTTAAAAAATCTCGTTAAGGTCAGGGGTATTTTTGTCTTTTTACCTATAATTTAAAATTTTAATAAAAAATCTTACCCCACCCCCACCCCCTATATCTCTCTATCTCTTTCATTCACTTTCTCTCTCTCTTTCACTCTCTCTATATATATCTCTGCAACCAATAATAATAATAATAATAATAATAACACAACTACTCAAAAAATCAAAATACATAACTCAAATCAATTCTTCTTGAACTTTCTGACACAACAAGTAGGCAACATGAACACCTTTCACAACAACCTCCAATTCCTCCGATTCAATCGATATCCAGTTGCTATTATTCTCCATTTCATTAAAAAAAACTGTTTTTTTTTTTGGCCAGAATTCGATAGACAACAAATGGGCTTTCATGATTTAGGGCTGTTGAGATTATTGAAAGAAAGCAAGAATCTCACATGGGTTTTTGGAATATTATTGTTCTTGGTGGTAAAGATTGAACGTCGTACAAAACGAAGGGTTGAACGTGGAAGATGGGTTGAACGTGGTGTTAGTAGGGTTGTTCGTCACTGTACAAAAATGACTTTACAAAATGACGGTGTACAGATCTGATGATGGAGGTGGAGGACGGTTACAGTGAGGACACGGTGGAGGTAGTTCATTGTGATGGGTTGGTGGTCCTCTGATGGTTCAGTGACAGGGCCATGGTTCAGCGACAAGGTTTTGGCGGTGTGTGGTGGAGTTGGGTACATTAGGTGGGTGACAGTGGTGGATGTGGTGGCATAACTTTGAGAAAAAGTTGTATGGAATGGCTGGTGGGATAGAATGAAAGATAAAGGGGGTGGTGGGAGTTGGGATTGGGGTGGTGGACATGATGGAGGTGGTGGTTAGGGTTTTAACCTTTGGGGGAAAAGGGGAAGAAGATAACTGAGGTTTTTTTTTTTTTTTTATTAAAATACTCATAAGATGAGAAGTCTAAATTGTCCTTCATTAAGCAGGTAAAAAGGCAAAAATACCCCTGACACTAACGAGCTTTTTTAACTGGGTTAGTGATAAGGACGAATTTGGCAACAAAATCCAAACCTCAGGGAAGGAATTGCAAAAAAAAAAAACTTTTGTACTGGAGTGGCAAACTGGCCCAAACCTTAGGGACGAAAATGACTATTAACTCCCAAAGAAATAATGTTTCTCTCACAAGTGAATTGTATTTAAAAAAGAATCCAATTATCTAGTATTTACAATCATAAAATTCTTATTGTTAGAGAACGAACTTATATTACTTCTTCTATAAAATACTTTTGTTATTGGATAGATTCATTGTAAGGAGTTGTAAGTAGTAACTACGGTTGGAGACTTGGAAGGAGAGATGGCGAAGCCCTTATCAAACCAAACTAAGAGGCTGTTTGGTTGATTAAGTGCTGAATCATTAAGATGGTCTGAATGGTTAAGAGGCTCTGAATAGTTAAGAGCTGAATCATTCAGCATATCTTATTAGCTTAATGGTTCAGCACTTAATCATTCCATTCAGATGCTAAAACAAACAGTCTGAATGTTGAATGGTTCAGACCTGAATGATTAAGAGGCTGATTAAGAAGCTACCAAACAGCCCCTAAAGCTTCTAGGCATATAAAAAAAGTTCCAATTACAAACAATGTCAATATCTGTAGCTAGATATTACCACCCCTATGACATGTAGCTAGTGAAAATTTAAGAAGCCACAATAGTGTCCGGTTTTAGATAATAAACTAAACCTATGATCTACTAGTATAGTATAGTGCTTGTCCCTATACAATATTGGGTTCAAATATTACCAAGTGCAAAATTAGATGGTATTTAGAATACACCTTGAAGCCTCTAAATGCTATTTCCACTATAGAGAAATAACTAAGATAGCTATGGAGGTAGAGTGTCGGATGCTAAGGTATTTATAAAAATTACACAAACTTTAGAAAGAAAAAAAAAGTGTTTTTTACTTAAATTATATAGATTGAGGTACAACCTCTGATAAGCATGCCCTTTTATATAAAAATTGTTAGTTAAAAAACAAATAACAAACTAACTAGATTAAATGGTACCCCTAGAGTTTTCAGAAACTTACATATCGATCCTCATTCTGTTTGTAATCTCGTAAAATTAATTAAGGAAGGAGACAAAACTGGGTCGTTATAATTATTTGAAGAGACATGAAATATTGTAGTTTTTCAAATTTGATTATTTGTGTTTTTTTTTCTAACTTGTAGTTTTGACCAAATTAGTGGTATCAAAACCCACACGTTGCGCTGTGAGATTTCCTGCAATATGCGATGAGATTTGGTCAATAGTGGTTCGTTTTGTTACGCCATCAATACTCATTATAGCAGCTGATAGAGAAAAAAAAAAGTAAAAATGTGATATCACCAAAGAAAGTACCAATACATGATCTATCGATCGAGAAAAAAATGTTCGGTCGGAATCGGTTCAGTTCGTCAGCGTACCGCTACGGCGTTGACACTCATATAGCCTAAAATACCAACTGACACGCTATATTTTGAATGTCACCCGCTCTCAACAAATTTCATATCAGAACGTCGGAAAAAAATTAAGCAAGGTCTCATATAAACACTCTATTTTAATTTTTAAATGTCACTCTACTCTCAACGCCGCAACGCCGCTTGCTCTGAACCAAATCTATATCGAAACACTAAAAAAATTAAGCAAAGTCACTTATAAACGCTCTATTTTGAATGATACTCTACTCTCAACAAAAATTAAGCAAGGTCACTTATTTAGGTTTTTTCTTTATTATTAACAAACGCGGGTTATTAGAGAAGGTGTTGTATTTAGGCTTTTTATTATTTAAACTTAACAAGTTATTAGAGAAAAAATCATATAGCATGTATATAACAGAAAAATAAAAGTAAATTTGAAAAGCACAAAAAAAATATAGAAAATCATTAAAAGATAATATAATTATTGTTATTATTCACTTTGTCTCTTAACGGTGTACATAATTTTACAAGTCCTAATCTAATACGTAGCACTTCCATTGTTCTTTCCATTTTGAGATTAATCCTTGTGTTAAATTACCAAATTGATATAATTATATGCTTTGACATTATTGGGCCAGAGAACCAAATTCGATGCTCCATTAATAATACATCAAAGCAACAGACGACAAATGAGTGATGAAAGCGATGTGACATCACTCGTATAACGTAATTACTTCGTTGCTTCTGCTTACCCATGACCATATTATCTTCTGTTTCCTCTTGCGTTCACATACAAAGCATTAAAAAACTAAAAAAAATGAAGAAAAAAACACGGGCATAATATATATTATTTTACTATAAATATATTCCAACACGGACACACGACACATCATGTTTATATATAACACAACACACTTATAATAATAATACACATATTACTTTCGAGTAAGGTTTTATTATCTCTTAACCATGGAGCGTAGCATCAAGTGTTCTAGTTCAAGAACGTTGCAGAAGGTAGAAAGAAAGGTTATTGAGAAGAACAGAAGGAACCAGATGAAGTTTCTCTACTCTCGTCTCTACTCTCTTGTCCCTCCTCATTTTATATCCAAGGTTTTTATTTATTTATTTATTTATTTATTTATTTTCAAATTAAGCACAATCTGTCGAATTTCGATCTTAAATAAGTAAAAACTGTTTCAGGGTTCTGGAGCGTCGGATCGAGTAGATAGAACAATTGAATACATTCAAACATTGAAAGACAATCTAGAGGTGAACACGAAGAAGAAGGAGAGGTTATTGAGTCAGAAGAGATCGCGCGAAAACACTAAAATCAATTCCAACATGTGTTACAAGTCACTTGACATTCAAATCCATGAAATAAGTCATGAACTTGATGCGGTTTTGGTGACAGGATTGAATAATTATTCGAGTTTTTGTGATGTTGTTCAGTTACTTGGTAGTTACAGCGCTGAGGTTACGCTGGCAAATTTTTCGAGCAATGGGCATTCGACCTTTCACATCCGTCAGAAAAAGGTGAATACGTCTCTAGTTTATCATTAATTTACGGGAAAATCACCAAAACGGTCATTTTAATCATTGAGTTAGACAAACGAGCTTTTATCTTTAAAAAATTTCTAATAAATCATGTAGCGCAAGTGTTCCTTGGCATAACAGATTTCCATCTAGATAGAAATTTGTTGCGTCAAGTCAAAATTCTGCTACGCTGATGTAGCAGGTTGTGCCATGTGTAATTTTTAACTAAAAAAAACTCAAATGACATTTTTGTAAAATATAAAAAAGTTAAAAGTTACTTTTATAAAAGTTACTAGTAAAAGTAGGGTACTTCTAATTTATTATAATATCTTGATAGTTTATAGTTTTCTAAAATATGGTGATGGATGTATAGATTGAAGCCGATGATTTGTGTAAAAAGCTGAAGAATATAGGTGACGGATATTCAAACAGCATAGAGGAGTTGCCGTCAAGTGATGCATCGTTTTGCAATGAATTAGTTGAAGCAGATCTGAGTATATGGGACTTTGACTTCCAGTCTAGTTTATGGGGATGCGAGTTAGGTGTGATGTTACAAACAAGTGGATAAACCTAATAACAATAATTGGTGTGGCTACTTTTAGAGAAAGGAATATTCAGTTTAGTTTTTTAACTGAATAGAGTATTCCGTTTTGTTTGCCGTGTAAAAGATGTATATATATATATATATATATGTAACGAGTTTACGTCACCCTGTACGTTGCAGCGGGCCATTGATTACGAATGTGTTTAGTATTGTTATATGATATGCGAAGATTTTTAAAATCTATCTGGTTGTTTTTCGAATCGTGAATTAATTGGTATTCGCGATTTGAGCAAGAATGGTAGGGGTTCGCATGGACTAGACAAATGACGAAGTTTGTTAATGGTTATCATATATGTAATTAGGTGGTTTTGGGTAAGTTAATAATGTTAAGGGTCAGACTATTCAACTTTTTTAAGATAGGAAATAAATAGACGGGTAAATTGAGTGGAGAAGAAGGAGCGGGTGAGATTGGAGAAGAAAAATGGTACCGACTCATGACTACATCATTGACAATGGCGTTTCAGTGTTATGTGAGAGGTCGTATCAGCTACTGAGAAGGCGGCGATTGACGTAACAAAACGATTACCTTGCTTGATTACCTAAAAGTATATATAGATTCTTGCCTGATGGATAAATAGAGGTGGTTGTCGGTGATGTATAGTGATAGGCAACTACGGCCAAAGTCGGTGTACAATTGCAACAACGAAACAAAGAGCAAGGTAGATCGAATGACATAACCGGTGAGCGTGTAATTGATATTTAGATGACCGACAATCAGAAAGTAGTCCTAAATGGAGGGCGGTTACAAATCGTCGGTGTTTTCACACCGATTCAAATTCCTTGAAAAATAAAATTAATATATTTTGTTATTATTTAAATTTTTTAAATTCCGTTTTTTCCTTACAAAAATTGTCAAAAATAATCTAAAAAACAGTTTATTGGACCTTTTTATGGATGTTGATTTCGGATTCAATATGCTTCAGAATTTTGATGAGCAAAATAGGGGGAAATTTTAATTGATGTGTTCTTCGTGTTTAAATCTTAAATAAATGGGTTAAAATTAATTAAACATATAAATTGTAACTAAACTTGTTTTTTTATGGATAGATAATATATAGTTTGTGAAACGGTGCCAATGGATGGGTAAAGGGTCGTAACTATTGAAGGAGATTCATGTTAAATTGTGAAAATGTGGGTATTTGACAACAGAAATGTAACCTCACGAATTTTCCCATTTATTTTGCATTAAAGTATTTCCCGATCCATGATATAAAGTCTAATTTATTTCTAAGTATTCTTATCTTTATCCGTGCACTCTATTTTTCTAAGTTCCTTTTATCATTGTACTTAAAAAAAAAAAAATCTTTAATCATGAAATGTCCTATCCTAATTCTATTTATAAAATCGTCATTTTATAAGACGGTGTTTTTTTTTATTTTCTAATTCAAACTAATGATTTTTTTTTTTATTTCTTAAATAAAGCCTTGAGTCAAATAGTCAAAGTCCTGGTCAAAGTCCTAGTCAAAGTCTTAGTCAAACAGTCAAAGTCTTAGTCAAATAGTCAATTCATCATAAAACCTTACTTTATGGTGTTGACCAATTTTAATGGCTAATTGAATCCAAAACTAGTATAAAAACCCACCTATGACCCATTATACTTTCACCTCTAAATCGATTGTTTCAATCCGATTAAACTTTCCCTCATACCTTTCTTCTATAGTCTATTACTTCTACAATTGAAGCTTTGATTATAAGCTCTTGTAATTGGCAACTTTGGGGCTACACATATTCTATTTCTTGAGACTTAATACTTTGCTAAGGTGAGTTTACGTAACCATGTTTATGCAATTCTTCATACTTGCAACATTATACTTAAGCAATTCTACATGCATGTCTAGTTGTAAACTTTAATGCCTCATGAATTAGACAACAACAACAGTTTCAACGAGTTTCAACGAGTTTCAACATTACATAATCATTAGCTATGGCCAAGCCGGCGATACTCAATAATAGATCTATTGGATTGACAATCCCACCCGGATACGTGTACCTCCTACATAGGTAGCGTGGGTGATTGTTATCGTTCCAACATATTATTAAGGTGAACCGTGGATGACGGGATGGACCTAAACTAGTCAGAGGTTTGATTATGTCGATTCAACATATCATGTTTATTCATGTAGACTTAAACTTACGATAGACATATGAATTGCTAAACTTTTATACTAAAACTATTTGCTTGACATGGCTTATGTATTCTCACCAACTTCTAGTTGACCCCCCCATTTTTACAACTCAACAGGAAATAATGATGCATGAAGACTAGAGTATTTACATGAGAAGGCAAACTGAAGTCTATGCTTGTTTGGTTTTTGTGATGTATTAGATTTCCACTTAAAACTCATTATGTATTTTCATTTTTGGATATTTGCACTTTAAATTAATTTCAATTAAAATTTGATTACCATGTGCTACTGTATACTCATTCTTACGTGACACCTCAATGTTTCCGCCATCGGTTGGGGTGTTACAGATTGGTATCAGAGCCATGGTTATAGGGAATTAGGTTATTAGAAAAATAATCTAGTCTATAACCATAGGATTTTAACTAGTACTTGCTCCTTTTACTTGCAACCTTACTTGCTTCTATTCTCTATCTCCCTCCTACTTCTTATCCCTACTTTAGTCCCTACAAGAAGATTGTTCTCCATCACAAGATCTACTCTTAGACTAATAGGACAAATCCTCAGGTTTAGCCTGAACCACCTTGAAGATCTCGTCGAAGTTCTAGATTTTAATAACGAACACGTGCAATCTGGAAGGGTGAACGCCTGTATTCTGAGTTTTCTGTCTAGGACTGGCATTGCGCATAAATCCCAATCAGACGAGGGACCCGGATGCCTACCTGGGAATTCTCGGGATGAGTGTTCACTTATAGGCTAAAGCATGTCTTCACTATGTTATTAGAATCTAGAAGTTTTGATAAGTCAACGTTTTTGTTTATTCGTTTTAATTAATGAATAAATGATTACACTCACTTTCCTTAAACTAAGCTCTAAAATCTCAAAATTTTACACCTTAAATCAATCTCATTTCATAACCATCTATGGATTTCACAATCACACTTCACCTTACCATCTTAGCCACTTTTTAAATATTCAACACCCTACCCAAATCATATTATTTCATTTCTCCACATGTTACTTATTTTTTTAAAAAACTATAACCTCATACCTTAGCACAAACTAAAGATTCCTAAATCTTGTTATATTTTCATTACCTAGTAACTTTACAAAGTACATATTTTTGTCAAAAGATGTCCTCGAACTTAAATTCAATTGTTTATTTATTGACGTAACAAACGATTTTCTATATAAATGCTTTAAACTATTAAAAATCACTTAATAGAACCTTGATCTTCAAAACCTAATGTCATGTTTGAAATCTCCAACTAACGGGAATATTTTAATCAAAACCCACTTAGCTTGTACTATTTAACAACTTTTGCTTTATGTATAAAACCAATTTTGAAAATAGGATTTTTTTTATCCATAGGAATAATATCTAGTCTCTAAATTCTCCATCGACACTCACTCACTTTCAACTTGTTCAAAGTCTTACAATATTTGGCATATACCACAATCATGTTTTCTATCTTCACATTCACTATCTCTCACAACCTTGATTCTGCTTCAAGATTTTTCATCATCCTCTCAAGAACTAAATTCATATCATTCACCTTCTCACACATGAGCTAGTTACCCATGATAACCAAACTATTGAAACTTGATTGTGTGTTGCATCAAACATAATCCTTAGTTATACATAAGGATTTGACTATCTACCATATTTGAACATTTGAAACTAGAATTCATGAAATATAAACTATTTACTATAGACACACCTAGAGTCATTAACCTTGTCTAGGGCAACTCTATTACAACTCACATGCTATACTTGATACTTGATTGCTTACATGTACATATTATCAATTTGCAATTTATGTGTGTGTGAAAATTGGTACACTTAATCAAACAACTGATAGAGGATGAAGTACTTGCTCAACAGTTACTAGAGTACCAAATAACCTACTCAACGATTGGTAGAGGTCATCATGCCTGCTCAAACAGTCGGTAGAGGCCCTACAACCTGCTCAACGACTGGTAGAGGCTATCGTACCTGCTCAACAATCGGTAGAGGTTCTTACTCACTGACTGGTAGAAGTCTTTTTCCTGCTCAACAGTTGGACTTATTTTTGGATACATTGTATACAATTCAATCACAAGGTTATTTTGCATTACTTACATGTGTGTTTAGAGTCATAGAAGGACACAAAACCCTAATGTAAGGTAAATTGGTGATTGCGGTCCGGAACGTAATCATGAATTTACAGGTACGTTAAGGTGGTGTGAAATTCTATCAAGGTTTTCGGTAGAGAAACTAATTATAAAACTCTAGTTACCTGGTACTTCATTTAGCCTTTCTATAGTCCATCAACTCATGCATTTCTTTTAGGATTTCTAAAACTTAAGATTCTTATTCACCTTGCGATTCCAAGACACACCTAATCCTACCCTTAAAACTCACAGATAACAAACCTCTTATCCAAATTATTCGAAAGCAGATTATTCTATAAATTCATGTCGTGCCTTAACCCAAAATTTTCAAAACCACGGCTGCCTTAATTTCTACCCAACCATCCTCAAACCTGTGTTTTTAAATAACTTCGGGACGAAGTTTCCAAAAGTAGGGGAGACTGTAACCTCACGAATTTTCCCATTTATTTTGCATTAAAGTATTTCCCGATCCATGATATAAAGTCTAATTTATTTCTAAGTATTCTTATCTTTATCCGTGCACTCTATTTTTCTAAGTTCCTTTTATCATTGTACTTAAAAAAAAAAATCTTTAATCATGACATGTCCTATCCTAATTCTATTTATAAAATCGTCATTTTATAAGACGGTGTTTTTTTTATTTTCTAATTCAAACTAATGATTTTTTTTTATTTCTTAAATAAAGCCTTGAGTCAAATAGTCAAAGTCCTAGTCAAAGTCTTAGTCAAACAGTCAAAGTCTTAGTCAAATAGTCAATTCATCATAAAACCTTACTTTATGGTGTTGACCAATTTTAATGGCTAATTGAATCCAAAACTAGTATAAAAACCCACCTATGACCCATTATACTTTCACCTCTAAATCGATTGTTTCAATCCGATTAAACTTTCCCTCATACCTTTCTTCTATAGTCTATTACTTCTACAATTGAAGCTTTGATTATAAGCTCTTGTAATTGGCAACTTTGGGGCTACACATATTCTATTTCTCGAGACTTAATACTTTGCTAAGGTGAGTTTACGTAACCATGTTTATGCAATTCTTCATACTTGCAACATTATACTTAAGCAATTCTACATGCATGTCTAGTTGTAAACTTTAATGCCTCATGAATTAGACAACAACAACAGTTTCAACGAGTTTCAACGAGTTTCAACATTACATAATCATTAGCTATGGCCAAGCCGGCGATACTCAATAATAGATCTATTGGATTGACAATCCCACCCGGATACGTGTACCTCCTACATAGGTAGCGTGGGTGATTGTTATCGTTCCAACATATTATTAAGGTGAACCGTGGATGACAGGATGGACCTAAACTAGTCAGAGGTTTGATTATGTCGATTCAACATATCATGTTTATTCATGTAGACTTAAACTTACGATAGACATATGAATGGCTAAATTTTTATACTAAAACTATTTGCTTGACATGGCTTATGTATTCTCACCAACTTCTAGTTGACCCTCCCATTTTTACAACTCAACAGGAAATAATGATGCATGAAGACTAGAGTATTTACATGAGAAGGCAAACTGAAGTCTATGCTTGTTTGGTTTTTGTGATGTATTATATTTCCACTTAAAACTCATTATGTATTTTCATTTTTGGATATTTGCACTTTAAATTAATTTCAATTAAAATTTGATTACCATGTGCTACTGTATACTCATTCTTACGTGACACCTCGATGTTTCCGCCATCGGTTGGGGTGTTACAAGAAAGGTGGTGATGATTAGAGGTAACCCAAGTTGCAAATTGTATAATTTGTGAAACGGTGCCAATGGATGGCTAAAGGGTCGTGACTATTGAAGGAGATTTATGTTAAATTGTGAAAAGGTGGGGTATTAGACAATAGAATGGTGGTGATGATTAAAGGTAACCCAAGTCCCAAGTTGCTAATCTATATATATATATATATATATATATATATATATATATATATATATTGCAAAGGGATTAATCCTACATGTCATACTCTTATGCAATCTCTTCTTTGAGAGATGACACATAGGATGTGATGTGGCAAGTGTAAACCAATTAAAAACAAGAAATAAATATGATTTAACCTAATCTATTATAATCTTTAAGTTAATCTATTAAATACCTAATCTACTAAATCTAAATATTAAAACTTTATTATTTTTTCTCTCATGTTTCCTCCCATAACTTTTAAACGTTAATATCTTTTATATACGAGATTTTTTAAAAAAAATTACACCAAATTAACGAGCGTTTTATTATCTTTCCAACGAGTACCATAGTGCTATATAAAAAACGGAGAAAAAATGACTATTTTTGTAACCCGACAAGTATTGTGTCGGGTTTGGGATTAATTTAAAAAAAATTGTGGGTTTGGGTCAGGTCTGGGATTAGGTGATACCCGACCCGATTACCCGAAATAACATACCCAAATACCCGAACTATATACCCGATCATATACCCATGAATTTTTTAACGCATCACATAACCCTTAGACTAATACGTTCGATATTTCAATAATTAACTTTTTTTTCTTATTTCATGTTAATTCTTTTTAGAATGATCGATTACAAACTTCCGAATTCATTTGTAATGGCCTAGATTTATACCCCGGCGCAGAGATTCGTTTTTTTTATATTTGAGTATAATAACTTATGTCAGAGATTTGTTTAAAATAATAATAATAATATATTTTATTATGTCATATTAGATATTTCAACCCGGGACGCTCCCGGGATAAAAACTAGCTGTATATATATATAATATAATATACTAATGCCGTTCGAAAAATTATGACCAAATTAAGATGGATTTGGAGAGTTGAAAGCATCATAGCCGGTTAGTTTATCAGTATACTAAACTACTAATATGTTACGCTTAGTTCCTTGCCATATATTGTAACGATGTTAAATGTTTTGTTTCATTGCTTTGATCATGTTAAAAACAAAAAAGTAATTTTATTCCCTAAAAAATCTCCAACAAGAAAAAACAGCATTGATGAACGCCAAGACATTTTTTTAAAGGCAATTTTATTAACAATCCAACAAGACACAAAGCCAACCAAAAACAAACTAGAAACAACCACAATTACATATTGGGAAAGATTCGGTACAAACTAGAAACAACCACAATATTTATTTGATCTTTACTCATTACATGTTAGTATTATATTAACGCCAAGACATTTGAATCTAACTTTTTTTCTCTCTTGGACCACACAAATTATATTTAATTAAAAAAAAACAGTACCCCCTGGTCCCCACACAACCATCACCACAAAATGTAGATCAACCATGGTATCACGGGAGTTGTTTTTAACCTTTCATTAGAGGAAAGGGTTCTTGTAGAAATTTATTTTTAGTTTACTGATTTTAACCGATTATATATTATCACATCATTTTACTGATTTATTTTATTGAAACATTTTTTTAGGCAGCACTCCACTGATTCTTTTTTGTTTCTTTTAAATTAAAATGTAATCTTTGTTTTTTTTTAAATTCACACGGTTTTACCACTAAACGGTCAGAATTATCATAAACCGTCTTGCCAACACGGTCAAAATTCATTATGTGCATTAAAATGGTTTCATCTAACCGTCAAAAAATATTGAATTTCACATGCAAAACCGTTGAGATTTTTTTGTATATAAACCACCATACCACGGTGGTGAAAACACACTTGAACGTCAAAACAACCACACATTCAAACCTTCAAAATGACTCGCTGGACCGAAAACAAAGAAATGGCTTTGGTTGTGTGCGTTAAGGACGCACAAAACGACCCATCGTTGCAACGCCAACCCCGTAGGGGCTCAGGGGGCTCAAGAGGTAGCCAAACAGGCTTGTGGGACCGTGTCTTGGCTCACTTCAAACAACAAGTCGGCGAAAACGACTGCACAATTGAGAGCCTACAAAGAAAACGGACCGATCTAAACAACAAATGTGATCGGTGGACCACCTCCTATGAGCGCACCATGAGCCGGCACCCACGCATTGTGCCGGAGTTGGTTGTGGAGTTGACCCAGGTGAACTATGCGGGTCGTTACCGCGGCAACTTTAAGCATCTCCAGGCCTGGCAACTCATGCGTCAACTCTAAGCTTTATCTTCTATGTTTTATGTATTTTTATTTAGGGAAAATCACCAAAATAGCCCGTTGACCAACCTTTTTACGAAAATAGCCCCCTCTGGTCTCTCAGAGAGACGCTACACAGCTCCCGAGACGTCTCCCGAGAGGGCTTCGATTCCAGCCATAGAGGACCACCACGTGTCGTTGTTGATCCCGAGACTTCTAAGCCGTCTCCAAAGTCGTGTCCGGTGACGTCTCAGAGACGTCTCTGGTGACGTCTCAGAGACGTCTCCGAAGATGTCTCTGGTGACATCTCCGGTGACATCTCCGATACAAAAACTCCCGCTTGCCGGAGATGCAGAGTTCTTGATGCAGAGACGTCTCCCGTCTTCTTCGTTACAGAATCGAATCTTGCTGGCACAGATCTTGAAGAAACCGGTTGGACTCTTAAAAAGCTTTGGGAATCCGGTAAGAGAGAGAGAGAGAGAGAGAGAGAGAGAGAGAGAGGCAGAGGTTTGTAGGGTTGGACTCTTAAAAAGCTTTGTAGGGTTTTGAAGTTTCCAAAGTTTCTATTTATTATAAATCATGCTCTTAGTTGCAAAAAATTTTGTGGGGTTTTGATGTTTCCGGCGAGGTTGCAAAGGGTCTTCGGTAGAGATGGAGAGAGGAGAGAGGAGAGAGAGTGTCAGGGGTAATTATTAGAGAGAGGAGAAGAGAAGGAGAGAGAGAGAGAGTGGATGATGAGGTGGCGGTAAGTTATTGGTTGAAGTGGGAGACGTCTGAGAGGTCTTGGAAGGTGTGACCCGTCTTTAGGAGACAGGTCAAGGGGCTATTTGAGCTTTTCACTCGGTCAACGGGCTAATTCGGTGATTTTCCCTTTTATTTATGTTTAATATTAATAAATATTGTTTTATGTTTTTTATTTACTTTTGGTTTCATTTATGTTTAAAACTAATGATTTAAATAAAAAAATAACCAAAATGTTGCTTGACAACGGTTATAAATAATAAAAATGGAATTATACTAAATTAAAAAATAAATAATACACGGTTACCAGCCTGTTAGATAGAACCAGCAAAACGATCTACGGGACCACTACCAACATGGGTGGCGACGATGTTACCGTGCTGGTATTGGGTGCTCGTGGACAATTCGGATGACGCCCCGTCCCTCTTACAACTTAAATAGTTCAATTTTTTTTATTGCGCTGTCTAAAATATCTTTGACATGATTTTATCACCTTGGCTTGATACCCAACCCTCACATTAGTTTGAAAATAACTTGAATCCGATGGAAAAATCTTAAACACTCGGAATAGTAGTTACTTAAAAAAAAAAAAAAAAAAAAACTGTAGATTTAGATAGGAGTGTGTGCATGGGTTAGTTTGGGTCGGGTTTGGTCAAAAACCATAACCATAACCGATATGTCGTTATTGGATATCCATAATCATAACCAATCGATTATGGTGGTGTCGGTTAATCGGTTATAGTTGGTGATTATGGGTCGGTTAACCACGAAATTTGGACTAACTAAAATTATCTCAAAACAATAAAATTCTCATTACTCTGGTCTAAAAGTTTGGGTTTCAAATTTGTTGAACAGTAATAAATTATTAGTAAACATTTCTATATATTAGTATATTAGATATCTTTTAAAAGATAATTTGTACTTTTAATGTTGATTATTACCGAATGTTCAAACAAATAATATGATATAATCTATAAATTCAAACAAACGCTCAACTATAACAATACGATATAAATTTAAAGAAACGTTTATGGTGAAATGTCCAAAATCCAACAAAGATTATACTACATATCGGTTCGATTATGGCGGGTATGAAAACGTTGATAACCATAACCGACCCGCCACTTTCGGTTTTTAAAAAAATAATTAACTGACCCACCGGTTTTTTATTTGGTTTGTTTTTCGGTTAATTTGGTTATGGTTTGATTAATTTAGTTTTTTTCACACCCCTATGTTTAGAATGGGCATGAATTAGCTGATGTCAGCATGAACATGTTTACCTACAACAAAACCGAGTGTGTTAGTATAATGTGCAATCTTAAAAACAATAATAACTAGTATTATACATGTTCCAGATCGGGTTTTCCAAATTTATGTAATGAAATAAAAACCGAACCAATTTATCTCAAATCTAGTACAAATGCCACTATTTCTAACCACATGTCAACCAAATTGTGGTGTGTAAGCAAGATGCCGAAATCCGACTTTTGGCCAGCAGTCTGGCTAAATTGTACTCTTGTGCAAAATCATGAAACAACAAATAGTTGATGTTGTACATTTTTTTTTTTTGTTGTAATGCAAATTTCACTCCTTTTATGGAACTTGAACTCATGACCTCTTCCTTAGGTGTTCCTAAAAGCTTTGTTTCTATTATTGGGCCACCACCCTAATGGCAATTGATGTTGTATATTCAACATGTTATTTTGTAATTTGTTTTGTGTATTTATGTATTCCAACCTCTTGTTCCCCTAGTTTTTTCATCATCATTATTATCATGCTCAGTAAAAAAGAAATTATCACAAACTAGTACAAAACAGTACTATTTCCAGCCACATGTCAACCATTGGTGGACCCACCCCATGCCGGAAGAGGGCATGCGCCCATCTTGAATTTTTTTTTTGTATAATATATATACGTGTTAATCTTGTCTGCACCCCATAAAAATTTTCAATCGCACCCTTTAAACTTTTGAAACCGACCCCAAGAAAAGAAATATATAGAATTTTGTGATTAGAGACAACTCTTTTTAATAATTAGTAGCCAACTTTTGTGTTAGACTTTAGAGTAGCCCAATTCTAATAATTAGTAGGCTAGTAGCTCAATTTTAAGAGTAAGCTCATAATTTTTAATAGGTATTAATTATGATTTAAAGAAAAAAAACCAACATAAGGCCTAAAACATTACAGAAACAGAGTAGTCCATCAGTCCTTTTCTCTCCTAACTGAAAACCTCAATTGAATGTATATCACGTCTTGTACAATTGATGGTTGAAACAAAGAAACACCTTAACTTTATATTGGCGTATCGTTTTGTAAGACCCTCCCCTATTAAACTCGGATTTATAATAAATAAGGTAAAGGGTAAGGGACTTACTTTAGGTTTAACGCTAAATTAAGGACTTAAACATTCAATCGTCCCAATTGTTTGTCAAAACGGATGGAAATAAATGTTTACATCAAGCAACTACTTCTAGTTTTAAAGATTCGACGCAGCGGAAAATCATATAAGGTTTACAAACACAAATCCGTTTTACAAAGGCATTTGACAAAAGAGTTCGTTTCAAAAGTTGGCGCGTTCGGTTCGGTTTGAGTGCTTAATCCTCCATCTGGCTGTTCATCATACCTTCAACCTGTTATACAAGAAACACACGAGGTTAGTTAGCATAGAACAATCAATAAATTCGATCAACAAACCAATTCGGAACTGAATCTCAGCGAACGGTCGTTCACCTCAAGCGAACGACCGTTCAACCTTTACAGTAGTTTTTTGAGATTTTGTTGCACACTGAACGGTCGTTCATCTTGGTGAACAACCGTTCAGTCTCTTCTGAACATTTTTTTTGCATTTTTATTCAACCAACACATGGCTATGGTTGAGAGTTTCAACACCTCGGTCTCTATAACTCGCTCGGAATTGCTTATACCTTGGTTTATTAGTCTATGGGGAGGCCTCGGGCTCTACAATCTGCACGGGATTGATTATACCTTGGTCCTAATCCCTTTCTAAAACTTTTCTAAGTTCAAGTTACCAGTTTGACAATTTGACCCGTTTGGGTCCTTAATGGTATTTATTGCATCATGGTCGCTTAATCCCATTCACAATCATACGGGTTGGGACCATGACAACCTTTCTAGACGCACCATCGTCCCTATAGCTCCTTTGGACTACCTAGACTTTGGCGATCTTCGTTTTATCTAGTCTAGTCGCATTTCTTTATTTTTCAAGTCATTTTATCACAATTGCATTACAACATACCATGTACAACGATTATATAAGAAATGAATACAACCAACGCGTACCTCAAAGCTTTCCTTTCTGGCGAGTGTCAAGTTCTTCCTTGACTCCTTGGCTTCCACTTGATCCGCCTAATCAAGCAAACCATATTTTCATTAGAACTTATTATGCTTGTCCCTAAATAGGGTCAATACAAGCATCTAAGCCAACGGATGTGGTTTTCACCCAACAACTTATAAATTCTCAGTTCACTTAAACAATTTATCAAACACTTGGTGGGCGTATTTTGACTAGTAATTTCATAAGTTCAATTCTTAGTTTACAATCACACCCGTATCAAGCATATGACCCAATTTCACCTTATTGACCATAATTGGTCAACACAAGTTCATTTACAAACATAATAACTACATTTTAACAAAAGTTTTGAGGATTTTCATCATGGGGTCGAACCCACCCCCTTCACACCACAATTTTTTTTATAAAATCCAATCCAATACTAACAATTGATGCTTGAGGTTTGATATTTGACAACCTTATACTCATATATGCTAGTCTATTTCATAAATAAATGATTTTCTCACTAATGAGAATTATCATCAAGAACTCTACTTTTGGGAATCATCACCAAATCAAAAGATTAAACACACCTCTTGTTTAGATTTTGATGGGGATTCGTTTTATATAATCATCCAATGGATTTGTCTAGCTTTTCCCCTTTAATTTTGAAGATTTCAGTGATTAAGAATAAATGTGTGTGTTTGTGTGTGTTTTGGTTGATCTCCTGATCACCAACACCACCATTTTTCTTGTTTTATTATTAAGCTTATTTAACTTTGATCTTTTGGCACCCATGGTCCTTGTAGTTTTGTTCAATTAGATAAAGGCACCATCCCAATACCTGGGTTTAGTTTGGTGATAATTATCAATACCCCTTTTTAACCCAATTCTTAATAAATAAATTGTGTTATTATTTCAAATTTTAGATTTTCGGGTGTTACACATTTATTAAAGCTATCTCTCACATTATTAGTCACAACCATGACCGTAGAAAGAAGCTTTTCGGCAATGAAGTTTGTGAAGAACGATTTGCGCAATAGCATTTGTGATGAGAGCTTAAGTGATAGTTGTATTGCTTTTATTGGAAAGGACTTGCATAGAAACATGGAGATAGAAGATGTTATAGATATATTACAAAAAATGAAGACTCGAAAAGAACAACTTTAGATTTTTGAATTTTGTTATGCATATGTAATGACCGTTTAAATTACTTTTTGGCTTTTGGTTTCCTTTTGTTGATTATATAATGTTGGATCAGTTTCTCTATTTAACAGTTCATATTCATAAACACTTATAAGTTGTGTGTCACACCCCGATTTTCCTGTCGGTTGTGAACGTTTGGCACCTTTACTACGCAGCGGAATATTTTAACTAAGACTTCTACATGTTCCGAACGCCTTTTTCTAAGCCTTCTGGGGTCTCCATTCCCAATACATCATTTATTTCCAACCGTGTCGTTGCCAATATCTAGACCTGAAAGACATGCTTAAAAGTCAGTATAAAGCCGGTGAGTTCATGGTTTTATGTTTATCGTTCATAACCCATTTTTCTTACAAAATACTTGAGAAAATATTTGCAAACATTAATGAGAAAGTTTATTTTCTTTACGCAAAACATTATTTGGGAAAATACATATAAAAATCTCATTTCAAACCTTACTGGTTATTCCTTTCCTAACTTTCGACTCGACTCACTTTGCCATATATTTACCTCCCCATAAAGATAAATATACCCAAGTTTCGCCGATCGAACATACATATAAAAAGTCTCTTTTACATTCTTACAGGGTATTCCATAACCTTCGACTCGACTCACTTTGCCATATATTTACCTCCCCATAAAGATAAATATACCCAAGTTTTGTCGATCGAACTTCTAACCCAAGAGGAGACTTCCACAATAACTTTTGAAAAACTTTCTCATATTACTGTGAAAACCATTTTTCCCCCGGAATTACGCACCGGGCAATCACGTACGCCGAAAGCGGAAATGATCAAATAAAATAACCATTATTTGAAAAGTTAGTGCGCGTAACAAACATAGGAAATGTGCTACATAAACTTAGGGTTGCAAATCCTAATATCGATGGCGTCCCCATGAGCCCGTAACCAAAACCAGACTACTTACTTTTTCCCCGCACGTTGTTATAGTGGTAACAACAAATTTAGAATATCGTAACACCCCTTGGTCCATCCGAGTTGACGCTAATCAACCGGGAGTGGGTCCCCGTTAAGGACCGATAGTACTATCCCCATATTCTACGGCTACATCACTTTGTATTAATGGTTACAGTTAGCTGCGGAGACTGCACGTCCCACTAGACTTTTCTGTTACCCATGTGCCCATCTTATGTACCATTTTAAGTTTCCACAGTTACCGCACATTTTAATACTCATAACTTTCATTTCCCTTTTTACCCACGTACGATTTTATAAAAGCATTATAACTTCACAAGTTTTTCATAAACTTTGTTATGCTTTAAAATAAACAGGTTTTCATAAAACAAACATGTCTTCCCCCCGAAAACATTTACAAAACAGTAAAAAAAGTGGGGTCATGAACTTACCTTAGTTTCCTTGCATAGCTAGCAAACAAAGCCCGAAGCTTTGACCGACTTCCTCGTGCCCTATTACAACAAAGGGCACCTTAAAAGTCTATCACATATAAACCTAGCCTATTATCCGGCTAAAAGATAGCTTATCCAACTATCTAGACTCGTGTGTACTAACTCGAGTCTTGATATACTTTAACTCGACGAACCGATCGTGACTTATCTCACTTACGCGTTAACACACGACATAGTACCCAAGTTGTGCACTTGTTCTATTCGCGTGTAACCCACGTTGGACTAATACCATGAAACGTATATCTTATCATGAGCCGTAGCTCGTCTCGTTAGACGAATAAATGCATTTGTTACTTCATTCACAAAATCCGAACATTAAAGTATTCATAAACTTTGCTCTTTATAAAAGATTTCCATATAAAATCGAATGTTTATATATTATTGAATCCAAACAATAAACCTTTCGAAAACTCGTCATACTTGAAGCTCGACAAAAATTATATTATCCGGCTAAAAGATAGTTTATCCAACTATCTAGACTCGTGTGTACTAACTCGAGTCTTGATATAGGTTAACTCGACGAATCAATCGTGACTTATCTCACTTACGCGTTAACACACGACATAGTACCCAAGTTGCGCACTTGTTCAATTCGCGTGTAACCCACGTTGGACTAATACCACGAAACGTATATCTTATCATGAGCCGTAGCTCGTCTCGTTAGACGAATAAATGCATTTGTCTTGTACATTTATTTTTAGGAAAATATACTTTGCAAAATACAATCCTTGTTATTAATTTCAATTAATAACATTTGTTACTTCCTTCCGAAAATCCGAACATTAAAGTATTCATAAACTTTGCTCTTTATAAAAGATTTCCATATAAAATCGAATGTTTATATATTATTGAATCCAAACAATAAACCTTTCGAAAACTCGTCATACTTGAAGCTCGACAAAAATTATATATTTGTTTTGCGAATATTGTTCGGGTTTTACTCATATTTGATACAAATAATTCTTGTGAAAACGTCGCGATTTTATATAAATACATTTATTAAGACACCGGGAAAAATTATTTATAAAAACATACACGCCAATGTTAGTTTTGTCGCGCTTCGGATTTATAAAATTTCAACAGAGTTTCCACTGTTTTTGTACGAACCAGACAACTCAAGTTGTCTACAATTTCCCAAAAATCAATTCAAAACACAAGACAATACCTTTCATTTATGCGCAAATTCCAAATCGAACGAGACTTATACGTTTCGACATTTTATATATATATACTATATTTATTTATATAAATACATATAACAATATAAATACACGATATAGTCCAACAATTTAGTCCGATATACAATATTACTTAGTCACGATTTATTATACATAAAACTATTCATTCAATTCATACTTTCTGTTAAATATGTCATCGGTTCGTTTTGCGAGTTAAAACTATTTGGTTCGTATTTATATATTTATAAAAATAATATTCATCAATAATCAATAATCAATAATAAAATAATAAATACGAATTTGTTATACCAAGATTACACACGTGTGCGTCTCGATCTCCATCAACACCGGAACCAGATATGACCGTTGACTGAATTTGACCAAACTCAGATTCCAAGCCGAACCCGAGCTGCTTGACTGCGCGTTACCGGATCTGGCCAAATCTGGCCTGTGCGGCCCAAAACTCAACCCGAAACAATTTCACTAGAACCAGACCTGATCCGGGCCTAACTTGGACCAGACCTAAACCAAGACCCGAACCCGAAACTTTGACCCGAGCTCAAGACTCGAACCATCTCCAAAACCGGCTGCTCGCCATAATCGGACCACCATCTGGGCCACAATAACCGGGCCAATACCTAACCCATATCGTGCCATCCAAATTGAACCCGATCACCACCGTGGCCAACCAAACCACAATATTCGAGACCCAACTGAGACCATCCAACACGTCAGACCAACCGAACTCCACAACCACTTCTGTCACCACCGCTGTCAAGACCAGATCTACCCCTCAACTACCGGACCAACCGAGCCACAACCAGCCGCTGTCACTTCCGTTCTTGGACCCACGACCATCTGATCATCATCACCGCTCGACCACGATATCCAAGCACCTAACCACCTAAAACCTCGTCCAAAATCGGACCTGTCCTCGTTGGTTATGACAATCAGGTTCACAACCACGACCCCCGTAACCCACCTGTTTCCTTCACCACCTACCAAGACCCACCCTCACGAACCAGAAACATCACCAACCACCACGCTGACCGTCGGCCTAAGTGGATGGTCGACTGAGAGAGGGGAGAACGTGAGATCGAGGAGAAATATGAGATGGTTGTGTATGGTTTTGAGAGAGAGAGGGTAGAGAGAGAAAGGAGGGGTTGCGGCTGACATAAAATGAAGGAAGGAGAGGATAGCTTGCCTTATATAGCTAGGGTTAGGGTTGGTAGGAGTATACCGCGTTTACGAACTAGTGTAAACGTTCTAAGGCTCGGTTTTATTTTAGGCTCGATAACTCGTTACAAAAACTAGTCGGTTTTATTCGAAATTAAAAATATAACTAAACCGAGAAAATATGATATTATTTTCGACATCTGACACGTTCTTTCAGAACACGCATTAAAATCGCGTTAGCTCAACCGGTTACTGTTTCTTTCATTTAGACGATCCGATAACTTTCGAAATTTAATAACTAACATTATTTAATATAAATAATTATTCGAAAGTATAAATGGGGTTAAAACCGCTCATTTCGATGTCCGGTTACCATGTCGGTTGCTTCCCGCATTTTCCAAAACACTACGTTTTAGACCGTTTTTCAAGCCGATTCCACATCTGATCGCTTCAACAGCAAACACGTGCCGTATTTACATGTAATAACTTTATGTTAGTCCAGTTTGACGGATTTTTGCAGGTGTCAGATCGTTAGCATTAAAACGCGCAACTCTCTCTTCAAAAGCATGAAGGCGTCTATGAACTCCAAGAAAGACATCGTCAGACTCGTATCAACTTAAGTTAATCCAAATTAACTTTAAAACATGTTAATTATATATGAAACACGATTAAGATCCAGTCAAAGGTTGACCGAAATTTGCCGGTTGTCACATTGTGAGTTTTATCAAAGCAGTTTGCACAACGGAATAAGTAAAGTGTTCAAGTTAAAGTATCACTTTATAACAGGAGTTATTACCCCCCCCCCCCCCCCCAATCAATGAACTAAGTAGTATATAAGAGAATCAATAACAGTAAATGATATAACAATAAATGCAGAATGATTCTCAGATATATATATTGAAATGGTTAACTAAAAAGTAATTTGAAGGAAGTGTTCAAGTTTTGGATGAATAATAATGATGATCTAAAATAGTGGGATTAAACCCCCTATTTATAGACGGATGATTACATACAAGCCAAGTCTTCAAAAGCTTATAATAATGTAAGATAATACTACAAGAGGTTGTAGCATTGAAACTTGAACAAAGACTTTAACTAAACTAATATAATACTAAACTGCTGAGATTAAAGGGCGTTAGAATCTTCTAATCAAAGTGTTGATGAGTGACCAACTTCTGATGAGTGATCTTCAGAAGTTTGTCTTCAGCAGTTGTTCTTTAGATGCTTGTCTGGTTTATCTTCAGAACTTCTGATTCTCTTACTCTTCAGGACTTTGTTAATCACTTTCTTCAGTAGTTTTATCAAAAAGTAAAGAGGACATAAGACTAAGGTTTATACCGGCTTGTCAATCCTCTTTGACCCTACATATAATTTTAGTATTATTATTTTTAGTATGCGAGTCGATCCAACCCGAGCCACCTGATGAATAAACGACATAGATAAGCTATATGATTCTGCACCCTATGAAAAAAATCCCTAGGTCCACCACTGATGTCAACCAAATTGTAATGTGTGAGCAAGATGCCCGCATCCGAATTTTGGCTAGCTGGCTGGATAAGTTGTACTCTTGTGCATAAACCATGAAACAACAAATAGTTGATGTCGAGTTTTCGAGATGTTATTTTGTAATTGGTTTTGTATTTTTGGGTATTCCAGATTTCTAGCCTCTTGTTCCCATAGTATTTTTTTCATCATCATACTCAGTAAATCCCACTAATAGTAAAGTTACGATAGGATATAACAATAGTAAGATATATACGGCATTAGCTCTAACTCTGATTTTTTTCTATCTTAAACATTGAGTTTTGCCATTGAAAAAGAATAGTTCATTTCTTTTCCTATTAATCTATGAGAGTTTTACTTTTTTTATTTTTTATTTTTTATATACGTTTATTAAACTTGATATTATTACTTTTATACAAAGTAATTTTTATATATAATTCCAGGTATACAATTTCAAAATGGATGGTATATATCATATTATAATTTAAACGTCATAATTTTCTTTTATAACAATATTATTATTATTATAGAATAAAATTAAACTAAAGGTGAAAGCTTCTATATATATATATATATATTTATACAATTACGTTAATTAGTATGTTGAAATTGTAAATGAAACTATAGAACTATTAAGTAACTAGTAATATAATATTTTAAGTTGGTTATTGAAGCTGTTTAAGATAGAGTTACGGTAAAGGACATGCCTGTATGTAACTTTTAACCAAATGATCATAACATAAATAACTAAGGATAAATAATATATGAGATGAAATTTTACAATTAAACGTGAGAGTATTATTTTATTAACCATCCCATACAAAGCCATGGATATGATACGTACATACCTTATCCTCACCACTTCAGGCGTCATTCGACCAATCCACTAATTAAGACACCGTCACTTTCTAAAACCATAGAAACCTTATCTTGTTGTTTCACATTCTTTTGTAATTCATTAATTCGTAATCTCATGGTTTATTGTTTTATGATTTGGCTTTTTGTTTTATAAGTCGATAATATCTCTCACCCAGACTTTGATATTGACGGTTTTTCTTATAAGGATACCGGCCCCTTGAAGCCACTAAAAACTTTGGCGAACACTCTATTTAGCAAAATCACTCAGAGCTAGGGAGAAGTTTTTGAGTTGTTCCCTCGCCAGAAGGCGGTGATTGAATGCATGAAAGGTCCCCATGATCAGGATTTTTTGACAGTTATCCCGATTGAGGGTTTGAATCAATGCATGTCTGCTGTAGAATACAGGGCTATTCTCAAATACCGGTTGATGATCCTATGTATTCGGAAGATGAAACTTGTCCGATCTGCCATAAAGCTTATATGGATAAGTATGGGGAGCATGCACTTCAAAAAGAGCTCCCCGGTTTCAAATACCGGGATGAATGGGTGATAGACGTTTTGTGGGACATCTTGAGAAGAGCTGAGACTTCTGCCAAGAAGGAGGCCCTGTGAATTTTCTCACAGACCCTACGGAAGGAAGATCTACTCTACGACCTGCGGATATGCTCGTCCTTGGTTGGGCTGGGGGGAAACATGCATGTGTGGACCTTACGGGGCATCTCCTTTAGTTTGTTTAAGAGAAAACGACTTTGTAGCTGGACAAACATCAAGAAAAGCGGAATCGAAGAAAGTGGATAAGCACGCTAAAGCTTGTGCAGAAAACTAATATGTCTTTGTCCCCTTAGCTTTTGATGCCTTTGGCTTCCTAGAACCAGAAGCTATTCGTTTCTTGATTAGGGTCTAACGAGTTATCCACAGCAATAGTTCATCTCCAGGGGACAGGGGTTTGTATTTGGTAAATTAGGGTTCGCAATTCAGAAAGGAATGACGGCACAACTTGTTGCTCGTTTATCTTCTATTTTGATGTAACTTAACAAGTTTCTAGAAGTATATAATAAAAATTGTTTAATCTTAATTAAAAAACAATATCTGATTTTTAGTTTCGGCCAATTGTGGTGATTTCATTTAATTTTGATTCAACTAAACACATAATATTTTTACTTGGATTAGGTACGCAATTTAAGATCATTGATGGATTTAAATTATGTTTAGGCTTACTAATGAGCGTGTTTGAAATTGCATTTTGAATCTGATTTTTAGACTATTTCGTTTTGAAAAAGCAGATAATCAACTTTTAGTGTTTGGGATTGCGTTTTGAAAACGCATATGATTAGTTTTTAGGCTACCAAAACGCAATAATCTATAAGCAGCTCCACCTCTGCTTTTTCAAAACGCATAATCTGTTTTGAATAATTAATCACAAACACCCCCTAAAACTCAAGAAATCATATCTAGATTCTTAGTCGATCTTGGTAAACACAATCAATTATTGAGTGCTTATTGTCAACCACAATTAACAAAAAAATAAGCAACCTCATCGTTTATTAAAATCCCACGCCCTAGATGATGGGTTCCAAAAATAGTGCGACCACTTGTAGTGGTGGGACCGCATTCATCAAAATATCTCGTGAAAAAGAAAACATCCGAAGCCATTTTGCCTTCAAAACGCCTAAGAGGGCAGTGGTTAGTGGCATAATGGGGCGTGGATCACGCTCAAAACCCACCCCACTACGGGTGGTATGATAATGGGATCTTTGTTTGAATATCAGAATGCCATTGTAATTAAAATCTAACAATCGATGCAAAACCTTAAAAGAACATGGGTTGCCACACCAATCATTTATTTAAAACCTAGACAACTAGTAGGTTTCAAACAAGCAAATTGACACAAATATCATTTGATTGTGCTTGTGTTGGGGTCCGAAAAACAAGATGCAAGGGGGATTGTAGTGGTTTTGAATTTCATTTACGTATTTCTTTTTTCAGGTCGATCCAAATTAGTGTTTTTTTTTTTTGTGGACCTGAAATAGTTGCATGTGGTGGTTTTGAAACAACAAAACTAGTGGAGGGGATGGGATTTTACAAAACAATCATGAAGGAATTGTAATCTGCTATTGAAGCCACCCCCTACCTTATGTGATGGCGGCATTGGGGATGGTCGTTGGGAATGCGTAGCAACGTGGGTAGTGACGATGGTGAAATTCGTGGTGAACAGGTGGGACGAAGTCAGGGGTGGCGAGGCAACAACGTACGTGAGTGATCAAAGATTCTAATTTTTTTCTCTAAATTTCTTTACAAATTGAAAGAAATGTTGAAGTCCTTTACATTAAGGAATTTGAGTGAATACATTTCAATTTCTTATTTCTGTTCCAAATCGTTATAGACCAAACTCACTATGAATAAAATTCGGATTCAAATCCAATAAATTCTACAAATCAAACACATTGAGAAACAAAACTGAAAATATAAATGAATTGAATTCTAGTGAAGTTCATGAACAAAACACTCAGTAAATTGGGTTCAACTTTTAACTAGTTTACTCATTTTTTCACATCATATGGTCAACTTTTAACAATTCATGACAAAATGAATTTTGTCATGATGTTTAAGTTGATTTGTTTTTGTTCACATAAATTTTGGCGCAAGAGTCTGGATCCAGTCACTTTTAACAATTCATGCATGACAAAATTTTCTAAAATTTTATGTACAAAAGAAAGCCCTTTAGATCCATCTTTAAGTGTGCCATATGGTACTACATATGGTACTAGATATGGTTATATAAAAAAAAAACTTTGAGTGATATAGGTGATAGTTCATTTCCCTTATTTCTCTTCAATAGTGTTTTTATTTCTCATGTTTCTTCCCACAATTTTAAACGTTAATAACTTTTACATACGATATTTTAAAAAAAAATTATTACACCAAATTAACGAGTGTTTTTTTTATGTTTCCAACGAATCACATAGTGCAATACAAAAAACGAAAAAAAATAACGACTTTTTTCAGTGGGTTTTTATTCATACTAGAAAAAAAAACACACAGTGTGCAACTAATTCATTAATTATGTCTAGACATAGAGATTGCACTCGAGCAAGAGGTGCATACATAGAATTAGAAGTACGTTTTATGAGTTATCGAGTGCTGATCTTTAAAAAAAAAAATCTGAAAAAGAAAACGGCTTATTCCGTTTATGGTACATACATTTTGTCACTTTATATAAGATTTGTCTATCCCGTGACGTTACCGAGGTATAAACTAGTAATTAATGTTTCTTATCTAACATTCAGACTTGGCCAGAAGACGCGGATTCTTGGGGTTGAATTTCAAAAGGAGGTTGCAATAATGATATCTGATTCGATGCTCCATTTGAAAAGGGGGAAAAACAAATAAGTAATAAAGAGATGTGACTTAACTTCTTCTTACTTCGATCCTTCTGCTTTTTTTTTTTTTTTTTTGAACGGCAAATTTCTTCTCCTTGTGGGACTTGAACCCATGACCTCCCCTTTAGGTGTTCCTAGAAGCTTTGCTTCTACCATTGGGCCACCAACCCCAATTCCTTCTGCTTTCTTTATCACCAAATCATTTTTCCACTTGCTTTCTCGTTTCAAGCGGTATGTTGTTGCTTAGAAAATGTGTTTACTTCCTGATTATTGATGGTTGAAGTCATATAATGGACATAAGTGTAGATTTAAGAGAAGATCCAAAGAGAGTGTAAGCTAGCGATTTAAAAGAAAAATAACATGTACCCTTTGATCCTTAAAAAATACGCATGTCTATACACTATAATGATAATAAAAAATAAACTAAAAGTCACATAAGCCGTGTTAGAGGTAAAGGGCTAATCCTTAAATCAACACGTTCGGGTAGCTGACTATTGATCAACATGCACATAAACATGAGTTATAGCTCACCATATAGACGTCCCGAGCATTAAGCTTTGAATCACCATGTCCGAAACTAAGAGTTTCAAATCAGACCAAACACGTTCCTTCTCATAAGGTCAGAATATCCGTGTCATCACAACCTGACAAAAGGAGGGGAAAGATCAACAAATACTAGTGGCAAGTGTCTACAATGCTCACTTAACTCCATATCCGACAAGCATAACACTTTAGTTTCATATTCATGGCGTAAATTCAAGAGGAAGAACGTGCAATTACTAAACATTTTGGTTTACGATGTTTACTTGAAACAAGCCTTTAAAAATATAACGAAACATAGTTTTTTAGTTTATGGATTTTTTCAATTTATAAACGTTTTGTTATTTAAAGTTTGCACACAGCCACCCTACACATTAGCGAGATTTGCTTAACAAAATCTCTAGTCTTTTATGTTTATTTGAACAACTTTAGAAAATTGTATGAACATTTATCGTCATTATTACCTTTTTATGTTGTTTTCAAATGTCGATAATAAAACCCGAGACAAAGGTACTTGTTAAGGTTGTTGATGACGTGGGTAGCCTAAAGCAAAAATAAATAAGCAGCATTACTGAACAATGCTTAAAGGGTTGAAGCCTACAAGGGTTCAAACAACCAGGAGCATCCTAAGTCAAAAAGATGACTTGTCCCGTCATCTTTTTCATCGAGCAAAACAAATAAGCTGATGGAGTAACATCAGCCAACAGACCGCATGTCCATAGCAGCCACTTACCATTTGTGGGATGTCCTTTAGTTGCAACAAGGCTCAAGGCAAGATGCTTTCTCCTTATGGAGTTCTCCTTTCTCTATAAATCAGAGGCTGATTCCTCAGCTCTGGACATACCATCACAATCACTTACACTTCACTCTTCTAATTCTTTTGGTCTTGCACGTGGAAGAACATTTCTCTCCACTCGGATCTCAAGAACTTCCTTTTCTGGTTTCGAGTACATCTCAAATCAGAATCTTAAAGCATCTAAAACAAGAAAAATAACCTTGAACCTCCTTCTACGTTTGCAACGTAGAAGGACACCACGACCTGCGTTAGGCAAAGTGGAACCCTTGAACCCCTGAACCTCCCTTGTGACTCAGAACCATCGTTAGGCAGTTATTTGTTGCAGCAACAAGTTGGCGCCCACCGTGGGGCCACGCCATTGTCTTTACAAAAATCAGTTGTGTAGCTCCGACTCTCTCCATGTCTGACCCTGAGTCCCAAGAGGAAGTCAACCAGATCTCTCCAAGCACAGATCAGACTTCTCCAGCCAGATCTGTGTCTTTCTCCACTCCAGGAGGCACTCCAGCTAGAACTAAGTCCCCACCTGGACATCATGGGACGACAAGCTTACAGACTCCACCTCCCACTCGTTCAGGGGTGTTTTCCCCTCTCCCTGATCTTGCACAAACTCCCCAACGTATAGATCTTACCCCTGAAGGAGTGGAAAGAAACTTCCTGCAGCTTAGATCCCTTTTGAACCAGTACGTCATGAGGGAAAGGGATAAAGGAGTCCGCCTCCGTCTAGATTATGGCTAAGAAGAGGAAGTGTCACTCTCACCGGGACCTCCTCCTCCTCCTCTAAATGCCACCTACAGTCATAGACCACGACTCGGAAGCAGTAATGCTGGTCCCAGCAACACATTCTCCACTTCTCAGCATGAAACAAGGTCCAGTTGGGCACGAAGTCACCCTGGATCAACTTCTACAGTCACCAATATCCAGTATCCCACCACCGGCAGCCACTTCATGGGAGCAAGCCATGGCTTCACTTTCCATGGCAAGGAACGCTTCCATGAGCATCCCCATGGTGACCGGCAATGTGGCCACAACCGAAAACCTCCAAGGTTTTAACCTCATGCCCTACATGATATCACAAATGATGGCTAACTTCCCTTGGCAGCAGCTCATCAGTCAGGCCATCGCTGCTCAACAGGGAACTCCGGTCGGAATAACCAACAACAGGACGGAACACCCTGTCAACCAACCCTACAAGCCAAACAGCTTATCTTGCTTCTCACCAGAAATAGCAGATTATGACTTTCCTAACAAGCTAAAGATGCCAGCTCATATAAGAACGTATGATGGTACTGATGATCCAGAAGATCACCTTCAGATCTTCTTAGGGGCCGCTCGGATCGAGAAATGGGGTGATCCTGAGTGTTGTTTAATGTTTATGCAAACCCTTGTTGGATCTGCACGAATCTGGTTCAATGGCTTGAAGGCTGGAAGCATCCGAACCTTTGATGAACTTGGCAAAGGATTCCTGGCCAACTTTTCACAACAAAGACGATGTGTCAAGGATGCAACCGTCATCTTCCAGATAAAACAAAAGGATGACGAAAGCCTGAAGAGCTTCATTGAAAGATACAAAAAAGAAGGTCTTACCTACGTTGGTGCAGATGAAAAGATGAAGGTTGCAGGGTTCATGAATGCCATCAACTCAAAATACCTCACCAGGGAGTTTAACAAAAGTCTCCCCAAAACCCTTGAAGAGGCTTTAGAAAGAGCCAAAGCCCACATCAGAGGAGAAAAGGCTGTAGACATAAAGGAACAAAGAAAAAGGGCTTCCAACTGGAGAAGCAACAGCCCTACTCGAAAAAGAGGAAACTACGGTACCTATGACAACAGATCCAGGAGATCTGAGTCTCGGAGGTCGGAAAGCAGGAACCCTCCAAACAAGGACAGAAACATAAACTTTACAGCCCTCTCCAAAACTCCTCAAGAAATTCTAGCCACGGAAGAAGTCAAACACACCTTTAGACCACCTTGTCCCTTACCTAAAAGCAAAAGAAACGAAAACTCCAACCAGTATTGTGAGTTTCACGAAGAGAAGGGACACCACACCAACGACTGCTTCCAGCTTAAGAAGAGGATTGAAGAAGCAGTTAGATCTGGGGAACTAGCCCACTTGGTCAAAGGTGTCAAAGAAAACATAGCTGATGGCAAGAAGAAAGACGTTGCCATGGTGTTTGTTGAAAGTGAAACGCCAAGCAAACGGCAGAGGTTGGAGGATTGGGAATATCAAGGCATCTACTTCCCTTGTACCAACGAAGAAAAACATTGTGATCCACTAGTCCTTGAAGCCCTTGTGGGTTCATGTCAAACACAAAATGCCTACATAGACACCAGAGCTGCTACTGAAATCATGTTTGCAAAATACTTCAACCTTCTAAGCCTTGAAGAACGCTCCATGCTCAAGCCAGCCGAAGCTGCCATCAAAGGCATAGCTGACATTCCCATCAAGCCCTTGGGCGAAATAGTGCTCAATGTGACTTTCTCTGATGGACAAATGCGAAGAACCGAACCATTGACGTTCATTGTCTTGGACCTACCATCCAGTTACGATGTCATCATTGGTAGACCTGGTGTAGTAGCTTTCGATATGACTGTTTCCATCAGCCGGAAGAGTGCCAAGTTCCCCACCAAAGGAGTAGGAACCCTTCAACCATCGGCCTCTGTGCTGACGGTTGTTGAAGAACAAAGCAAACTCGGTCTTAGCATCAATCACAAATACCCTGATCAAAGGATACGGGTAAACACAGCCCTTCCTAGGGAAATTCTTTCAAAGCTTGAAGCGTTGCTAAAAAACAATGTCGATGTTTTCGCTTGGTGTCCCAGTGACATGACAGGGATCCCTCGTGATATTGCTGAGCATGAACTTAAAGTTCCCCAAAACATCAAACCAATAGTGCAAAAGAAAAGAAGCCTCGCTCCGGAACGAAGCAAAGCAGCTTGCCAAGAGGTTGACAAACTGGTTGAAGCAGGAATCCTCCGAGAAGTCAAATACCAATCCTGGGTTGCAAACCCAGTAATGGTTAAGAAACCTGATGACTCATGGAGGATGTGCATAGACTTCAAAGACCTCAATAAAGCTTGTCCAAAGGATTGCTATCCTTTACCAGAGGTGGATTTGAAAGTTGACTCGTTGACAGGTTACCTTTGAACCTAAGAACAACTTTTAAGTTACTCAACACCTCCAAAATTGTTTCTTTTCACATAATGCATGCTTACAAGCTAACCCTTCAACAGGTTTCCCTTTCAAATGCTTTTTGGATGCCTATAAAGGTTATCACCAAATACAAATGAAGGAGGAAGATGAAGAGAAGACTGCCTTCCATACTGACAAGGGTATCTTTTGTTATAAAAAGATGCCCTTCGGTTTAAAAAATGCAGGTGCCACCTATCAAAGGTTGGTCGACAAAGCCTTCGCCGAACAAATTGGTAGAAACATGGAAGCATATGTGGATGATTTAGTTATCAAAAGCAAGACTGAGGACGAAATGCTTGAAGACATACAAGAAACCTTCAACAATCTCAAGAAGATCAACATGAAACTAAATCCTATCAAGTGTTCCTTCGGTTTTGAAGAAGGGAAATTCTTGGGTCATGTTGTAGGAAAACAAAGCATAAAAGCTAACCCGGACAAGGTTCAAGCCATCCTCAAGATGAAGTCACCACAAACCAAGAAGGAAGTGGAAAGCTTGAACGACAAACTTGCCGCCTTGAAACGTTTCGTGTCGAAACTAGCTGAAAAATCCCTACCTTTCTTCAAAACCCTCAAAGGTTGCGCTGACAAGAAAAACTTCAGGTGGATAGAAGAAGCAGAAGAAGCCTTCAACGCTATGAAACATTACTTGGCTTCCCTTCCCACCATTGCAGCACCCGAAGCAGGGGAAACGATCTCTGTCTATCTTTCAGTCACTGAAGAAGCCTTCAGCGCTGTTCTCACTATCGAAAGAGAAAAAGCTCAGGTACCCGTTTATTTCTTCAGTAAAACCTTAAAGTTAGCAGAGGTCAAGTACCCGCCTTTGGAAAAATTAGCCTTGGCCCTGGTACAAACAGCCAGAAGGCTTCGGAGGTACTTTCAAGCACATCCTATACAAGTAATCACTGACCAACCAATCAAGAATGTGCTTGAAAGGCCTGAAACCTCGGGACGACTAGCCAAGTGGGCTGTTGAGCTAGGTGAACACAAAATCACCTACGTCCCGAGAAAAGCAATAAAAGCACAAATACTTGCTGATTTCATTGCTGAAATTCCAAGGGTAGAAACTGCTGAGGTTAACATGACCATAGACAAACCTCCTGATCCTGAAGCCTGGAAGCTTTACACAGATGGAGCTTCCAGCGTTGAAGGCTCGGGAGCTGGTCTTATATTAATCAACCCTGAAGGGTTAGAATTCACATATGCCCTTCGTTTGGAATTTCAGACAACAAACAATGAAGCCGAATATGAAGCCCTGATTGCAGGACTCAAGCTTGCAAAAAAGATGAAGGTTCACAAGCTTCAAGTGTTCACCGATTCACTACTGGTCTCTAGCCAAGTGAACGATAGCTACATTGCCAAAGAACCCAACATGAAAAAAATACAAAGAGAAAGCCAAGGAAATCATGAACACTTTCCAACAATGCAAGATCAAGCAAGTTCCGAGGTCTCACAACAAAAAGGCTGACGCCCTAAGCAAGCTCGCCTCGTTAACTTTTGCTCACCTCACTAAGAAAGTATTGGTTGAGGTGATCAAGCATCCTGCCATATCAGAGTTGGAAGTCCAAGACGTCATCACTGAAAATGAACCAAACTGGATGACTCCGTTTGTAAGGTTCCTACAAAAAGGAGAACTGCCACAGGACCCTGTTGAAGCTGAAAGGATCCGAAACAAGTCGAAGTAGTATACCATACAAGATGAAATGCTTTACAAAAAAGGGTATTTAGCCCCACTGCTCCGATGTGTAGGACCCGAACAGAGCAGGTACCTGATTAAGGAAGTTCATGAAGGAATCTGCGGAGCCCACTGCGGTCCAAGGTCAGTTGTGGCAAAGCTTATGAACCTGGGATATTTCTGGCCCTCCATGCATCGTGATGCATCAGAACAGCTGAAAAGATGTGAAGCCTGCCAAATTCACGCCCCAGTCCCCAAAAGTCCCAAGCATGATTTGGTGCCTGTTAATTCAGCTTGGCCGTTCTACAAATGGGGAATGGATATCGTTGGACCCTTCCCACCAGCAAAAGGAGGGGTCAAATTCCTATTGGTGGCAGTTGATTACTTCACAAAATGGCCACAAGTGAAGCCCTTAGGGAAAATATCAGGGAAAAAGATAATTGACTTCGTTTGGGAAAACATCATTTGCCGGTATGGCCTACCTGGGGTGCCGTGACGGATAACGGCAAGCAATTTGCAGAGAAACCATTCAGTGCTTGGTGCAAGGAGTACCGGATAACTCAAGTCTTCAGCTCTGTGGCATACCCCCAATCGAACGGCCAAGTTGAAAGAATGAATAGGAGTGTGGTTGAAGGGATGAAGGCTAGACTAGGCAGACAAGGAAGAAACTGGTTGGAAGAACTGCCAAGCGTTCTCTGGGCAATTCGAACCACTGATAAGACAAGCAATAAGAAAACGCCTTACAGCCTTACCTTTGGATCTGAAGCAGTGATACCTGCTGAAATCGGAATCACCACACCAAGAACCTTTCATGCCGATGTCCAGGCAAATGAACAAGAATCATTGCTTAACCTTGATCTCCTAGAAGAAGCAAGGGACTCAGCAGCAATCCGTGAAGCTCAATACAAACAAAAGATGGAGTCCTACTTCAACGCCAGGGTTAAGCATGAACGATTCAAGCCCGGTGACCTGGTCTTGAGAAACAACGAAGCAAGCAAGAAGGAAAGTCAAGGGAAGCTAGGACCTAAGTGGGAAGGCCCATACACAATCCTAGAATCCCACAAAGGGGGATCCTATAAACTGGCAAGCATGGAAGGCAAAAAACTCCCCCGTCACTGGAACGGCAAGAACCTCAAAAGGTTCTTTGTTTAAGTTGTAAGAAAATGTTGTTCTTTTCCAAATGATGTAATGTTATTCCATCTAATGAATGAAAGGATCATTTGATCCTCTTTTAGAAACTTTGTCTTTCTATCCTAAGTTCAGGTTGAGAACCTTGCAAGAAACTCCATGGTAGAGACCATGTAAGGGGATGAGCTCCCAGGCCATTTCGCTCAATAGGTTCGAAGGATAAACGGACCTATATAAGGGGTGAGTTCCTAAATCAATCCTACTCCATGAGATAAACAAAAAACACTTTTATGAATCTCATAGACAGGTTTGAACAGCCTACACCAATCGTTCCTTAAGTTTAGAAAACAAACTTACGAAAATACATCGAGAACACTTGATTAAGTGTATATAGGATAGGTGGTGACATGTTTGCCTAGACTACCTTAAGGATGAATGACTGCAGCATTCAAACTTTGAAGGTGCTACCGGATAAACATTCCCAAACAGCAAAGACAAACACACATAAACAACAACAGATAAACAACGATAAAACTTAAACACCAGCCACAAAGACTTAACATTTAAGGGCTTTTAACAAAGCCAACAAGTAGCATAATTGTTCAAAGGGCTACAGCCCATAACCATCAAGGAACCACTGAAGGTTCCAACAAAAGATAAAAAGTATTTGGAAACACAAACACAAAGTTAATCGTTTTAACAAACCAAGATGCTAAGAAAGCTACGAATGGGAAGTTCAGACATCACCACCAGACTCTGAAGGCTTAGAGGCTTCATCCTCATTCCCAGCCTTGACCACCTTTGCCTTCTTTGCCTTCTTCCCTTTCTTTGGAACCTTCTCCACAAGTCCAGCTTCAGAGGCTTCAACGCTAGCATCCTTGGAAAATGTTTCAGCCACATCCAACGTCTCTTCACTATCACCAGAATGTGCCCTCTTCCTTGAAACAGATTGAAGCACTTTTGCAGAAGCAACTTCGTTTAAACCAGCAGGCTTCAATTCTTTCAGCTCCTTCAAGGGTTTCCCATAAAGGGAAGAGACTTGTGCAACATAAGGGTAGCTGGAGTGTTCCATCTTAAGGACAGTTTCCTTAAAAACATCCAAGGAGTCAGGCTGATAAAAGGGAGATTCTTCCAAAACTTAGCCGGACTCGTGAGCTTTAAACCCTGCAACAAAACCAGCATGCTTACCATGGGTCAAAAGCTTGGTATATACCTCCCCAAGGGCAGAGTTGAATTCGGCAGAATGAAGAAGGTAGGTAACGACTTGCTGAAAGCCTTCTTCAATTAGCCATTTGTTATCACTTTGGGCAGCAGCAAGGGAAACCTCCAACCCCTTCTTTTCACTTTCAAAGGCCTTTTTCTCTGCTTCTAAAGCCAATTGATCCGCCTCCACCTTAAGAATAACAGCTTCATGTCTTGCCATCTCAGCCTCATGCCCTTTCTTCAGTTCATCAATGAGGGAAATCAAAGTAACCTCCTTCTTAGCATACTCCTCAGCATCCTTCTTCATGTCAGCAATGGACTGTTTCATCTCCCTCTTTTTCTTGGCAAAGTCACTATACTTACCCATAACCTTCCTAAACCTGCTAATCCCCTCTGGTAGCATAGCAGCAAGGTTACAGGTACCCACCATCATCTTTGCCAACAGAGCATCATCATCCAAACCTTCAAGACAAGCCTTGGCACCAGGAGTAGCAAAGTGTGCAAGAACCTCCTCACAAACAGCCGAAGACTTAAAGTTATCACTAGACTTCACGTTCCACCCAGGAACATACAGACCTTCCTCATCAAAGCTAGCTGACACATCCGTTTCTTTCACCACTCCAACCTTCACCTTCTTGCCCTTACCTTTCTTAACAACAGCATCCACAAGAGCATCATCCATAGTCTGATCTTTCTCATCTTCAGACTCCTCAATATCATCACTAACTGTCACTGCTTCAGAAGGATCAGCAGGCTTAGCAGCCTTCAAAAGCCGTCTGCTTGACCTCCTTGTTGAAGCCTTGGAAGAACTGGCTTTAGCAAAACCCTTCACATTAGGGACAGCAACATAATTGGTCCCATCATACCTCCCTTTCTGATATTTGGTCAGTGCATCTTCCCCATCTGCTGCTTCAGCATCAGCAAAAACAACGCCCGAAGCATCATCACCTTTGATAAAGTCAAGAGCCGACATAACTGCAAAAATAAAACACATAAGGAAGAAACAAAGAAAGCGAACAAAATCAACAATAAACAAAATTCATACCCTGACCATCCTTCATCACAACAGGATCTCTACCTGGCTTGTCCCAACGAGTGCTAACACCGGATAATACTAAGAAGGGTTCAGCAAATGGACGAAGTCTCGAAGGACAGGCTCTAAGAGTCGTTAGGAAGGTATCATCTAGTTCAGACTCTGCGGGTTCCCCTTCATTAAGAACGGCCTCAGGATGCCTCCACACAGGCTTAAAAGGGAAAAATAGAATCAGACACCCAAAAGAACCTATTCTTCCACTGCCCAACCGTTGTAACATGGGAAGAAAGAAGGTTAGTCTCCACTGATGACCCCTCGAAGGTGAACCAGTCACCATTCTTGGCAAGGCGAAAGAATCGCCTGAACATCAATAGAGTGGGATCATACCCTAAGGCTCTACAAAGACATTCAAAGTGTAAAACACGGCCAACACCATGTGGATGGATCTGACCAAGGGAAACCCTATAATACTCAAGAACATTCAACAAAAATACAGAAAAAGGATGACGAAGGTTTGCAAATTCAAAATGACGACAGTACAAAGTAATAGAACCAGATGGACACTCAGAAACAGAAAGTTTTTTACCAGGAGCCACGGGATTGAACGACAAATCAATATCCCATTCGGCACAAAACGATTCCACCTCTTTCTGAGAAAGAGTTGAAAAAGTAACGGCCATGTCCTTTTTAGCGCCCATTGTGCTCAAAAGGATGATCAGTAAACAAAGCAAGAAGAAGAAAAACTAACCTGCTGTGGTGAAAAATCACGAAACCCTAAGATGGATCAAATGTTTGTGAGGATGAAGATGAAGAAAAGAAAAAGGTAAAGTGAAAAATGAAGTAAAGAAGGTTTAAAAAAGAAAAATAAACGGTTATTTTAATTCAAAAAACCGTAATTATGACATGCAGTAATTACTCTGAGCGAACTGCCAGATGTCACATCAACAGTCCAATCAACATTAAAACTGCTGAGTAATAACCACCCAAATCACAGCGAACCCTCGAACCTTTCAAGCAAAGGATAAACTAAGAAAACAGTCAGAAGCTTTCAAGCTACCTCATCAAACCTTCTGATTTAGGGGGCTGATGACGTGGGTAGCCTAAAGCAAAAATAAATAAGCAACATTACTGAACAATGCTTAAAGGGTTAAAGCCTACAAGGGTTCAAACAACCAGGAGCATCCTAAGTCAAAAAGATGACTTGTCCCGTCATCTTTTTCATCGAGCAAAACAAATAAGCTGATGGAGTAACATCAGCCAACAGACCGCAGGTCCATAGCAGCCACTTACCATTTGTGGGATGTCCTTTAGTTGCAACAAGGCTCAAGGTGTCACACCACGCCTATGGCGGAAACACGTGGCGCGATGGTTCAAGAGGATTAAGCCAAGATTAATGCAATCCGCAAATTAATTAAAGAAACGGGCATTTATTCAAACGTTGAAAATCATGTCAAATTATTCATACATAACTTAAAATTGTTTTTGATATAAATAGGGAGGCTCCTCCCTATATCCCGAATTCCTTGGGATAGAGAGACGAGACCCCTTCACGACATCCAACGCCCAAATTGGAGATTCCCCCGACCCTGCTCGCCATGTTATCCTTCATCTGTCAATTACCTGAAAGATATGTTTAAAAATCGTCAATATATAAATATTGGTGAGTTCACAGGTTTTGTATTTAATAAAACTTTATCTCATGGGAATATCCTTGTTATGACATTTATAGGAGTTGCAAAGTCCTACAATTCTACTTGAGCCTATAACCAAACCAAGACAATTAATAATGCCCCGCCCCAAGTCGTTACTCGGTATTCCTACGACTTGATTTCAGAATACGTGCACCCCAGGCATACGCCGATGCATAATCGACGCTATCGATTAGGGGTGGGCCTTGTCAGGCACCAATAGTACTATTCAAATATTCCTTCGGTTTCACTTTCCTGAATTAATGATTATAGTGGGGAGGTCTCAACCCCGAGTGGCGATCACAACTCAAGTATCCAACCCGTCAAACAAATCCCAACATATCTTTCCCCCGTAAAAACGTTAAATAGTTTAGAAATGGGGCCGTGAGACTCACCTGTAACTGTGCTCGGCTCAAAGAAGAAAATAGTAAAGTTTGTGATCTCGCACCTACAAATGTTCTAGGCGTATAAGTCACTACACCGATGGTGCATGTGCCTTGGCAAGTTGTACACCCAACTTCCCGACCACGTCTTATCCCAATTCCCGTTTTAATAGTTTCGTATCCTAGGTTCATTGGCGATGGATTACCCTTTTCTTACAAGTCATATATTATTCTTGTTAATATTCTTTGTGGCTTGTGTACTATTATCCTCGACACGACTCTACCCAACGTATAATTATTTTCCCATTCAAATAATTATAATTAGGATCGTTTCGCTCGATATAATATGATTTCTTATTACCCGACCCGACTTACTTTGCCACATATTCATTTTCCCATTCAAATAAATATGCTAAGTTCTTGTCGTTTGGTAATATATTCTTAACGCCCGACTTGACTCACCATGCCGTACATTTATCTTCCCATTTAAATAAATGTACTAGGATCTTGTCGGTATTCACGTGTTCGTAGATATACTTCACCTACTCGTCTCGGTTTTCCTTCTCGCATATCTAATTTCCCATTCAAATAGATATACTAGAATTTCGTCGAAACGAGCATGTGTACATATACCATTGCGTGAATACTACTTGTTAAGTTCATGTGTCGTTTAGCGTTTTTAATTCATTACGTTGTGTTTTCTCCCACGAATATTCTTTCTACACTTAGGAAAGTGTTACGCACGTTTCACCCTTGTTATATATATTTTATCTCTTAAAATATATATATTTATCTTGCCGTAATGGCATTTTTCTCATATGTCCGTTTATCCGTTTTCGTTAGTTCATGTAACTAAGTCCGTTAGTTAGCTTTTTCCACATATTCTTCCAATATGCGTTCTATGGAAATACTATTCATACTTCCAATTCCGAACGTATATTTCTTGGAAAAATATACTTTTGTACTTTTAGCCCAACTTGTTCAACTCGTAACCCAAAAATGTTTCCGATACTTTTATATTCCCATTTATATAAAAGTATCCATTTTTGTACAAGTTTTCCCAAGTCTTTACTAATATTTTATAAAATCTTTATGTTAACTTATCCTCTTATTTTTATAAAACTTTCATTTTTATAAAAATACCCCTTTTAATTTATACATAAGTAAGTTTCTCATGTTTATCAAAACTACACTTGGAAAAACTATTATTTACGTTTTTGACACCGAACTTTCCGTTAATGCATTTTTGGACCAAAGTTTCTAAAATACATATTTTAGTCCCTCAACTTTCTAAGTTACAATTTTAGTCCCTTAACTTATACTTGTTGCATTTCTCATCTCATCTTTCATGGTTAGCATTTTTCTTCCATTTTAGTGGACTTTGAAGAATCATTTTCTTAACGCTTGGTTATTTTTACTTCATTCCACTTCCAATAATCTTATAATCCATCCTAGATGCTATTAACATGTGTGTTTCATATTTTTATCCAAAATATCAACTTTTCACTCATCCAAGTGAGTAGACTTTGAATATGGAACTTTTTCACCTATGATCATTTAACCCATTTTAATATATTTTTGACATCAACTAGTCATTTTATGATGATTAAAATCATCTTTCATCATATTCAAGTCCTTTTCACAAATCATGTTCCAA
Source organism: Ambrosia trifida (assembly GCA_028751855.1). Classification (NCBI taxonomy): domain Eukaryota; kingdom Viridiplantae; phylum Streptophyta; class Magnoliopsida; order Asterales; family Asteraceae; genus Ambrosia; species Ambrosia trifida. The sequence continues at coordinate 9,917,970 of CM054128.1, read as the reverse complement.
TCATCTTTCAACTTAAGTGTATGTTCATTTTATTGCATTTTCTCCAAATATTACATTTATTAATATTCATCCATGTTCTATTCATATTATTATTCTTTCATTTTCATTTTAGCAAGACACATTATCTTTATGTTTCAAAACCATTTCTTTTACCCATCAATGTACAACTTGCTTACAAAAGCACATAATATGAATATTAAAAATCAAACAAGGTAAAACTTACTACTAGCTCAAGGCTAGGGAAGACAAGAACCTTGGATTGGATGGGGTTTAGTGTGTTCTTCCAAAGGGGTTAAGCTCCAAGCTCTTGAACACACAAAGGGGGTTTTGATGGATAATGATCTAGAGGTGATTTGGAAGTGTAAAAATTGAAAGAACAATGTTTGTGGGTGGGTGCAATGTTACGGCCAAGGGGAGGAGAAGAAGAAGAAATTTTGTGTTTTGATTCAAGTGCTTCACAAGAGTGTTTATAATATCTCTTCAATATCATCAAAGATTATGTAATATCTTTAGTTGGATTATGGAAGATTTTAGTAAGATTACGAAAATCTTGAAGGATATGGTGAGGGTGTTTGGGGCCGAAAATTAGAGAGAAGGAGGTGGATTAGTGGGTTTTTCTTAGCCAATCTTAATCCATGCAACCTAATGATTATTATCCAAATAATTGGATATTAAAGGAGATGAAGAGTTTAAGTGGGATAATTAAAAGGTTTTACCCATTTGGGTGGGCCATAGGCCGGCCCCCAAAGGGTGTGGGTGGGGTCCACTTTGCTAAATAATACCCTTTATTATCTAAGTTAATCTTGTGCGGGTACCGTCCGGGTATTCTTGGGTTTTTAATCGCGTGTCACCCGAATATTAAAATACCATTAATATTCCTTAGATATAGTCCAGTTTAATTACTGATAATTTATTTCGGCTTTTGCCGGGTGAAATTACGTGTTACGCGCATATCGGGTGCGGTACGCGCACTTTACTCGTTACCGGGAGATTTGTACAATAAGCTTTCACGTATGGCTTTGGGTTTCCAAAACTCATTATATTTTGTGAAATTATCGTTTATTATATATTCCGGGTGTCCGGGGTTCGTTTCGCTTATTTAATTTTTACCGGGTAATCGCCAGTGTCCATACCGGATAGATTTGCTTGCGCATGATCCTATCATGTTTTGTCATTAAACTTATGCATTCCTATGCATTATTTGGGAATTGCTATCTTTCTAAGGCCTCAGTTAAACCATCAACACATAATTACGTTTAATTACGTTAATCGCGTTTAATTAATTAGTACGGAATTACCTTCATTTTTGCCGGTTGTTACACAAGGCAAGATGCTTTCTCCTTATGGAGTTCTCCTTTCTCTATAAATCAGAGGCTGATTCCTCAGCTCTGGACACACCATCACAATCACTTACACTTCACTCTTCTAATTCTTTTGGTCTTGCACGTGGAAGAACATTTCTCTCCACTCGGATCTCAAGAACTTCCTTTTCTGGTTTCGAGTACATCTCAAACCAGAATCTTAAAGCATCTAAAACAAGAAAAATAACCTTGAACCTCCTTCTACGTTTGCAACGTAGAAGGACACCACGACCCGCGTTAGGCAAAGTGGAACCCTTGAACCCCTGAACCTCCCTTGTGACTCAGAACCATCGTTAGGCAGTTATTTGTTGCAGCAACAGTTGTGTAGGTTTATGTTGTATTATCAAATCACATGCGGACCAAGGATATCAAATCACATAGCACAGACATATACATCGCTCAATTAATCATGTTAGAAGGAAGACAGTTGAACTTGATTTTCTGTACTTATGTTAGAATATTATTAAACATGTCTTAAATGTAATAGTTTTAAGTTTGAAGTGTTAGTTATCATTGGTTATGTGACACACTGATTGATAATAAGCTTAGTATAAGTTTGATTAATGTTAGGGGTCACACTGGTTAGTATCACACCGGTTGGTATTGTATATAAAGGGCCGATATGCATCATTTGACATATATGAAAGATTATGTTTTATAACTAACTTTCAAAACCTTTCCCTCTCAATTCCCTCCAAATTTATAACCGTCCCTCACAAACAAAGAAGTGTATACCGACCACAATTTCAACATGGCATCAGAGCCACGTTCAAAATCCTGTGGATTGTTCGATATGATAGAGAAATCCGAAGATGTTTCAATTGATAAAGGCAAGGGGCCGATGTTCTCCGAATTAGAAGATGATCATGTGGATCAGTTTGTTCTGGCCGAGAGGGTTGCAGAACTGAAGAAGGATTGCGTGAATCCTATAAACATCAATTTCTCCAGATTACATATCGGATCATCACCGAAGAATCAAGTGATTAAAAGAAAGAAGGTGCAAAGAGAGTTCAACAAACAAATCAAAGATGTCCCCGAATATCCAAGCACTATGTGTTGTGGAAAATGCAAAGAACCTTTCCATTTTAGAAAGAATTGTCCAAAAAAGATGGGAAAAACCAAATTTATGGTTAAAGGGGTAGACGAGAAAGGTTGGGACGACGTGTGGTATGCAAGTTTGACGAGGAAAGAACATGGATGCGGATACAAGGATCAATTCGCAGTCTTTAGTAAGTCGTTTGGTATTGAAGGCCAACCGAATGGTTATAGAAGGGAATACTTTCGTGAAAAAGGATCGGTCATAATAACAAGTGGTGGGTAAATACACAAGATTAAGTCGGTATATTATGTTCCCACACTTCGAAAGAATGTTTTAAGTATTGAAAGGTTGAATCAAGAAGGATTTGAAGTTGAATTTGATGGTGATGTTTGTCACATTCACCGGCCGATTATCCAAGAAAAGAGAAGAATCATAACATGTCGAATCTGTGATGGTGAAGATCACTTCACTTTCAAGTGTCCCGAAAAGAAAAATGTTGTTCATAGAGATACAAGAGGCGTGTATGAGGCGCAGAAAGGCAAACAGGTCAGATTCGAAGCGCAACAAGAGGGAATTAGCGAAGAAGATAAAGAAAGGGCTTCCGTTTTTAAACACTTTGAAGAATTCTCAATTAACAAGGACGACAATGAAGGTTTAATAGAAAAAGGTCATGTTATGTACCCGACTAATGGTTCTCGGCTTCAAGATTGTTTAGTTTTCATGGATTTGATCCATGTTACTACCATGGTCGAAAGGTATAAACGAAAGTTTGAATTAGAATTTGAAAGAACAATAGAATGGTTTATGCAAGAATTCTTAAAGATCAAGACGAAAGCACCGATACCACCAAAATATCAAATGATATATATCGTGAAAGACGAGAAAGGTTGGTATTGTATATAAAGGGTCGATATGTATCATTTGACATATATGAAAGATTATGTTTTATAACCAACTTTCAAAACCTTCCCTCTCAATTCCCTCCAAATTTATAACCGTCCCCCACAAACAAAGAAGTGTATACCGAAGACAATTTCAACAATCCTCCACGGCTCCACCACCTTCTCAACTTCATCATCAGCTTTTGCTGTCATCGTAAAACGGCCATCATCACCCATCTACCAACACCAGCTCTGCTTGGCATCTATCAGTCGCTACAGGTTTGTGGATACGAATTCATGGCTAACTTTTAAAACGATCACTTTTCAACTTTAATAATCCAAAAGAGTTAATTGCAGTTTTCGTCCCTGTGGTTTGCCTAAACTAACAGGTTCAGCCCAGACTTAACACCCTAAGTACCTGTATTTTCATTTTCTAACAGTTTAGATCCCTGAGACTAACGGCCGTCCAACTGCCGTTACATCACCCCCACGTGCAGCTCACGTGAGGGGTACCCTGGTCATTCTAAGTCTTTAATGAAGGGCAGAACGGTCATTTCATCCATGGAGGGGGTATCTGGGTCATTTCAAGTCGAAATCGAAGGGTATTTTCGTCATTTCACCTTGATTAAAAAAAATCTGATCTAAAATATATGCACGAGTTAACTTTCCCTCCCTATTTAATCCCCTAATCTTCAACCCTAACCTTCATCTGATCTTCAATCGACTGATTATTAATCACAATCAACATGGACAACCAAAATACAATGGTGATGTGCAGGTGTGGAGCAACAACAGAGCTCAAAATATCATGGACGAATGAGCATCCGGGACGTAGGTACCATTGTTGCACAAATGGTTGTGGTTTCGTTGATTGGATGGACCCCCTACTTGTACAAACCCTATTGTGTTGATACCTGCTCTGTTGGCCACCATTCGAAACCATGAAGACAATGTGAGAAGAATGTGTGCAAGGAAATCAGAAGCTGATCAGAAGCTGAAGAAAACAGAGGATGTCTTGAAGAAAACAGAGGATGTGTTGAAGAAAACAGAGAATGAAAACAAGATGCTGAAACTCGGTCTGGTGTTTCTTTTGATGTTTTTGGTCATGTATTTTGTTATGAAGTAGGTCTAGGGTATGTGCATGTGTAGGGTATGTGCAGGTTTTGGATGTTTTTTGGTGGTTGTGTAGTCATGGGTCATAGGTGTAACTCATGTTTTGGATGTTTTTTGGGTCAGAAGCTGATCAGAAGCTGATCAGTGTTTTTTGGATGTTTTATGGTGGTTATGAAACTCATGTTTTGCTAATGAAATGAATATTATGGATTAATGAATGTTATTGTGTATGAGTCTTATGTTGATGTTATTGTTATTGTTAATGATTGTATTGTAATGTTATTCTGTATGAGTCATATGTAACTCATGTTTTGTTAATGATTGATTGTGCTGGATCATACTGGTTGGAGAAAACAGAGTCATATGGTTATTGTTAATGATTGATTGTGCTGGATCATACTGGTTGGAGAAAACAGAGTCATATGGTTATTGTAAATGATTGTGCTGGATCATACTGGTTAGGCAGGGTCATATTGTCATGTTAATGGTTGTGCTGGATCATAATGGTTGGGCAGTCACAAGGTTAATGAAACAGTTTGTTAAGTCAAATGGGTCATAGGTTTAAGTCAAATGGGTCACTTTGTGTTGATGTTTGCAGCCTATGAAAACAAGATGGATTTCATAGGTCAAATGGGTCACTTTGTGTTGATGGTTGCAGCCTATGAAAAGAAGATCCAAATGGAAGTGATGAACAACCAAAACATGTTGCTGATGAGAGTGATGTGCAGTTTAATCAGTTTGAAGAGTCACTGATTCATAATCAACAAGATGCAGCTGATGATGAACATGATCATGAAGGAAAGACAAAAAAGGAACAGGAAGAAGCTAATCCATACGACGATTAAGATCTTGAGATTTTGAAAAAAGCCTGGGATTATGCAGACTCTGATGATGAGTGGTACCACAACCCGTATGAAGATGAGCGTCGGTTTGATTCATGCTCTGATGATGATCGTCACTAGAAGTGAAACATATAACAAATGGAAGTGATGAACAACCTAAACATGATGCTGATGTAACAAGTTGCTATGTATGAATGCTATGTATGCATGATATGAATGAAATGTATGCAACGCTTAACTAACATAATCAATTTCATTTCATTCGAATTCAAATTCATTACAATGAACAAAGTACAAGACAAATAACAAAATCTGCAAAATTGGAGAAACATCACTCCATCTTTCAGTTCGTAGATGATAATTTCAGCTCCAATTGGACATTGTTGATCTCGAATTGGAGTAAAACAATGGATTACACATTAGGGTTTTTGAAGTGGAATTGGGGAAGAAGATTGCCTCTTCAAATTTAACGTTCATATTCCTTGGGTGAAATGACCATTCTGCCCTTCATTAAAGACTTAGAATGACCAGGGTATACCCCTCACGTGAGCTACACGTGGGGGTGATGTAACGGCAGTTGGACGGCCGTTAGTCTCAGGAATCTAAACTGTTAGAAAATGAAAACACAGGTACTCAGGATGTTAAGTCTGGGCTGAACCTGTTAGTTTAGGTAAACCACAAGGACGAAAACTGCAATTAACTCAATCCAAAAATACTTATTGTTTTTCTAAAAATTTTGTTTTCTAAATTTTTATACGAGCCTGCATCTTAAATTGTTGGGCTTGGGCTTATAATGATTGGCATATTTGGTTGAATGCCTTTTGCCTTTTTGACCTAACTTCTTTTGAAGTTTGCTATTGTGTGAAAGACGCACCTGTGTGGCTTTGCCGACAGTTCCAAGCAGTCTAGTCTACTGCATCATTATTGAAAGATAAATTGAAGCTTGATTGACGGCTTCCTTATAACTCAATCATTCTACTTGTGTATTCATACCTTGGCCTCATCTTATTCTTGCATGATCGATCAGTCATCTAATTACCATATTTTTTGTATTTCTCAAAAGCCAACTAATACTGCTTTCTTTTATTTAGGGGTGCAAACAAAAAGATAAACTCATGAGCTACTAAAGAGCTATCGAGTCTAGCGTAATATTAGTTTTATTAATATTTAATAACATTCACATCTACTTGTGTATTTACTAAACGAGCTCAACCCGTTTGCACCCCTACTTTAATTGAACAATCGAGTTACTCAAGCCTTATCGAGCCAAGGCCAAACTCAACCTGGTTGCACCCCTACTTTAATTGAACAATCATGTTATATTCTTGTTTCAATTCAAAGAAATTTATAATTTTTCACATTAACAAAAACAAAAGAGGTTAATGGTAACTAAATATGATCAGTAGATTAATTAGTTCAAATTTGCAACCATATTTCATTCTAAACATCTAAATTCAAAAGGTTTCCAATCATGCACAACCCACAGGCACAAGCGTATGCATATGTGTGTGCATATAGATCCATATACTCAATTAAAAAAGCTTAATTAATTTTGCAAACAATTTTAATTAATAAACCAAACAAAAATTTCACCAAAACTGCAAAAACAACCACAAAAATCAAGCAGCAATCTGATAAATAGTAAAACAACAAAGAGCTCAAGATTCAAGAATAAGTTGGATAACCAAAACATTATTCCATTAAAAAAAAAAAAAAAAAAAAAAAAAAAAAAAAAAAAAAAAAAAAAACTGCAATGGAAAGAGGTAAGTGAGAGAATCAAAATCAGAAACAAAAATAGCTTTCTCATACACAGCATTGTCAAACTGTGTCAGAAGGTGTCCTAAGATTTTTCTGATTTCATCATATTTTGATAATCTCAATCTTTTCAATCCAAGCAAAAATATGAACAAAAACTTAAAATATAAAAACTTAAAAGAGTAAAGCAAAAGAGATAAGAAAATAGATCGATTAATATGAATCAGAAAGAACGTAGCAAGGCGTTATTCGGATCATATGATGTTGAATCATCATCTCCGCTCCATTTTCCTCATCTCATATTTTGTAATCGATTTTTATAAAACAGAAATTGAACAGAGATTGTGTCTAGGGTTGGTTATAGAGAAGGTTTGAAGGGAGATGAATCTGAATGAGGTGAGAGACTGAGATGAAAGGCTACAATTTATAGCAGTAATAAGATTGTTATAAACCCTAGCGGCGGCGGCTGCTGAAACTTGGAGCTTGTTTAACTCTGTGTTTGGTTACAGGTGTAGTGTTATTTTCCTCTGGCTTCATTTTCCATCTTATTGGGGGTGTTTGGTAACTTTTTTTGTGGGTTTTTTTTTTTTTTTTTTTTTTTTTTTTTTTTAATCAAAGCACATTGTATTTTAATAAAAGAAAAGGTTGGAGTGTTCTTGTATCTTATAAAGCTATCTTAAACTAGTGTTTTTAACATACAAGAGTTGCGGCGGGGATCCAAGATGTAGAAAGCGTGTGAAGAAAGTAACAAATATATATACGAGCGTTGTGACAGGGATCCAAGATGTAGAAAACGTGTGAAGAAAGTGGCAAGCGTATACTAAATATTAAAGGGTGGATAAGCAAACCTCTCGCCAAATTAACATGTAGAACCTCATCATGGCCCATAAATAATTGGATGATATAGAACTTCGTCATGACTTTCAATAACCATAAAAATCCATCTATGTTCAAAGGCTTAGGTTATTAATTACCTTATTTTAACTGTATGAAAATCTTTACATCTCTTGTTGTTCTTATCCTCCACCCATTACCCGTGGCAATAATTTTTTTTTTGTTACAATTCTTTTATGAACCTAATTTATGAACTTGAGATTCTTACAAATATTGTTCAGCATTATGAACCCTATAAATATATTTTTTTAATGAATCTATATCTTTGTAAATTCGATTATATTAGTTTATTAGTAATGTAATTTTCAAAATTAACCTATTAGTACTTAGTTGAAGTTGATATAATGCTATATGTTTTGTTTTGGATTTTGATTTTTACAATAGCTTTAAAACACAACTCACTCATGATTTTGACAATTCCACTTTAATAGCCATAATTTAGGGCTGTAAACGAACTAAACTTTCAGCGAACAGTTCATGAACTGTTCGGCGGGAAGTTCATTTGTGTTCGTTCGTTTAATAAACGAATGAACATGAACAAAAAATTTTGTTCGTTAAGTTAAATGAACGAACATGAACAGATGTCGCGTTCGTTCGTTTATGTTCGTGAACGTTCGATAACGTGTTCGTCTATGTTCGTTTGTGTTTGATAGTTTAATAGGGTTTTTAATTTTTCTATTGTTTTTCACATTCTTTAACTTTTTGTTATTTTACCCAAATAAATAAATTATTTTGTGTGAGGTAAAAATATTGCTATATGAGATCAATAAACCATACTTTTAGTATAATCATTAAATAAATAATTAATAAAGAGTTAAAATTTAAATAAATGATTAATGAAGATTTCAAGTTTAAGATCCGAGCATAGTTTTTTAGACACTACTTTATTATGTTTACCAATATTATGTTAATTACTAAATATGTTTGTATAACTATGTTATACTTTGGGTAGATCTAGTTAATTTCTTATTATATGTGAATTCGATTTTATTCGAAAGTTAATATATGTTCGTTTGTGTTTGTTTCCGGTCATGAACACTTCTTTGTGTTCGTTTGTGTTCATGAACACTTGTTTGTTTTCATTAATGTTCGTTTGTGTTCGTGTGCGTTCATGAACAAAATTAACAAACGAACACGAACATGAGTCTTTTCTTAACGAACGAACACAAACAGAAAATCCCGTTCGGTAAGTGTTCATGAACTGTTCGTGAACACATAATTTCCTCAACAAACGAACACGAACAAGGCGTTGTTCGTGTTCGTTTGGTTCGTTTGCAGCCCTAGGCCCATAACCCATAATTCTACGGCGATCCTCTAACTAGATGCTACATATAAAGTTACATAAGGTGTAACATTTGTACTTTTTACATTTTCAATTCTAGTCCTTGTATTTTTGTATTTTTCCATTTTACCCCCTTGAAATCTCGAGCTTATGATCAATGGAAAACATTTTGTCAAATGCATTTAATTATAATCTACTTTGATATTCTATTTGATACAAACATGTTACCTTACGCTTTAAAACGAAATTCTAATGCTAAACCGAAGCATAAACGAACCCATACAAGTTGGAAATCAAGCCCAACCCAAAAACATGTAAAAATGGGCTTAAACCTTAAGTTTTAACTCAGAAACACGTCCAAAACCAAGTCTGTTGGGCCAAGCCCAACCAAAAAGCACTTTTGGGCCAAAAACACCCTGTCGCGTAGCACGACCAGGATACTGATTTCCCGTCGTGTGACACAACAACCTTTCTGGCAGCAACTTGACCCACTCGTAAATCACCCACTTTCCCACTTAATTCACTCCTAACCACCCCCATTTACTTCATTTAATACCCAACCACCTTAACCCACTTATAAATACACATCCTCACCACTGCTTAATCCTTTGTTCATCCCAAATATCTCTCAAACACTCTCCATTCTTCAAGGTTTTCTCAAAGAACTTCCTGATTCACAACAATAATTAAGTTCTTGAGCTTAAACCTCTACTTTTCCTTCTATTTTTCTTCTTCTCTTCTACCCAAAACTCCTTGGAGAAACCTCTAGGACCTATCCCTTGCTTCTCCACAGAAGTATATCATGGATAGAGCACCGAAAAAGAGGCCTCAAATGTGTTTAGTTTTCATTGTTCTTTATGTTCTAGGATCCTTGTTGTTGAGAATACCAACCAAGTCCACCAACAATCCAATGTTGGGTGGATTTGTGCTATGGTTATGGTTGACAAAGGAGAGTCAAGGCTCATCCAAATGAGTCACCATACTCTATTTAAACTTCCTAGTTATATTATGTATTATTATAAGTATACTTTCAATCTTTTATTCTTATACTCTAATAACAACTTCTTGGAAGGTTTGTGGTTACACCCTACCTTAACAACTCTCTTGACTCTTCTTGTGATATGGATTAATCCACACTAGAAAGGGGAAATCCCTCGTCCAAGACCCACGTTTATTCCATAAACGAAGAGGTCACGACATGAACATATTCCAATGGATTCACATTCCTAACCTTCATACCATCCGAATTATCTTATGATAATTTTGTGTTTGGTCTAACTTCAAAGTTATGACCATCCGAATTGCCCTAAAGGCAATTTGTGCTTTGGTTTGCCTAAAAGGCTTGCTTGACTCTCTTGAATCTATATCTAAAACTCGAACCTAAGACCCCTTCATTCTAAATTCTAGTTAATCGGAGCTAAGGACCTATTCTTCCAAGACCCATCTTTGGGAACCTTATTAACGCACCCTAAGGTGAGTTCATACTTGTCCCCTTTTCTTTTATCACTTTAGGACTCAACATGTATCATTATGCAAATACACTAAATGTACTCATATTCACATGCTCAATCTATCAAACATGCTTGTATGCTATTGTCATGCTAAAATTCTAAGATACAAATTCCCTAGCATAATTCATTAACTATTTTTAGCCCACCTTAACATGTATAGCGCTATAGGAGTAGCACACCGCCTCCTTTATGGGTCATTGTTAAGTTTTAACGGGCTAACACGATAGTGTTGGGTGTACGCTGTGGAATCTAGGGATTGATTGATGCCTTTTTGTATGATTCTATGTATACAAACCAAAAACTAGTATGCTCACCAATACTTTATGTGTTAACGGATATTTATACATGTTGCAAGAAATGTTAGATGCGAAAAAATCAAGAAACATGATAGGATTGAGCTAGAAACACACCCTAGTTTAATTGTTGTTATTCTTGATGTTGTACTTCTTTTTATTTGAGACCATTTGTATTTCCTATTTTAGACTTATTAATGCATGAATGAAATTTATCTTTAAATTATTTGTCACAATTCTAGTGTCATGAAGTCTTTGAACAATCTATCACAAGTCGCGCCTCAATTTATTCCGCCATCGGTTGGGGTGTGACATAAGTTGTTTATTTTTTATGTCACATTTTTAGCCGACATGTATTGTGCCTACCATACAAAAAAAATTGTATTCGCTAATAAGTATGATTATTGTTGACTCATGATGTTTACATTAGCTAAAGCTTTGTGTTATTGACCCGTTTATCCCCAACCAAAATTATTATTTTTTAGTTAGACTTGTCTTGACTCTAATTCATCCTAAATTAAACCAGTTTTATAAAAAACAAGCTATAAATTAGATAGTCAAACTTCTTTCAAGATGTATAAAAAATTATTTTTAGAAGTAAAGATGTATAAATTAGATAGACAAAATGTTTTTTTTTAACGGCAAGGAACGACGTGCCAACGACCGTGACACTGGGCATTGTGGCCAAGGTTGACTACTCGGCCACTACCAGCCATTTGCAGATGTGCTGAAACCTGACATCCATCCGCCCGAAGGCACGACAGTGGAATAATCGGTAAAACCTCATATCTTATCCGAGTCCAACCGGCGCCACCCACATTCGATTTTCACCTGGATGCTGCACAAAATAATAAGAAGAGTGAGAATTAAACCTGGGTCACAAGAAACACCAAGTCTTTCTCATTCACTCCACTATAACCTCATTGGCCAAAAAAGTTTATGGTTAGAATTAAAAATAAATTTTGGTTATTTAGGCTATTAGGTGAACAGACGTGAAGAAGCCCCCGTCCCCCAAACTTGCCCCCGTCCCCCAACCCAACACCGCCCCGCCTGCCCCGTCCGGAACACCCCCGTCTCCCCCGTTCTTCACAGGACATGAGGGACGGACCAATCAGCTAAATCCTTTTTTTTTTTTTTTTGAAATCCAACGGCTCCTTCCCATTTGTAACGGCTAGTTTTTTTTTAAACCAATCCAACAATATATAAACCCAAACCATCGAAATAAACCCTCATAAATCAACCAAAACCAACAAAAAAAACCTCTCTACTTTCTTTAAAAAAAAATAACAAACAATGTCATACCTACCATTGTTTGATTCCTCATCTTCGTCGAGCGAAGAAAACCAGATTTTTGTTAACTCGATTTGGGAAGCGGCACAATTAATCGTGGCGGAGGAAAACAAAGTGAGCTCGCAACCGCGACCTAGGCAAAGGGCTTTAAACAGAGACCGGCAGGGTAAGCGTATAATTTTTCTTCAAATATATATAGCAACTATTTTTTTTTTGGAACGTATAATTTTTCTTCAAATATATTTTTTAAATTTATTTACAACATACGTGTAGGTGCACTTGAGCGATTAATTAGAGATTACTTTGCCGATCACCCGGTGTATACGGACGAGATGTTTAGGCGGCGGTTTCGAATGAGTCGTCGATTGTTCGTACGTATTGCCGATGATTTGGCGAGTTGTGACCCGTATTTTACATTACGGTACGATGCTAGAGGCAAACGGGGGTTCACAACTTACCAAAGAATCACGTCAGCGTTGCGGCAAATAGCTTACGTGACGACATCCGACTCGTGGGATGAGTACTTACGGATGTCTGAAAGAACGTCACGTGAATGCTTGTATAAGTTTTGCAAGCGTGTTGTCAAAATCTACAGCAAAAAAATATTTGCGAAAACCAAACTCCAATGATATCCAGAAGTTGTATTAGCACCATCACGAGAAGCATGGTTTTCCAGGGATGATCGGAAGCATCGATTGCATGCATTGGTCGTGAAAAAATTGCCCTAATGCGCGGCGTGGCATGTTTTATCGCGGAGATCACGGTCATCCAATAATAATCTTAGAGGCTGTCGCGTCACAAGACTTATGGATTTGGCATGCCTTTTTTGGTGTTCCCGGTTCCAATAATGACCTTAATATTCCCAATCAGTCTTTGGTGTTTGATGATGTTAAAAAAGGAACCGGTCCGGATACAAAATTTACTGTTTCGGGGGTTGAGTACAAGCACATGTATTATCTTGCGGATTTAATATACCCAACGTATTCTACACCCGTTAAAAGTATTAAGCACACTTACGACGAAAAAAGACAGAAATTTGCTAAGTATCAAGAAGCGGCGCGAAAGGATATCGAACGAACATTTGGGGTTGTACAAGCAAAATGACACATCATCGCAAACCCAGCACGTGCTTTCACAACAAAAAAATACGTTATTGTATGTATGCTTGCATCGTGCTACATAACATGATCATCGAAGACGAAGGCCGAGCTATTTGTGAGTTCGATGAAAATGCGGTGGAGGAGAATACTATTCCGGATGACGAAGCGCAAAAAGAGTTAAACGATTTCGCGTTACGTAACGAACACATCCATCATCATCTACAAGCCGACTTGATCGAATATATATGGAACAACGGACATGACGTTAAGTTAGGATGGTTTGTATTTTTTTTTTAATTTAGGATGCTTTGTAATTTTTTTATATAATTTAGTATTTATTTGAACATTATTTTATTTATTTATTACTTTTATAAAACTAAAAACAAAAAAAAATATTAAATGCTTGAGACATGGGTTTTTTTGATGTCTGCACACCCTACCCATGTCTCAAGAATGGTGAGACACCACTTTAGTGATGTGGCAGCCTACGTGGCACTGAGACATGTGTTTTTTGATGTCTGCACACTCCACCCATGTCTCAAGAATGATGAGACACCACTTTAGTGATGTGGCAGCCTACGTGACACTGAGACATGAATTTTTTTGATGTTTATTACCCACTAGCCTTAGTGTATCATATTTCATTGTACATGATTGTTGATCGTTTTTTCTTTAATCTTGTAATACTGTTTCATTTTATTTTGCATCCATATATTCACCTTTATTTTATCTTCTGTTTAATTTTGAAATTCAAGAATCTTTATATCATATCATAAAATATATAAATAAACATCAAAATATAAACTTCCATTAAGTTGAAGAATTAACAAAAAAAAAAAAAAAAATCGATGGATTACAACCTAAAAACATAGAAAGAAACAAAATCCTACCCTCAAGTAACTGATGGCAGAAACCCTAAACACAAATCCCCTAATTATTTCACCTTAAAACTCTAAACCAACATAAGACTCAAACCCAAAACTAATCCAACAAAACCACCTGCAGAACCAACAGATGCAACGCCTGAATTCACCGGAGCCGGAGCCGGAGCCGGGGCATGTATTGTGGTACCTTTAGTAGTATGTAACGTCGCTGACGGCGCCCCCGACAATGCGGTTAGTGGTGCTGGTGCTAGTGATGGTGCTGGTGCTTGTACTGGTGCTAGTGATGGTGCTGGTGCTGGTGTAGGTGGAACTGTAGTTGAGTTCACGATGCGATGGTGGTGGTGCCTGACCGACATGACTACGATGATCAGCTTCTGTCCATCCTCGCATTTCTGGTCATGACCACTGATGAAGAAAAACGGACCTGATCTTGTGAACTTGAATATAGGGTTTTCATCATTTAGGGTTTCAATGGGGTTCGTTTTGTTACAGATGTGGTAGGCCTCTTCGGTTACCACCAAAACCGAATCCAATCCTTTCTTATATTTGAAAACTGCATAATAATAACAATAATAATATTAAAACATAAACAAACTATGAGTAACAATTCTTGAGATCGAGAGAGATTAATTAAAAACGTACGTACCGAGTGAGTCATTGACTTGAAACCGATTTTTTTCAGCCCAGTGGTTGTAGCTCTCACGAGGGTCAACAACCCAACCATCTTTGCCACCTACGTAAAATGTGTAACCGTAACATGACCCGATAAACCCTATTGATATGACCAACAAAGCGAACAATGTAATGAGCTTCTTTTGGTTCTCCATCGATCGATTAATTAAAGGAGAATGTAAGTATATATGTATAATGTATTAGTGTTGAAAGTTAAAAGAGAGAGAAGTGAAAGATTGGGGTGATTGGGGATTAAAGATGGCGGATATATATAGGAGATATGGAATTAAAGTTACCGTTGCATGGAGATATATATTGATAGGTTTGAGGTCACGTTTTTAATTAATCTTTGTTGAACAATGCCGATTATGTTGGTAACAAATGTAACGGTTATTATAATTATAATTTAAATTTAAGATAATTCCTTAACAGTCGCCCATGTTTGGTGTGATGATTTAATTCTTAAGATTTCATTTTTAGTTGTTTTGACCGTTTGAAACAAAGATATCGAAAATTAATGAAAAGATATCGAAAATATAAATTAAGGTTTTTTTTCTTAAAAAGAAAAAAAAAAAAAAAAGCAAGCGTACCTAGCATGGTTTAAGGGTGTTTAACGGGTCGGGTTCGCGGGTTGGTGGTCCAACCCGACCCGAACCTGAAAATTTTACATTAACCCGAACCTGAAAATTGTGACATACATATGAACCCGAACCCGACCTGAATACTCTCGGGTTGACCCGAACCGGCGAACCCGACCCGTTCAACTTGATTTTTGTTTTAAAATTAAAATTTTACTACAAAAAACACTAACATATATAAAACATTTATGTTTTATTTATAAAATCTCATACTAATTTCTATTTTAAATTATAAGTGTAGTATAAAATACCAAACAAATATAAAAATATTGTAAAAAAACAATATATAGTATATATAGGTTAAACGAACCTATTTCGACTAAACCTAAACCTGCTAATTTAATGTTAGGTTCGGGTCGTGTTTTCGGGTCATGTTAGAAATTCTCACCCCCAAGGGCGAAGCTTAGTGAAGTTTATGGGGTCCCTAGCCCCCACCGATTTTTGGCTCAATAGTGTAAATTTCTCGATTTTTATCCAAAAATTTTGTGATTTTTTAGTCTGGCCCTCACCGATTTAAAAAAAAAAAAAATTGGTGTCATGACTTACGGCCCTCACCATCTAAAAGTTCAAGTTTCGTCACTACTCACACCTAACATGGTTACAGTAACACAAAGATACGATGTGTATAAACTAGAACCGATTCCCCACATACTAAATAATGATTTAGTTGTTTCAGTTTCTGAGTCAAAGAGGTTTTAATGAATCAGATTACCAATACTGTGCATTGTAATCTACAATTAAGAAATATATATATAGGCTAAGTATCCATAGAAAACCCTAAATTTTGGGAAAACTCTAGAAAACCCTTAAAAAACATACTTTTCGAGTTTTTTTTTTTAAAAAAAATTAGGGCATGTAATATATATGTTTTTAAGTGTTTTGAGCCAAAAAAATCAAAAAAGCGCCGAAGGGTTTTTTTTTTTTAAATAAGTTTTGCATCATAACATATGTTAGCTTATTTTTGCATTGGTAACATATGTTATGATGCAAAACTTATTTTTTTTTAAAAAAAAAAAAAACCTTCGGCGCTTTTTTGATTTTTTTTGGCTCAAAACACTTAAAAACATGTATATTACATGCCCTAATTTTTTTTTAAAAAAAAGCTCGGGAAGTAGTTTTTTTAAGGGTTTTCTAGAGTTTTCTCAATATTTAGGGTTTTCTATGGATCCATCCCCTATATATATATATATATATATATATATATATATATATAGGGGAGGGTTATCTTGAGAACGCTAAATATTGTGAGAACCGTGAGAACAAGTAAAAAAATCAATCAAAATAAAAAAAAATTTAATACAAACCCCATTATAATCAAAATACAACATTAATAAATAAATTTTCTTTCCAAATAATTCATCTTTTCTTGCAAAAACACTTTTAAATTAACTTTTTACACATGTGTAAATGAAACAGTTTACACATGTATAAACAGCAAATTTACACATGTGTAAAAACAAATTATTTCCGTATACGTTTGAATTTTTACGCATAAATTGTGTTTTTGAGATTGTATTTTAGTAATAAAGACAGGTGTAAAAATTTTTTTGAATTCGAATGGTTTTAGATGTCGTTCTCACGGTTCGCACGAAATATAGGTGTTCTCAAATTAACTTTCCCCTATATATATATAGGAATGGGTTCAAATGAGAACTCCACTGAGTTATGAGAACTAGAGAACCCCTCTAGACCATTCACCAATTGACGCATCACAACCTTTATAATTTTTTGTATTTTTTTAATTAGGGGCACTAGAGTCTTTTACACACAATTAGGTATGGGGTTTTTGGCAATTTTGCACTTGTAATGATTACTCCCTATAATTAAATAATAATAATAATAATAATAATAATAATAATACATTAACACTCTCTCTCTCAGATTCAAACTCTCTCTCTCTCTCAAATTCAATCTCCCTCTCTCTCGTCCCCTCTCTCTCTTTCACATACACACAAACAATTATCTCTCTTTCTGGCCTTCTCTCTCTCTCTCTCTCTCTCTCTCTCTCTCTCATCTGAAAACAGGAAGACGATGAAGGTTAGACGGTTCGAAGGTGGGTTTTTTTGACGGATCTGTGGTTTTTTTGGCGGATCTGTGGTGTTTCGATGGTGTTTTCGGTGGTTTGATGGTGTAGAGGGGTGTTTTGATAGTGCAGAGGGATCGATGATGGAGGGATCTGTTGGTGGTGGAGGGGCTGTGGTATGGAGGGTGGTTCGGTGATGGTACAGGGGTGGTTCGAATGGGTGGTTGAGGGGTGGTGTTTGGGGATCTGAATGGTGGTGGTCTTGTTGTGGTGGTTAGTGACTGTGACGGTTGTCCGGTGATGGTACAGGTATTATTTATTATTATTATTATTATTATTATTATTATTATTATTATTATTATTATTATTATCATTATCATTATTAGTTCTGTTGTTATTATTATTATTATTAAAAAAAAAACACTGGTGTAAATTGTGACCATGGCAAGCAATCACGATGGCAAGGGTGTTGTGGATTTCTGGGAGCACTGATGGTAACAGTTCTGAGACCACTGTTGAGATAAAGATAAAGACTTTGGATTCTCAAACGTACATTATGCGAGTAGGTAAATGTGTAAACATTGTGTGACATCCGTCACCCTTGACTTTCAGTTAATTGACAATATTAGTCCTTTCAAATATTTCCTGTAACTTTGTCGTTTTCAAATTCAATAAAAGTGCGAGCTCAAGTTATATTATTTGCATTTATTATGGATTGTGATTACGATTTAATCAACCGCGTATGTTGTAACGTTATTCGGGAAAAGATATCATAAAAATTTCAAGTTATAAAAGTTTTAAGTTTAATTAGTTAACTTAGTTAGTTATTATAAAGAGAAAACTAACTAGAAAACCTTGAAAACTAACCTAAGTTAAACAAGAGGGGTCAGTTCTGCCAATTTCTAAAAGTTTCAAACACTCTCCCTCTTATCCATGCTGCTGGTTCGTTTTTCCGGCCAATGACAATTCCGGCCGCCGGAATATTTTCCGACAAGGCCTCAAACTCGGGTATTAATGTCCGTTTCAAGGCTTTTATCATTCCAAACGTTTTCTCCATCATTAACCGACTGTTTGACTAATAATTATGCGTTTAAACGCTGTTTTAAGGAGCTTTTAATGACATATAAAGTATGTAACCGATCGGAAATCATAAAGCTTGATAACGCGTGTTTCTACTCGTCCTCAATATAAATTAAACTCCTCACTATGTATCTGCACTCACTTACATCCTAAAAAATCTGAAAACCATCGTATATTTGCTTGGGAAGCTGCTCGATTTTTAGCTTTATTTGCGGGTCTTACTTCCCCTCGTTCGGCCCTCAAATCACCTTGTAAGTCCGTTTTATTTGTGCCATTTTGATCATGTTTCGTTGTTCTATAATAACCCTAAGATCTCAGGTTGTTAAATCAATGATTCGGGTTGATTGATTTTGAAGCTAGGGTTAGGGTTCTTGTTAGTTAATTGGGGAAGATGATGATGGTTGGGTTATTGATAAAAATATTTTGTTCCACTAAAATTAACAAACATTGGTCTTGGTGTAGTGGTTGATGTGGTTGGGTTGCAAGGGATAGACCCGGGTTCGAGCCCAGGGATCCCCCACATTATTTCAGTTTTTTTTTATTTAAATTCAATTATTATTTTAATCATATAATAATCATTTTTAATACATAAAAACTTAGAATATTTATAATAAATTCATTTTTACTCCAAATATTATGAAAATTTAGGGGAAGCATCTTGACACCCTAAAGAAAATTGTCATATTTTTATTTTCTGGAAAAAAACATTATTTTTGTATTTTTTTTTTTGAATTAAATTGTTTTAATCATAAATAAATGATTTAAAATTCATTTTAAGAGATTTTAACCTTAAATTTTCCGGGAATTTATTTTTATGAATTATAAACTGAAATAAAATATAATTCCTCAGAAAATGATTATTTTTGTTATTTTTTACTATTTTTAATCATTTAAAACACTATTTAAATTTATTAAAAATGTTTTAAATGCAAATAAATTAAAAGAAACTATGGAAATATTATTTTAGTATTCCACATCATAAAATAATTATTTTTCATAATAATATCATTTTGGGATCATATCTCGTATTATTTATGCTATTTATATTTAAATTAGATATAATAATAAATTGTTTAATTAAATATAAATCATAAAATCTATTTCGAGGTTATTTTTCTATAAAATAGAAAATATTTCTATATGTGAAACACATAAGAGTTTTAGTCATTTATTAAATTCATCGTGAAATATTTATTTCAAAACTGTCGTTCAAATTATTACTAACAATTTCATCTTCCCTATACGAGTCAAGCAAGCCCTAATGCCTTAGATGATTGGTTGTCTTAGACTTTTAAGTCATTTTCCTCATTTAGTATTTTATATATAGGTTGAGTTCTTCGGAATTCTTAAGCCTTTACGACGAACATTCTCGGAATTTATACTTAGCGAAACTGTGAATATATCTTTCCCCTTTTTCATGTTTTACCATTTTGGGGCTAATCATGTACACTATTATCAAATGTTATTCTTATACTTAATGCAATTCTCATGTGTGTTTGCTTTATGTGAATTTGTGTGTATACTTAGTCAAAATCATTAACCGTTCTGCGGCCTAGCATTTCAATGAATAGTACTATGGTATACCCCCTTGAGACTCTGTTAAGAGAATCTTGGTCATTGTCTTGTTAATTCATTATTCAGTTGATTATTCATGTGTTAGTCATTATTCATCAAGGCTTGGTTTTGACCGATACCATTTATTACATATTTGCAAACGGTATACAACACAGGAATTGCGAAAAGTTTACATATTATATTTACCAAACGGATGTACTCACCAACACAATATATGTGTTAACCAAATTATTTTTTTGTACATGTTTCAAGTGCAGTTTGATCAAGTTTTGCTTTACACGCTTAGGTTTTGGACCTAGTGCTTTAATAAAATTGAATTATATTCACTATGTTTTGTGTTTCTTTGAGACAAGTTGTATTTTGGTTTGAACAATGGATTATGTTTACTATTTAAAATTTACATTTTAGTCCATGTGCTATTGAACAATCAACACCACGTAACACCTCGATGATTCCGCCATCGGTTGGGGTGTTACACATTGTTTTTCTTTCCTTGATATTTCATTATATTATGTTTCCATATGTAATCCTTTTTGCAATCAAAACTTTAGTTCAAAGGGATATATACATATTAATATACTATAATAGAAATCATTTTGTCTATTCATGAATCATTTGTGTAAGGTACTTCCCAAGAAACAAAAAAAAATAGTTATCTGGTATCTCTAATTATTATTATTATTATTATTATTATTATTATTATTATTATTATTATTATTATTATTATTATTATTATTATTAGAAATCTACAGTATGAGATGTGGTTGCAATCTACATAGTTGTCATTCATTTTCAATTGTTTTTTTTGCAGAAAAATGATGACTTCGTTATGTCAATAGCCGATCTTGTGAAGAATTCGCAAGTAGTTCTTTGAAGTTTTGGAAAGTAATTCAATGTAAGAAAACACTGATGTAAACACTACTTTACACCGGTGTAAATCTGAATGTATAGATATTTGGTGGTTATTTTACACTACCGTAATGTGAATAAGACTGAATTAAAAGTTTTGTCCTTTAACTTTATACCAAATTTCAACGGATGTCCTTTAACTTTAAAATTGATTGGTTTTGTACTTTATGTTTTAAAATCTTGCACGTTTTGTCCTTTGGTGGTAACCCAGTTAATTTTTTTCGTTAAGTGGAGGGTAAAATTGTCTTTTTACCCATTTATTTAGAAAAACATTTTAAAATTAAAAAAAGAATTATATATATATATATATATATATATATATATATAGGGTCGAGATCCTGTGCAAAGTGTGTTTTGTGTGAGAAGGGTAAGAAGTGTTTTGAACCATTAGATCATCTTAATTAATGGTTTAGATTTAATGAGTGACATTATTGTAAATAATGTTATAGTTATAATAACTAATTAGGCTACTTAGGTGTATAATGGTAAAACACACCCTACATTTAATTCACATTTAAATGGTCTAATTAAAAATATGGAAGGCCTAATAAATTCAATCTTCCTATTTACGTCCTTCATTTAATTCACATTTAAGTGTCTCTCACCTCTCTCTCTCTTTCTCTCTCTTTCTCCTCTCTCTCTCCCTGCGCCACCTACACAACCGCCATCAACCACCACAAACCACCACCATCAACCGAACCATCATTCGACAGCCACCATCATAAACATAAAAAATCGGAGTGTTTTTTTTTAGGGATGAAGATGAAGACGACATGAGGTGATAATGAATCAGTGTGTTTATGGTGGATTATTTTAAACAACATTCATATTGTTGTGTTTTATGTTCAAAAGATTTTTGTGTGGTTTAGTGTTTTTTGAATTTAAAACACATTTTAAATGTATGTATAGTTGTGTCTTTGAATGTGTTACTGATTGTGTATGATGAAGATAAAACACACTGGATTATGGAGAAGATGATGATAAAACACACGGGACTGTTTAAAAAACACAGTTGAGAATATGGTGATAAAACACACGGGTATGAACGTAAAAACACCTTGTTGATGAAGCAACTTACAAGACTATAATAAAACACCAATGTGCATAAAAAAACCATATTTTTTGCATCAGTAAAACTCCTTATAAAAAATAACACAAAAGGTGTGTTATACCTTCAAACCTTATGGTATACCAGTAAAACACCATGTGCTCACATCAGTAAAACACACCAATATGAATGTTGTTTTGGTCGTATATAATTCAGTAAATGAATGATAATGTGCTGAATGTTAATAAAAACTCTATAAAAATTCGTGAGATGTGAAACAAAATCCCTAAAAATGCTCCTAAATTAAACACGAAATTAATTAGCCATCATCTCCTAAAATAAGATTAGCAATGCAATTTACAATGTTACCCTTCTATATAATAAAATAGGCCGCACTATTATTGGTTCTCACACTTCTCACAAAAAATAGGTTTTGTACATGATCCTAAACCTATATATATATATATATATATATATATATATATATATATATATATAGGTTTAGGATCCTGTACAAAGTACATTTTTCGTGAGAAGTGCGAGAAGGACTAAGAATTGACATGTAGACATCATGTTTTGGATTTAAGAATGATTTTTTAGGTTGTTTTAACTTGAAAAACACCAAACACAACAATCTAAAACACAACACAATGTATTATAGTCATTAAATTTAAAAAACAGCTAAAACACACTACTTAACGCTTAAAACACACTGCTAATGTTCTTAGCATGGTGTTTTAAGTTTTAAGCCTAAAATACATTGTTTTCGGGTTTTAATTGTTATGTTTGGTGTTTTTATAGGCAAAACAATCCAAAACATCACGACTATGTTTAAAAAATGATGCCTTAGCATCAATTTTTAATCCTTCTCACACTTCTCACAAAAAAACCACTTTGTACACGATCTCGACCCTATATATATATATATATATATATATAGGTTTAGGATCATGTACAAAGTACATTTTTCGTGAGAAGTGTGAGAAGGACTAAGAATTGACATGTAAACATCATGTTTTGGATTTAGGAATGATGTTTTAGGTTGTTTTAACTTGAAAAACACCAAACACAACAATCTAAAACACAATACAATGTATTATAGTCATTAAATTTAAAAAACAGCTAAAACACACTACTTAACGCTTAAAACACACTGCTAATGTTCTTAGCATGGTGTTTTAAGTTTTAAGCCTAAAATACATTGTTTTCGGTTTTTAATTGTTATGTTTGGTGTTTTTATAGGCAAAACAATCCAAAACATCACGACTAAGTTCAAAAAATGATGCCTAAGTATCAATTTTTAATACTTCTCACACTTCTCACGAAAAATGTACTTTGTACAGGATCCTGACCCTATATATATATATATATATATATATATATATATATATTAATCTATCTCTCTCTCATTCATTCATCACCACCACCACCACCTACCTCCATCCCCACACCACCATCACCTTCATTCACCACCTGCCACCGCCTACGGCGGAGCTTCGGCCGAGCAGACCACAACACCACCACACCCACACCCTTCCGGTGGACAGAGAGAGAAAGCGTGGGAGAGAGAGATTCGACCGAGAGAGGGAACGACAGAGAGAACGAGAGACAGAGGACAGAGAGAGAATGCGTGGGAGAGAGAGGGACAGACGGAAGAGGAAGGAGACGACTGTTGCTGTACTCATCAGGTCAGATCTGGGCTCAAGGTAAAAACCCCTCTTTTCTGAATATTATGGTGATTGGTTATGGTTATGGAGATGGTGTTCATGGTGGTGGTTGGGCTAGGCCAGAGGTGGTTCCGGTGGTGGTGTGGTATCTCTCTCTCTCTCTCCCTCTCTCTCTGTGATTGGTTATGGTGGTCGATTGGTGGTCAGGTTATGGTGGTCGGGTTGGGATTTCTTTGAATAGGTCAACAGAGTTGACTTTGTTTTTTTTAATGGTGATTGTGTGCAGTTTGGCTGCCCTGTGTTGCTGCTGCTTGTTGGAAGCCTGCTTTTGATTCAAGTATGGATGGATGGATGGTGGTGACCGTACAGAATAGTACAGTCGGGTTGGGCTATTAAGAGGGGGTGGTGGTTGGCGGCAGGTGGTGGTGGTAATGGTCAGACAGGTGGTGGTGGTCGGCGGCATGTGGTGGTGGTGGTCAAGCAGGCGGTGGTGGTCGGCGGGCGGTGGTGATGGTAGGTTATGGTGTTGGCAGGTATTTAGAGAGAGGGGGGTTATATTATTTTTCAATTTTACTTTTTGTCCAAAACTTTAATTTACTTACACAAATAGTCCTTGGAAGAGTAAAAAGACAATTTTACCCTCCACTTAACGAAAAAAATTAACAGGGTTAGCATCAAAGGACAAAACGTGCAAGATTTTAAAACATAAAGTACAAAACCAATCAATTTTAAAGTTAAAGGACATCCGTTGAAATTTGGTATAAAGTTAAAGGACAAAACTTGTAATTCAGTCTATAAATAATATAACAAATTTTATAGATGTTGGTTATATAGATGTGAGTAAACACTGGTGTAAATAATTAAACCAGTGTAAATCATACAAAAATGATAAATGTTTTGGTTATATAGATGTTAGTAAACACTGGTGTAAATAATTACATAAGTGTAAATCATACAAAAATGATAGATATTTGGTTATATAGATGTGAGTAAAACACTGGTGTAAATTACACCAGTGTAAATCATACAAAAAATATAGACGTCTTGATATATATGTGTGTGAAAACACTAGTGTAAATAATTACATAAGTGTAAAAACGAGAGAGAAGACAGAATGTATAAGTTGATTTTGTGTTTTTAAAAAACTAAGTTGGCTAAAAAAAATAAATGAATTTAAAAATAAATTAAAGTAAAAAAAATGAGTATTCTAATTTTAATAAAGGAATAAAAAACTAATATGATATTTTATCATTTTTTTCTCTCCCATACCATTTTACCTAAATACCCCTTTAACTTTACCATAATAAAAAATAATTAACAAACATGTCAAGACAAAACATCCCATCAGTTAATTTCAACCATTGGATCATCAAGATCAATGGTCCACAATAGTTCTCTAATTCTCACAACTCACTTGGGTTCTCATTTTAACCCAACCCTATATATATATATATATATATATATATATATATATATATATTAACGTCCAACAAAACCCGATCACTCAATCAGGTACACCTATTGGCAAAAGATTACTCACGTATGCGATCGCAGACAGTGTTGATGATCTGGCCTGTCACCAATTCCAGAGAAAATCCACCTCCCGAATGCCTACTTTGATAAAATTAACCTCTTGCTTGCGCATGACATTGTGACACGAACTAGAGCAATGTCTTTAATTAACAGTAAGGGGCTGTTTGGTAGCTTCTTAATCAGTCTCTTAACCATTCAGGTCTGAATCATTTAGCATTCAGACTGTTTGTTTCAGCATCTGAATGGAATGATTAAGTGCTGAACCATTAAGCTAATAAGGGATGCTGAATGATTCAGCTCTTAACCATTCAGAGTCTCTTAAGTTAATGATTCAGCACTTAATCAACCAAACAACCCCTAAATTATTTTGTTGTTAAACTCTTAGATGGCCGGATATACAAGATAAAAGAAAAAAAAACACATTATCACATTTTCTAGCAAGGATACTCAAGTGGTGGATATGGCCGCGGACATAAAGTCTTTGGGGTTTCTTTGGTACAAGTATAGGTTTAAACAAGGGGTAGTGGATTGGAATAGATGGTGTTTGTTTGATGTTATGTGAATTTTTGTTGTAATTTTTGGCTTTCGGCGCCTATCTCCGTCTTGGTGATAAGCGTTGGGTGCGGTTGTTGTAATATTGAAAGTTAATTTTCAAAAAAAAAAAAAAAAAAAAAAAAAAAAAAAAAAAAAACATGTTCTAATTACTGAACATTCACTAGCAGATCAAGATTTTATTAATTTCACTAGGATCAAAGTCGATAATGCGTTTTTAACAAGTCAATCAATATCTAAAATGTGTTCAGTTTTTCAGTTTAGGTAACTAGATATAGGGTTTTGATTTGATTCTGCTCTTTTTTTTAAATGGCCGACGGTACACACCCTTCAGGTCCGGTTCCCGGGCTCCCCTAAGGTCCAGCCCCTCATTTCAGAATAACCCTACTCTGAGTGGGATTCGAACCTGTGACCTTCCAGGGCAAGAACCCCACAAAGTGGGTAAACCTTCTCACCTCCATTGCAACCATTAGGCTACAACATCATTGGCATTTGATTCCGCTCTTAACTTTGAATAATTTTTTTATAAGGCGATTTCAAATGGGGTGGTGGAAATATACACCCACATATTTAGGGGATATACACCCACCTAAAAAGGTGCCTAGAAAATATGAAAAGCTGTCAGCTTTTTGTTATCTTTTTGTGAGTAGTTAGTGATGCCTAAAGAAAAAAACTTAAATAAGTCTCCTAATTTAATTGAATTTTTACCTTGTTATTTATCTGTGCATATTTTATTTAAGGAACGTTCTTCTTACTTTATTTATAGTATTTTTTATTAAGTAAAAAAACTATTACACATCAACTATAATACAATAACAAATATAAGAGGTGTATGATATGACCCTCATGCTATTAATTCCAGTCGTCACACTGTATGTATGTATATATATAATACGGGTTATGATCTAATACACAATGATAGAAAAATAGGAAGGGTATCAAACGGACTCTGATTGAACTCATTCAAGCGGCATTGGAACCGTCTCACCGAAATCTTAGTTTTTAGGTTTTCGCTATTTTTTATTTTTAGCTTGTGGTTTTAGAATTTAAGTTATATCCTTGTGTCTTTTATATAGCATTGTGTCTTTTTTTTTATCTTCATCATCGTGTCATTTTTGCGATTCATTGTGTCTTTTTTCTTTAACATTGTGTTATATTTTGTGGCTCATTGTGTTATATTTCGTGATCTATTATGGTTTTTATATCCTTCTCACCTTTCTTATTTTTGTAAACACTGTGTAAGATAACTTGACCCTATATAATATTATGATTTTGTTATTTTCTTGTTATAAAGTTAGTCCTTGTTTAAAAAATAATTTATATAATTCTTTATGGCCTAAGGGTCTTTTATTTTAGTTTGTACAAGGCACTTAAATCATTAGGACCAGCACTGTAGTTAGTTATAAAATTATATACCATATTGTTTTATTTTGTATAAAAAGCCATAAGTAAAATGATATATAAAAAATAAACGAGTTAATAGCCATTTTCGTCCCTGAGGTTTGGGCCAGTTTGCTACTCCAGTACAAAGGTTTTTTTTTTTGCAATTCCTTCCCTGAGGTTTGGATTTTTTTGCCAAATTCGTCCTTTTCACTAACCCAGTTAAAAAACCTCGTTAATGTCAGGGGTAGTGTTGTCTTTTTACCTCTCAGGGACGAATTTGGCATTTAAAATTCAACCATACATTAGGGACGAATTTGGCATTTAAAATTTAACCATACAGAAAATGTAAAACAGAGCATACAAATACTACCAACAAGTCTATTTGGACACTTGATCAGCAAAATTGTATGAACCTAGATTTAATATCAGCCGTTCAGATTGATTTGTACTAGTAAGAATGCCCGCGCGTTGCGGCGGGTATCTCGACTAATATTAAATTAAAGAGTAAACCTCAATTTTCGTCCACGTGGTCATCTCATTTTAACAATCTCAGTCTAATGGTTTAAAAAATTTTGTCCGGTTGCTACCCACGTAGGATACACCAATAAATTCAATATCTCATTGAGCTTAGAATTTTTATGGAGCTGCAAAAGCTCATCAAGCACACTTTTGATCTTGCAGAACTCAACATGATTAGCCTCCCTTAACTCAAGTAGCTTAATGAGCTGCAAGATTAGGATCCATTAATTAATATGCATGACAAACATCAAACAGACAAGAAAATAGGATAGGATAGAAACAAATTAACATAATTAAAAATCATAAAAGGTTTATTAGACACAAAATGCATTTCCACAGCTCTAATTAGATATGCGATTCGAAAAGGAACCAACCACATTACCTTTGATGGTGCGATGCTGGTAAAATCAGGAATTGGGCATGATATATAGCTCATAAGTTTGCATCTTGCTGGAACATGTTTAGGAAATGAAAACAATTAGTTTAGAACTTAGAAAATATAGTAACTCAGATCATGCATAAAAGAGTGGAGATAAGTGCAAGTTACTAGACTGTTTTATGCTTCAGAATTGAACACTCACAGCATATAACCAAAACAAACAAACTTACGAACCTTGCTACTCGCAACAAATGACATTATAACCTAAATCAACAAAGTTTATAAACCGAAGACTTGTTAAACTAACAATTCTGTATCAAACCAGTTCCACATGATGAAAACTACTCTTACATCTATGATCTATCTGTAAATATCCTCAACAAACCCTAATTCAGGCATCATGCTTCCCCTAAAACGTTAATAAAACCCTAAACAAATTCTACAGCCAACTAATTCGTCCAATCGTAAAACACACACACATATTTCACATATTCGATTGATCTCTGAATATAAAACTAAATTTTAATTTTGGAAAAAGTTTTATTAATTATTTTTTTATCAATTTAACTTATTTTAACCATTATAAATTCATAATAAATTATTTAATTAACAATTGTTTTAAATTAAGAGTTAAATGCCAAATTCGTCCTTAAGGTATGGTTGAATTTTAAATGCCAAATTCGTCCCTGAGAGGTAAAAAGACAACACTACCCCTGACATTAACGAGCTTTTTTAACTGGGTTAGTGAAAAGGACGAATTTGGCAAAAAAATCCAAACCTCAGGGAAGGAATTGCAAAAAAAAAAACTTTTGTACTGGAGTGGCAAACTGGCCCAAACCTCAGGGACGAAAATGGCTATTAACTCAAAATAAACTTATTCATGTTTCACTCATATATCCTACATCACCCAATACACCTGTAACACTCCCTTGAGTGGCAAAGATACCATCGATGGCAAGCTTTTAGTTTTCAACACGTTATTTAGTTCTTTAACAAGACTTAAAAAAAATTTATAATAAAACTTAAAAAAAAAACTTTTTCTCTGTATTATGAAATTTTATAATAAAACTAACAAGCGTTT
This sequence comes from Ambrosia trifida, assembly GCA_028751855.1. Lineage (NCBI taxonomy): Eukaryota > Viridiplantae > Streptophyta > Magnoliopsida > Asterales > Asteraceae > Ambrosia > Ambrosia trifida. Next base: position 9,888,666 of record CM054128.1, on the reverse strand, counting down.
TATTATTTTTTAACGAGTACCATAGAACTAGGCGTATATAAAACACTCGTTAGTTTGATGTAATTTTTTTTTTAAAATCTCGTATATAAAAGTTATTAACGTTTAAAAATTGTGAGGTAAACATGAAAAAGAAAAAGACTTTTGAAGGGAAATAAACACCTAGTGTTACGTGACACATCTAAGGAAGGAGGATGATCTCATTAAATGTCGTATTAAAATTCTTTATTCGTTCAACATAACATGTACGTTAAAAAAAAACTGAAAAGCGAGTTAAAAAAAAAAAGCAAGGATGGGATGAGTTCTAAGGTTAAATAGAAAAAACTATAAAAATAAACTAGAACTCAGCACTATAATCTTGTAAATAAATGTATATTTCTTATTAATAGAATGCTAGTTTTTTTTTTTTGAAAGAAAAATAGAATGCTAGTTAAGAAAGGAAAACAAAAGATAAAAGATGAAGGAGTTAGATGTAAATTTATAATGATTAAATAAAAAATGAGATAAGCATGACATCACATGTGTGTGGAATCTGATGCTGAGGTAAGCATGACCTCACATGGTGTATTAATCCTAGATACACCATGTGACATCACATTTGGGGTGTATTACATTATGGGTTCTAGGTTTCATACACCCCGTGACATCACATTCTAGGGATGTGACATCATATTCTGGGGTATGTGGCAGGCTCCTATTGGTGCATGATGTGGGCCAGGGTGTATGAATCCTAAATAAGGGGTGTATGAATCCAAAATACCTTACATTATATTATGATTATGTGGCAACTTCCTGTTAGTTTGTGATATAGGGTGTATGGTTTCTAAATGTCTTTTTACTTGAGTGTAGTGTTGAAAATTGTGTATTTATATTATTTTCTGTAATGATAAAACTTTGTTGGAAATAAAGCATGTTGAAGAGATATGTACCCGCGCGTGCGCGCGACTTACACTTACACACACATCAACACAACAATATGACGTGGAGTTCTAGAAGACGGCGCACGCCACTTAAACAAAAGACAGGTGTCACCCGACAAGAGCAGGGACATGTGGCCAATCAGAGCCGTTTATTCCCTGCTCCACGATCTCCTGCAGGTACGAGGTACAGAAAAGGACAGAAAGGACGATAGCAGGACACGTGGACCAACCACAGAGCGACAACGCAAAGAATGACAACGGTCGTAATAGTACAAGACAGCTGTCATTCCCCTCACAGCCAATCACTGACCACCTCAGGGGCCTATAAATACCCCCCTTCGTCATCAGAAGAAGATATCAGATCGGCGAGTGAGAATTCATACTATATAGCTGTGAGAGATAGATTATAGTCGAAACTCTGTAATAGTCTGGATTAGTGTCTTGTATTCGTCTTATTGTTTAATGAGAATCACGTCCTTTCTTGTATCTACATACTAGTACTACTATATTCAGATTGTTAGATCGGTGTTTCTTCATTGGCGCCATCCGTCTTTTGAGCTTTCAAGAACAGCAAACTTAAACACTTTTATCTCTCTAAAAACCAGCTATGAATTCTTTACCGACGACACCAAACTTCCCAGAAGGCACGTCAGGCACTGGTATTGCCCAGGCAAACACCAGCCAACTTGATAACACCACGGAGGAACAATTTCATGGTACGGACGCGGGTCATACTCCATCCTCCGGGACTAGACAGACCCCGTCCTTCCATTTTGCCACAGATAATCTTCAAGCTTCACCTGTTGGTCATACCACGCCGATGGTTAGTCCGGAGGTGTAGGTACACCCAACAAAAGGAAGCCTTAAAACAAGCATTCATAAAGAAGATAAAAGAACAACAGCTAAGGGAAGCATCCCGCGCACTATCCTTCAGCGAAGGAAGGCCTGTCACCATATCGGAAGAGCCATCCAAAGCTGCGGGACAGGGCGGCGGGAGCAATCAGGTCACTGACCCAACTTGGAGGGAAGACTCCGATGAGTCTCAGAGCCGTTTTCACCGTGACACAAGCCAATACTTGACCAACACTGTTGATCGAGCACACTTGATGTCCGGTGAGGACGATCTCACACAACCATATTATCCTCCTTCATTCAGTGAAAAGTCAAAATTTACACCGCGCATCGCGCTCGCCACAATGCCCGCAAGAACAAAAATACCAAGCACTTTGGGAAAATTTGATGGCACAGGCGACCCTGACGACCATTTAAGAAGTTTTGAAATCGCAGGCGCGTGGTGTCACATGTTCGCGCAGACGCTCACGGGCGCTGCTAAAAATGAAGTTTGAGGAAGATCCCATTCCAGAGGAGCCACGACCCATAGGGAATGACAAAGCTAAAAAGCAAGCGACTGCAAAAAAAAAAAAATAAGCTGCTTCAGGGAGCGGGAGCGGGTCAAAGATGGATAGTTTGGTGGCCGAATTGGAAGCGTTCAAACATACCTTGAGAGAAGGTAAAATTGAAGGAACGCAAAGTTGAAGAAAAACTTCGGTTGAAGCAAAAGCAAGTGGAGGAAAGAATTCGGTTGAGAATCGAAGCTGCGCAAGTAGAAGAATGGAAAATGATGACAACCAACATCAACGACTATCCCGAAAAAGACCGTTCCGTCTTGCTAAAAATGAAGGAGAAGATCGTCAAAAAATGGAATGCATAGTTTATTTAATTTTTTTTAAGTTATCTTTTCTTAGTTTTATTTAAGTGTTTTTTAATGTAATTTTAGATTTTTAGGTTTATTAATATTAATTTTACTTTTTTAAAATTAGAATATTAATTAAATTATAAAAAAAAAAAGGGGGGGGAAGGCCCATCACTCCATATCCTTGAACCATCATCCATGATGGACCTCCTCCACACCCTATAGCGTTATGTAGTCGCTTACCCAACTCTCTTTTCAACTTCCATTATATGCACTAAGAGCTATGTAAAAGTGTTTAACAGTGTAAGGATGGAGCCTCCATCTAGGCAGCACATTGTACATCATAGCACAAAACATTTCACATTATAGAGACAAAAGTGTGCCATATGGAAGCTACAAATTTAAAACAATATATTATACACTTATTTGTAGTTAACAGTGAATCGGAATCCGAATGAGGGCAACTAAGGTTTGGTTGCTAATCTGGACTGCAACAGGTCGAGGGTTGTAGAATATGCAAAGTTTGGTGGTAGTGTGATGAGAGGTTCATCTCCAGTCGACTTTTGCAGCGCCATTCCTAATGTATAACCCAACGCACGTCCTACTGGAATTGCTACAGCATTACCCACTTGCCGGTATCTGCAAATAAATACAAAAATGTTACACAATCATCCACGAGAGAGCTGTTTAATAATAACCAAGACGTACCTTTCTTTCACACTACCGCTTAATGCATAAAAGTCAGGAAACCCTTGTAATCTTGCATTCTCACGGATAGTTAAGACCCTATCTTGCTCTGGATGCAACATTGGCTGATAAACACAATTCAAAAATTAAAATCATCATCATCATCATCATACTCAGTTAATCCCACCTATAGCAAAGCTAAGGTAGGGTCTGTGGAGGGTAAGATGTAGACAGCCTTACCTCTACCCCTAAGAATAGAGAGGCTGCTTCCGGTGAGACCCCCGGCTCGATGTGGTTTGGTATCAAGCCTTAGACATAAGGCATAGAACACTTAGCAATCGGGACAAACCCAATCGGTGCATGCAGTGTTGTAAAAGGCGAGCTAGGCGGCCGCCTAGGCGCCGCCTAGTCGCTAGTCGGTACCAAATATTGGAATAAGGTCCTAGGCTGGATCCTAGTCGTTTTGGCCTTTAGGCGGGGATTAGGCGGCTTTAGGCGGTCCTAGGCGGTCCTAGGCTAACTTAGGCGCTGGTGGTGTATGATGATGGAAAAGAAAAAAAATTAGGGTTAAGACTTACCAGGAGAGATGCAGGAAGAAGAAGGAGATGCAGGTAGAAGAAAGGAGATGCAGGAGAATGAAAAACGGCTGTTGATACTTTTAGGGTTTTTTATCTTTAGTTATTTAACATTTAACCCCCCAACTTTCATTATTTTACATTCAGTTCTTCTAACTTATAATGTTTTACATAAAAGCTAAAAATAAGTTTATGTATTTAAACATTTAACCCTTCTATCTCTAACATATTTTCAAAAACACCTAAATTAGTATATATATATATATATATATATATATAAAATATGTATAAAAATACCAAAACGCCTAATTCCGCCTAATTTTCGCCTAGTCCCGACTAGTCCCGACTAGTCCCTAGGCTGGACCTCACCGCCTGCCTAGCGCCTAGCGCCTTTTACAACACTGGGTGCATGTACCCTTTTGTCTTTTGGCTATCCACGCCACCACATGATGCATGATTAACCGTCCGTCATTTTTAACGTTATTTTCACGAAATTAGTAAAAGATACCCCTAAATATGGATTTGTATAGTTACAGTAAAGCTACCTCAGCACGGAAATTTGGTGTACAAAGTACTGTTGAAACCGTCTCATCCCACCATAAGCGTGCAAAAGATCTGGCATTTCATTAAAGATCATGAAAGGATAGAAAAAGAACAAGATTTCGTAAAAGTAAAAATAAAAGGTGGATAAAATCTCATGCTTTGTATTCTTCTTATGCAGAAAATTTAGTGCATAATCAGGGACCTGCATAGATTAAAGAAGAAAAGTGACATTCCGTTCATGGCTTTGACAAAAATTACAGGACACATCACAGTTACCCAATGTTTTCCAGACGGCATAAGCTCCGGCTCAGAAGCCCTGCTAACAAGATTATCATCATCAAAAACAACACCTGGGAGATCTCTAAAATTTGCTCCCTAGAATTGATGAAATTTTAGAAAGAAAAGAAAAAACAGTAAGAAACTAAATTGAAAGTGTACATAAACTTAGTGATGATATATACTATCATGCTGACCTTTCTTTTTGGGACTCGGCAAACTCGTAAATAATCATCCTCATTTAATGGTAAAGGCCGGTGATCATGTAGTAAAGGCTTCTCTACTTTACGCAAACTTACCGAAGAAATTCCCAACATATCTGAAGATCACCAGTAGTAAGAGGTAAGTTTCCCATCATTTTTTCGTAAGTTAGTTACGTGCATAACAAAATAAAGATGTCTCGTTTAACCTGACTTGGTAGCTCTAATAAATTTTTGGAATTCTGTTTCTGGAGGGCTCTTGTACTTCATCTTATCACGAATTTCAGTGTTTAATACCTTCAGGAAAAAGGTTAATAGTTTGTATACAAGCAACAGTTTGTATGCGTCTAGAGAGAGAGAGAGAGGGAGCAGACCGGTGGAAGATCGGATATGGCATCTTTAAGAAAAACACATTTCTCAAGCTTAGGATGTTTCCCTTCATCATAAGCAACAATATTGCGCTGTGATTTGGAAACAAATTAGTACATTAATAATAATAACCTTGAAGTTTATATAATGAACAACAAGTCACACCTCAAACCCATTTGCTCCCCCGTGTTTGAAAACCACATCATGAGTAGGTAGTGGAAACGGAGGCAAATTCTGCGTAAATTAAGATAATAACAGAAGCATGAGAAGTTTAGACCTTTTAGTTTATAGTAAGAAAATAATAGAAAATACTTGCCTCTTCAGCATGAGCACCCCACAAGAATACGCGTAAGCGGAACTGGGGAAGACCATAACAACCAGCTGCCATAATCCCAAGCCTTACTTGATAATAATCACGAACCAAACAACTTATCGCATATCTTGCTAAGCAACCATTTGCCAACCTTAAAATGTCAACCACGTTTTCCATCAGGACATACTTCGGTTTCAAAAAGTTAATAATTTCCATGAATACGACAATTTGGTAATTCTTTTCATCTTCTAAAGGCGATTTGAGATTTCTATGGCGATTAAAACCACTTATTCCTTGGCATGGAGGACCACCACAAATGAGCCCAACATCACCCTGCAACATAATAAACATAATAATTATCTTCATGACCTCTTGGTCTAGTGGTATGGTGTCCCCCCTTACAAATGTGAGGTTGTGGGTTCAAATCCTTGCAAATGCAAGGTTAGGTGGAAATAAGGCAGTATAAAAATTTGCCGTTCAAAAATAAATAATAATAATAATTTTCAGTTTCCACTGCCATTACCACTTAAAAATTTTGTTGCCAAATAAGTGAAGACACTTGTGTACTAATCATACCGGACGAGGCAATATGTTTGCCTTGATTCCCTTCTGGACAAACTCACAGATCTTGTCCTTGCAATTGCTGAGCAAAAAATAAATTAACTATTAACAAATGTCAGCATAACCACATATAACATACAGGAAAAATTACCTTAACTCCTCAATTGGCTCCCATGTATCATCACTTGGACCATATCCAGCCCAACGAACCTAAAACCATTATTTTAAGAGACACCTAACTTAGTATTTATATAAATCCTACGGAAAGTCAACGAGATATACTCACCTTAAATTGAACATATTTTATATACAGATTTCAAAAATGTTAATATTAGGTAAGTTTTCATTTTAGCCTGTTTCCAAATGCCACATAAGCAAAGGTCAGAAAAGTCAAACTTGGTCATAGTTACGGACAAGCCAGCTTCCACAACATCATTTTTACTACATTATAAGGTCAAATACCTTAAAACTTTTGGAAAGTTGGTTATCTCAGAAAAAGCATGAACCTTTGCTGGTTTTTTTTTTTTTTTTTTTTTTTTTTTTTTTTTTTTTTTTTTTTTTGACCTAAAAGAAGTTAATTAGCTAAAATATAACTTTGAGATCAAACTCGTGCATTACCTTAAATTTGAGGCCACGCTTACTAGTTCCATCGAGTTCACTATAACATATATCAACCAGTTTTTCAACTTCATATTCATCTTTGGGAATAGTTTTATGTTTATTTGAGGGTATAACATCGTCCGGTGGTCCAACCAACATGGAATCATGACGTTGCCTTTCCTTCTTGACTGGATACTTTTTGCAGAGCTTGTCCCACTCTTTTATAAGATCTAGAAAGTCACTAGCAGATTCGTTTCTAATCTGTAAAACAAGAACGCTGGTCAGTAAATAAAAGTAAGTTCATGCAAATTAATTCAGAAAAGATGAAATCCTACTGACTTGCGTCTCTGGATGGTTCAACTTCAAGCTTTCACATGCGCTTTCATTTGCATCTACTGCCCATTTCTATGTATTGAGAGGGAAAACAAACAGATCATTTCCCTATAAATACTATGACAAATTTGAGTAAAACAAAATTAACGCGCTGTATCTTACTGTGGATAGATCTACACCGGATAATTTTGCTCCAAAATGCAATCCTGTTGACATTCCACCACACCCGGAATACATATCTAATACAGTCAGCTCTAATATTTGAGGCTCAAAATTAGTTATATTTTCATTTGATTTATTGTCAATGCTTCCATTACTGTTAATTTCCTCCTTATTGTCACATGGGAACAAACACCAATTATTTGAAGATACTTCTGCAATATACAATGAATGTCAGGCGCAATTCCCGTCGAATCTAAAAGAGCTGAAATATTATCATTTTATCAGGACTAGTTACCGTCTTTTATTGTAGAAAATGTGGAGTAATCTATGTTGTATTTCATGTCATAATAATAATCACAGGTGGGGATGGACTTCAAATTTGCCTGCCAAATAACAATATATGAAACCACAATGAGTCAATGACAGAGCATGCTACCAGAGATTATGTTAAAAAAATCAAGTAAAAGTGTTTAACATACACCAGGTTGTATTTTGACTACTTTGACTTTTGAAATAATGCAATCTAATTTATTGTCATTCATTAAGGTAGAATAGAAGAGCCGCCTTTCGTCATTAGATGATGACGCATCCTTTATTACCTGAATAAAATGTAAAGAAATAAATATGTTTACTTGTTACAAGTCACTAACATTAACATAAAACAAAATGTCAGAATTCAATGCATTTAAAAAGTATATCAAGTATCCTCACCGTATCTTCAGCTCTAAAAAACCATTGAACTCGAAAAAAGTCTTGATTATCATTTGTTTTGAAAAATTCAAGTATCTTACCAACATGATCATGGTCTCCTTCACCCTGAAAGAAAATATTAATAATTCATTTCTTTTATAAACCATGTTACTTATGTCTAGACAATATCAGAGTTTATCCAGACAAGTGGCGGAAGTAGGGAAAATTTACCTTCACGGTTGCACAATCACCAAGATCAAAGACATGTGTCTCAACCTTAGCTTGTAGATAATGACATTTCACATTCAAAACCAGCATGTCATCATCGTCGTCATTGTTCCTGCATCATAAAAACATTTAATTAACATAAATGTCAGAAAACGAGATTATTTGAAAGACTAGAGCGATTAGTTGGTCACTAACTTGGTTTTGTGGCCACGTCCGTCACTTTTGAGTCCCTGCATGATTCCAAACATATGACATACAATCAGATTTTGGTTAAGAGTAAACACAACAAAACTTTAGTTAAACTGCAGACTTGCAGTAACTGTACTTGTCAATGATTCATTTATAGAATTCACAAATCACAAGGAAAGTAATCAATAATGCAAGACTAACAGAACCACATCATCTTGTTCAATGAAGACGAAGGTAACTGATAAAGTACAATTAGATTTTACGTTATAAATACTTTACACACGATTGCACTTCATTTTCCATTGAGATTCTACACTTTACTGTGTGTATACTTTGTATTTATGACAAGATACACATAACAGTTGCAATCCCAACAAAATCTACAAACCTCAACACAAAGAGGACCCAGTTGAGCTATTGATCAAGATCAACAAACCATACACACTACGGACTAGTGGGATTACCCAACTCAAAAGTCTGAAGTTCTGAACCAAAACACGACTGCATTACACCACAATTGTAATGGTCCAAATCAAATATCGCGCAAGGGCAAACATTTGAGACATAGGTTGCCGCGATGGGATATTGGTAATTTAAATATCATGCGCAATTTGTATATATATACACATATATAAAATGTAATACATAAATAATATTAATAGTAATATCAAAACTCAAATCTCAAAAGTGCCAATATTTAAAACATGATCTAATCATAAGCCATGAAATATTCCTCCGAATCCACATCAACCAAGGCATCCAAAATAACGCTCAATATCGGTCAAATAGCAATCAATAGCGCAGATAATAGCAGTTCCGCTATTTGACCCCGCGATTTGGGAAGAGCCCGACAACCTAGCTGCTGTTGACTGCCCATAGGCCATAGTTATGGTAAATAAATCAAGTGAATGGATAGGGCTGTAATATTGGGTTCAAACCGAATAAACCGGTTTCACCCAAAAAGTTTGTCACACCGAACAACCCGAACCCAGGAAACGGGTAACATCAAGTATCCGAATTTTGGAGTCTAAATTCAAGTTCAGCCCTAACTTAACATACAATGCGCAATAAAAGAATGCACCATCTAAATTCACCTACAAAAATACAATAAAACTAACTCATACCATACAATCGTAACGCCAAGGCCATCTCCGGCGAGCCTCTTCATCAGGAACCGGGTCACCGATAAAGAAGGACGAATCATTGCTGGAGAGAGCAAAAGATTCAGAAGCTGAAGTAACCTTATGCTTCTTTTTCACCGGTCGTTTGTTACGATCATCGGAATTGTCTTTATTATTATTATTAGTATTAATATTATTATTATTACAGTTATTAAATCTGGGGGACCGTCTACGTGAAATTTGACCGAATTGCCCCTCTTGTGTTGCGGTTATATAAGGTGGCGGTGATAGTGAAGGGTTTGACGGTGGAAGGAAAGTAAAACCGTCGGCTCCGTCAACGTTATCAGCCACCATCTCCGGTTGACTTTACAGATAATAATACGGAAAGATAAAAGGGTATTTTGGGAAATGTGGCTTTTTATTATGTGAAAAGTGGAAAGTGTGACGTTATGGTCCACTAGAGCGCAACACTTATTTTTATTTTCAAAAAAGTTGCCGTTTGCCCGCCTGATTGTGTATTTTAATAATAATAATAATAATTCATTATCATTTAATGTTTATGTAAAAGATATAAAAGAAAAACACTATTTCTTTCAGTTATGCTTCAAACATTTCAACCAAGCGTTTTACATACATAATGAATTCAATATCAAAGTAACAGTAACATGAGTTCTTATATTAAGCCAAAAGTTTGGTACTCTTTGAAGTGTAGTTGTGAATAATACTCAACTCTCTTCTCCCGTGATCAAATGGTTGTCACACACAGCTTGCAAAACAGGTCTTGCTTCAGCCACTTGATCATCTTTGTTGGTATTCATGTTACTTTTTATGGATAAAGCTTTCAGTTGTTTCTTTAGCTGTCGTATACTTATGGGAGGCTTCTCATCTTCGGCTTTTTTGTTGAAGATTTGATCATCTTCAACTATAACTTCTTGCGCCTTTCTTGGGATGTTCTCATTGTTGTCTGAAACCTGACTCGTTTCCTTCGTTGATTTTGGGATATTGTTATTTGAGGTTTTGATAACATTATCTACATGTGTTATTTTGTCCTCGGTTTCTTGATGTATATGAGTATACCCAGAGCGGTTTCTTTGATCAAAGAGTTTTTTGTTTCTTCAGGAGTTTCAAAATCCTTGCTTGGCTCTTGCTCGTTAGGATTCACAAGGGCCACATCAACTACGATGACAAAATAATAATCGCATTAGAATCAAGTACTCAACAATTTTTTTTATTTTATTCATTCTGATAATTAGACAGTAAGTTTAAGCGTACCATGATTGGCGGAGATATTCTCCTCCATCCACTCGGGCTCTGCACTCACTTCCATACCAACATTATGGTTGTCTGGATTATCCAAGTTTAACAGCTCACTTGGATTTTCATCGTCAATTGTACAACCTAGAGAAACAAAAAGATAACATAATGCAACTGCTAAATTTTTAGTTATGCAACATTGTATATGAGATGTGAAGCTTAGCATTGCACTCTAAAACTTCATTTTTCATATCTGAAACATACCCCAAAAGATCGCTTTAATTCTCAGTGTCACAAGAAATAGCATCTGCATCAACACGAGTAGCTTCTGCAAGAAGACATTTCTACATTAGAGCTTGAAAAACAAAAAAAAAAGTACAAATAGTCAGAATGTTATAAATCATGGATTGCAAAAGTGGTCAGTGTCTTCACCTAATAAAAGTGTATCACAGAGCAAGCTGTCAGAGTTTTCCTCAACTGAGGCTTTCAATGCTACATGGGATTCAATTCCATCTTTCATCTTTCATCTCTGAAACGGACATTGAATAATCGATTAGATTCTCGGTGTCACAAGAAATGGAATCCGCATTACTATCTTCAACTTTCAGCTTCTCTTCCAAAACAACATTCTCACCACAACAATCTGCCTTTTCACTGTTTTCACCTAATAAAACCTGACCATTGTGCAAGCTGTCTAAGTGTCCCTCCGGGGCCAAACGTTCCTCAACTGAAACATCCAATGCTTCATGGGAAACAAACTTTTCATCAACCACCATCACATTCTCTTCTAAATCTCCATCATCACATGGATTTGAGATGTCTTTTAAATCTAGTTGTATATTGTCTACTTGGTCACTTTTTTCCTTAAAGGCGTCAGGTTCATTCAGTATGAACTTCTCTTCAACATTCTGCATCTCTTCGAAGCCAACATTCTCACCGTAACAATCTACCTTTTCACTATTTTGAACTGATAAAACTTTATCACATAGCAAACTGCTAGAGTGTTCCTCTGAAGCCAAGTAAACATCATGTTCCTTAACTGAAACATTCAATTCTTCATGGGAATTAGTTTTTTCATTAGCCACCGTCATACTCTCTTCGGAATCAACATCCTCACATGAATTAAAAATGTCATTTGAATCTGGTTTTATACTGTCTACTTGATCCCTTATTTCCTCATATGCCTGAGGTTCATTCGGGATGAGCGTCTCTTCAACTTTATGTTTCTCTTCTAAATTCATATTCTCACCACAGCAATCAACCATTTCAATCACTGAACTCTGATCTCTTCCATCTGCAATAACAACATCAAGTTTCTTAAACTCGGCGCAAATATCAGAGTGTTCCTCTAGAGCCGTATTTTCCTCAACTAAGGCATTCAATTCTTCATAGGGATCAACTTTTTCATCAACCACCATCACCTTCTCTCCTGAATCTCCATCCGCACGTTCAGGGAGTTAAAATCCAATTTCTCTAATAAAAATATATGTGTCCGCTGAAAATGTTAAAGATGGATTGGAAGTAAGAATTTGTTCTAGATTTTGATTATTAATATAAACTCATATATCCTCCAAAAGATGTAATAATCAAACATAAAGATATACAAGAAATTCCAGGGATCACTCTTGATGACAAATGGTGGGCAGACAATATAGAAAAGATCATGCAGATTTAGAAGATGTATGGCTAAATTGATCTCATGATTCAGGTAGGTCACGATTGAGCTTTTAGTTTTCAACTTTTATGTTTATTTAGTTTTCATTTCATATGTTAGTTTATTTTATCAAATGTTTCTTGAAGTACTTTATAATTTAGATGTTAAATCTTTGTAGTTACTAGACATATGTAATGCTTATGACGTATACGGTATATCCACCTCAATGATGCTACAACAAATATTATACGAATTTGAAATAAGTACTGCAATGCAAAGTGTCACTCCCGCCGCATCATGCGGGTTTCATACTAGTATATAGATATAGATTCATGTTAACGATGGTGGATACCCATACCATTTCATCGAAGCAATGACGGTTAATGCCAACCTTTTTTTATCTCTCTTATAAGTTCTACCCTCGACCAACACCCATTTTCAAGGCGCACATTAGGTATCTTTGCATCACAAGGATAAACATAGACAAACCACGAGTGCAATATATATGAGGAATGAAAGTTATATCCAATCAAGTCTACATAATATCACAGTTAACTCGTAATTTTGGCATCCACAAATCTCATGTCTGCATATACATTTCAAAGCAATGTAACAATTATAATTTATAAATACTTCAAACCCATTAGAGGGATCCCATGATAGTATATATAATATAAGAATTATGAGAATCATACGATCATTCTTTATGCATCTACGTTTGCTAGAATTATGAATCACATATCATTGTCGTGTTTACGGAAACTCGTATTTGGTTTGTCATGGAGAATACGCGTATCACTCTCTTTGTTGTATCCGTTCACCAGATAATTAGAAAAGAGAAGATAGAAAAAAAATAATTGTTATTACATTGTACAAAATACTTACGTATATATGGTGGTAGAGTTCTACTTCAGTCAAAGCACGTGTATTTTTCATATATTTTTTTAGTAACAAAACATGCCAATATACACTTATCGTGTTGTAAGGGAGGGAGGGACATCACCAGCAAAGCATTTGTGGAGCACCTCAACCATATCAATCACATCCCACCCCTGGACCACCACTCGTGAACCCCTCCATCGGCAACACCACATCTTCTCAGCACCCGTGACCACTTCCGTTAACTAAAACCCATGATTGCTTCACGAGACCACTACCCGTGCCACCGATGGAGGTGTTGCCGGGCCTTATTCAAGCGAAGCTTAAATTAAAGTAGACATCAATAGCTAAGAAGGGGGCAACAAGCCCTTTGAAGCTAATGCCTTAGAAACTACATGACATAGAAGCAGACCAATAAGTGGATAGTAACCTACCCGTGAGCATTTCGTGAAGCCTTCCCTAAAAAAATACAAATAAAATATAAAAGATAAATGAGTAAATAAACGTATTAATATTGTTTAAATTTTATTTATGGTAACAAGATCAAATTGGTAAACGAATCAACTCGTTACTCAAAATAAAAATATTTTGAAATCTCCCCGCTCTAACGGCACATAGTTTATACGCGTAATGGCTTGGCGTATATAAATACCCATCAACTCTTCTTACAGCCTCATAGCATTCTCTAACCTTCTCCCTCATAATATTCGATTCATCTTCATCCAATTCTTCATCTCAATACTCATGGATTTCCAAACCCTTAACAGACGACAACTTCAATCTCTCTACAAACTTAACCACATCCCAGCCAACATCACCAACGTTGCCGAGAGATTTGAAGTTGTCTCGGATGTGGTTAAGTTTGTAGAGAGATTGAAGTTGTCGTCTGTTAAGGGTTTGGAAATCCATGAGTATTGAGATGAATAATTGGATGAAGATGAATTGAATATTATGAGGGAGAAGGTTAGAGAATGCTATGAGGCTGTAAGAAGAGTTGATGGGTATTTATATACGCCAAGCCATTACGCGTATAAACTATGTACCGTTAGAGCGGGGAGATTTCAAAATATTTTTATTTTGAGTAACGAGTTGATTCGTTTACCAATTTGATCTTTTATATTTTATTTGTATTTTTTTAGGGAAGGCTTCACGAAATGCTCACAGGTAGGTTACTATCCACTTGTTGGCCTGCTTCTATGTCATGTAGCTTCTAAGGCATTAGCTTCAAAGGGGCTTGTTGGCCCCCTTCTTAGCTATTGATGTCTACTTTAATTTAAGCTTCGCTCGAATAAGGCCCGACAACACCTCCATCGGTGGCACGGGTAGTGGTCTCGTGAAGCAATCATGGGTTTTAGTTAATGAAAGTGGTCACGGGTGCTGAGAAGATGTGGTGTTGCCGATGAAGGGGTTCACGAGTGGTGGTCCAGGGGTGGGATGTGATTGATACGGTTGAGGTGCTCCACAGATGCTTCGCTGGTGATGTCCCTCCCTCCCTTACAACACGATAAGTGTATATTGGCATGTTTTGTTACTAAAAAATGAAAAATACATGTGCTTTGACTGAAGTAGAACTCTACCACCTTATATACGTAAGTATTTTGTACAATGTAATAACGATTATTCTTTTTTCTATCTTCTATTTTCTAATTATCTGGTGAACGGATACAACAAAGAGAGTGATACGCGTATTCTCCATGACAAACCAAATATGAGTTTCCGTAAACACGACAATGATATGTGATTCATAATTCTAGCAAACGTAGATGCATAAAGAATGATCGTATGATTCTCATAATTCTTATATTATATATACTATCATGGTATCCCTCTAATGGGTTTGAAGTATTTATAAATTATAATTGTTACATTGCTTTGAAATGTATATGTAGACATGAGATTTGTGGATGCCAAAATTACGAGTTAACTGTGATATTATGTAGACTTGATTGGATATAACTTTCATTCCTCATATATATTGCACTCATGGTTTGTCTATGTTTATCCTTGTGATGCAAAGATACCTAATGTGCGCCTTGAAAATGGGTGTTGGTCGAGGGTAGAACATATAAGAGAGATAAAAAAAGGTTGGCATTAACCGTCATTGCTTCGATGAAATGGTATGGGTTTCCACCATCGTTAACATGAATCTATATCTATATACTAGTATGAAACCCGCACGATGCGGCGGGAGTGACACTTTACATTGCAGTACTTATTTCAAATTCGTATAATATTTGTTGTAGCATCATTGCGGTGGATATACTGTATACGTCATAAGCATTACACATGTCTATTAACTACAAAGATTTAACATTTAATTTATAAAGTACTTCAAGAAACATTTGATAAAATAAACTAACATATGAAATGAAAACTAAATAAACATAAAAGTTGAAAACTAAAAGCTCAATCGTGACCTACCTGAATCATGAGATCAATTTAGTCATACGTCTTCTAAATCTGCATGATCTTTTCTATATTGTTTGCCGACCATTTGTCATCAAGAGTGATCCCTGGAATTTCTTGTATATCTTCATGTTTGATTATTACATCTTTTGGAGGATATATGAGTTTATATCAATAATCAAAATCTAGAACAAATTCTTACTTCCAATCCATCTTTAACATTTTCAGCGGACACATATATTTTTATTAGAGAAATTGGATTTTAACTCCCTGAACTATTGATTATTGGTCGCTAACACACTGAACTACAAAATTGTTCACCACCACATTGTACTTTCAACTTCTTGGCTTGTGTCACTCTTGGACTAACCATAGTTAGTTTTTTTTCTTTTTTACTGATGTGGCATGTAGGACAAAGTTAACACATCACCATGCCACATCAGCAAAAATAGCCACGACGGCAAAAAAAAAAACTAACCATGGTTAGTCCGAGGGTGACACAGCCCAAGAAGTTGAAAGTACAATGTGGTGGTGAACAATTTTGTAGTTCAGTGTGTCAGCGGCCAATAATCAATAGTTCAGGGTGTTAAAATCCAATTTCCTTTTTTATTATCTTGTTGTTGATTTGCAAAGTCAACATGATAATTAAAATGAAGAAAATCATATCATAACTGACTAAATTAAATGAAAAGTTACTGGAATGAACAAAATAAAATATGATACTAAAAATAACACAACTTTTAAATAAACATATAATATTAAACCGCATGAATTCTGTTGCACTTCTGAATTGACACCCGAAATATCTTAAATGGAGTTTCCAATTTAGTGCTTGAATTTGCAGTATCAACAAATACGTCTTCTTTGTCATTTTCATCTAAATTGTCTAGATCAATAACTTGACTCGATTTCGATTTAGAAAGTCTCTTGGATCTCTTCATATTAATTGCATGCATCCGATCCTTAAAAAATCAAATATTTAAGGGGAATTGGATTTTAATAACTCAAATTATTCGAAATTGGCCACTGGCACCCTCAACTAAAAAGTTGGCCATATATAACCTGAACTATTGACTTATTGGAATCTAGCACCCAACTAACTGACGCCGTTAGTTGGGTTGCTGACGTGGCAAAGGTTGCTGACGTGGCACGCTAATGTGGCACAAGTTGCTGACGTGGCACGCTAATGTGGCACAGGTTGCTGACGTTGCATGCTGTTGTGTGCACACGTGGATTGACACGTCAGCATGCCACGTCAGCAAATCTTGCCACGTCAGCGAACCCACTAACGGTGTTAGTGATTTAACTGTTAGTGGGTGTTAGATTCCAATAAGTTAATAGTTCAGGTTATATATGGCCAATTGTTTAGTTGGGGGTGTCAGTGGCCAATTTCGAATAGTTCAGGTTATTAAAATCCAATTCCCCAATATTGAATACACAAGTTAATAGAAGATGAAATAAATATTGATATTACATGTTCACTATATTCACATTGACTATCAAATTTGTAGGGACTAAACATTACACCATAGCAAATAATCTCAACACTATTATCACCATTATTCAACAATAAAACACATACAATATACCAAATAAAATAACAACCATGTTAATATTAAATGTAAACATTAATAAATACAACCTTAGACGCTACTTTAGACGCTTGTATGACTATTGGTTTGTTCATTTATGTATGTTTTTCATCTAAATGAATCTGCAAAACCAAGAAGCTAACATTTTAATGACTAAGATATGTATAAAAATGTAAAATTAGTAAAATGGGATATTGGGATGAATGAAAACCATTAACTAACAAAGAACCAACCTTAGAAGCTTCAACATTTGATTTAGATTTAGATTCATGCCTAAGTATTTTAGCAAGTGAAATAGGTGTACGGGTGTTCATCGGTTTGGTTAACGGTTTACATGGTTTATTCAATTTTCAAAATTTTGTAGCAAAAACCAAACCAAACCAATCCAAATTAGGGATATGTAAACCGAACCAAATTCAACCAAATTGAATTCGGTTTGGTTTCGGTTTAAAACCAAACAAACCGCTTTCAACCAAATTCAACCGAATTGAACTGAAGTTTTTTTTCTCTCTAACGTATATACCTTTGTGTTTAGAGATCCGAATAGAAAGTTAGCAACTAATATAGACCAAAAAATCAAACCACACAATATATTGTAAAAGAAAGTTTAAAAGCAAAATAAAATAAACAAATTCGGAAAATAGTCTTACACACAAACACACACATCATAGAAATTAGAAATGTATCGTCAACACTGCCAAACAAATTAAAAGTTTGGCTGCTTGAATCCTCCGCATTCACTGTCTTATTAGAAGCTTATTATATTTTGTTTTGTAAACTACAATTTTGATCAATATAATGTGCAGTGAAACACATATAATTGATTCTTTGCAAAGACGTCCATGTATCTGTCGTCAAACTAAGTCTATGAACTGATTTTTTCAATTCAGCTTTAAGAATAACTTTTTCATCAATATATATGGCTTATTAAATATTATTATTTTTATTTAATAATTAATTAGTTACCGGTTTATTCGGTTATCCGATCAAACCAAATTAAAAAAATATAGAACCAAACCAAACACTAAATTCATTGTTCGGATCGGTTTTTTTGGTTACGGTTCGGTTTACGGTTTTTCTGAACACCCCTAAATAGGTGTGCATTACTGACGTGCTTGTCGTGGTACACGTTAAATTTCCCAATTACAACTAATGTATAGTAGCAAGAAGGTATCGAACACAGGGAGTTTGTGGAAAATGTGTAAATTCTAGTTTTGTTGATTGACTACAATTAAACTACTTAAATAAAAAGTAAACAATTAAGATTTTGAGTGTTTTGATTTTAACTAAAATAACGACTAATTATTGATTCAAACTTAAAAACGTTTCTTCAAATTATGAGATAATGACCATTCAAGGATCCGGTTTCTCTAAACACATGTGTGAATTTCCACTAGAAAGAGTTACATAGACATAACTCATGTAAAAGCAATTGTTGTGGTAAAAAGGAACAAAGTACTCGGATTATATTAACGCGAGGTTGTTTCCCGATGACCAATTAATCAATAACCAACCCCAATCCTTCCCGTGATATCTCGGTTGTTAGCAACACCAAGAACGAACGATAAAGACTAAAAATTGGTAAATTAATCAACACACTACAATCAATTGTTCAAACATCATAATAATCAAGCAAGAATACTAAATTATCATCCTAGAAATTCAAGGAAACACACACAAGAGTTTGAGAAAAACCTTCACCAAGAATGATCACCAAAGGTTTTAGCCTAGCATGATGTGGTGAATCATTATAACCTTCAAGTAATTGTTCATAGGAATCAAAAACACAAACCAAAGGATTAGAATTGTTCTCCAATGCTTTCTTGCAGCCAAAATCGCCCCAAAGTATCTTAGAAACGTTTCAAGTGGAAGGAGTGATGATAAGTCTCCCATAATGGCCCTTTTAAAGAAGGAGTTACATGTTTTCTGCAGGTCCACCGTACCCCTACGGTCCCACCGTAAGGGTACGGTGGGTTCCTTATCTTGACGGTGGTAGAAGACTGCAATACGGCGAGAAAAAGTGGCCTGAGGCCACCGTAACCCTACGGCCTGGCCGTAGGGGTACGATGGGTCTGTTGGTTTCTTCATTTTTTTTCTTCTTTTCTTCTATCTCGTTCCGATGCGGTCCGGTCCACTCCCAAGCCCGTATTTCACCATTTTTAACTCCTTATTACACCTGCAACCATAATAACCGTAGTTACCCAATTCCAAGCAATAACATGGATAAATGTAGATAAAATAAACATTTTAACACTATTAAAGGGTGTTCGTTGAACCACCCGTCACATCCCCACACTTACCCATTGCTTGTCCCAAGCAATCTACTACCACTTCTTTTCACAAATAGGCGATCATTTCAAAGTCAAGTTAAATGTGCAATCCTCGTACTAACCCATTCTCAACACCCCAATCAACACACCCCTCACAATATCTCTCCTCTCGGTATCAAATAAGCTCTAGCAAAGACACGCTAGACACACAAAAGGCAAACAGGTAGTTGTACAACCATAAGCTTGTACCTAAATCAATAATCCTCCTAACATGAACATGAATATAAATCAAAGGGACTTGACGGTTGTAACTTGGCTAGGTGTGAAGGTAGGGAATAGGATATATAAAAGTAGCGCAAACTTTACCCGGTCTTTTTATTACAACACAAACACACGCGAACAAAGAAATACTACTATATACAAACACAAACATAACTTAACTTAACTTGCTCTTTCTTTTCTTTTTTTTTCTTCTTTTTCTCATTTCCTTTTTTTTTTTTTTCAATACATCAATTTCCTCAATTTCTTCTTCCTCTTTTTTTTCTTTTCCTTTTTTTCTTTCTTTTTCTTTTTCAATACATCAAGAAACACAAATACATACACATACGAACACACTCAACTAAAACTTCAACTTGTAATACTAAAATAACACACTAACACTCTATTTAAACACACAAGACCGGGTCAAGTTGGGTATTGATTTAGGGGACTAGCTAAAGGGTTAACAATCGATAGGCTTTTAGGCTCAAAGATGGGCAACTAAATGTCCAAACCCCCGCCCCTCTCGCTACCTTGCTCATATTTGTAATGTATGAGGTCCAACCCCCCAAAACCCACACTCGCACTCACATGATGAGGCTACCTAATGCCCTTATCATTTTTACACTCATGTTCAATCAAGGATTCAAGCTGTATTCAGGCACAAGTTCTAATGCACCCCCACCCGTTGCCACTCTCACAAAAGAAGAATTTATTTATTTACATGTGTGGCTTCAACTCTCACCAAGAAAAAGAAACGGGTATTAAAGGTTGCCGGTGTGTCTAATGGGTGTTAAATCAAGGTGTTCCAATTTTTCAACATTGCACTTGACCTCAAAAAAAAAAAAAAATTTAAAATTTCCTCCCATCCCCACACTTGGGATGCATTGTCCCAATGCATGGCTTTGGAAAGAAACGCTCGTACACTCAAACCACAAATTTCTTTTTGTATTTTTTTCATTTTGTAATTTTTTAGATTTTTCATTTTTTTTAAAACACAAACACACATCCAACTTCCACAACCCAAACTCATCAACAATTCACATGATTCAATACACCACCCAACCACCCAAAACCCAAAGGTAAAAACACAAGCATAAACAAACAGAATATAAAACTATGTACAAGAAGCACGACCTGATCAATAGTAGCGCGGCTGCGGCGGCCCGAACACCGAAGTGAACAAATCATTCCATTCGCCAAAGCCGAATGCTCCATCACTGCTTCCTCCTTGATCTGTGGGTTGCTGCTGTTGCTGAGGGTTGACCCATTGGGAATGGTGGACTGGTGGAGTCGGATAGGAGATGCTTCCATCATATGGCGGTAGGGACCCATAATCCACCGGTGGTGGATTTGCGACTACGGGCCTTCCCGCGTGCCAATCATCATTCATTCTCCTGTTCTGATCATCAATGTATCTGTGATTAATCTCCACTTGTTGAGCGTAAGCGTGTCCACGGTTCCATAATTCTTGACGATCGAACCCTTGTTGCATTCTTCGCTCCATGCTAGCTCCCATCATCGTTTGATGATCAAATAATGTTCGCTCCGACCCCGACCAAGTATCAAACACCGAGGATGGGGGCGTTGACTTTCAATCACCTCATTCATCGATCCCCCAAAGGCCCAACCATCCACATATGCCCTCTCGGTAAAATCATAAAATCCTCCACCATGATATCCACTTGAACTCCCTTGGCCAATATCCAAATGTCCACCCGCCGGATTGTCTTCATATTCTTCATCATCACTTGGTGGCGCTTCAGCTCCACTTTCGGGGTCATCCTCCTCACCGGGCAAAAGTGCCCGTGCATCTTTCTTCAACATCCTCCACTTTTGACCTCCACTTTTCAATTTATGATACCTTGCAGATTCAGAATACACCCAACCAGAACCCATTGTTGCCAGATCAATAGGTTTAAACTTTTTCCTCTTTCTTCCTTCATCAGTGATTGCACCTTGTTGCTTCAACAATCCAGTAATTATTCGACAGTAAGGAATGATTGTCCTATCCGGTGAATTTCTGCATATCCACACATGATTCAAAACCAAGTACCGAAAAGAGAATTTCGGTCCACCGTGCATCAACGCATATAAAATAGGGACCTCAGAAAAGCGCACTTGTTCCTTATCAGCGCGTCTCGGTAATATGTTCAAGATGATGAAATTCAGCAACAGTTTAGGCTCTATCTTCATATTTCTTCGATATAAAGTACCATGATAAGTACCCGGCAAAAATAAATCACTCAACATGTCCATCCAACGAGGATGCTTGTCCGGATTAAGCAACAATTCGTCAATGCTTGGATTCTTATATTCCTTTGCCGGTAAACTGTCGAACTTTGCAAGCCTTCGTAATGTCTCGTAAGACATTTCCACCTCTATTCCATTTACCTCACCAATCAGCTTCATCTTTGAAGGTGAATCAAATCTCGGACATCGTAGTGTGGCCATCCATTCTTCTACCTCGTCCAAGAATACCCTTCTTTCTTCTTGATCATAACAATAAAGTGCAGCTTCCCATCCTAGCGCTTTAAACCTGTCAAAAACCCCAAATGGCTCGAAATCTTTTCGGCTCACCTCTCTTTCATAGATAAAAGCCCCAGCTCGATCTTGCAAATTTTTAATTTGGTCATGAAATAGAGTGGGTTGCCAAATCCTTGGTTTTGCATTCAACGGCCCAGTCTTCCATTCCGGCTTTTCAGCCGGGTCTAGCCTTGGAGCCTCCGGTGCTTGAGGTGCTTGAGGTGCTTGTTCCATCTCCACATCAGATTCATTGTTTTGAGGAACATACTTTCTTCTTTTGTACTGCTGAGCCGGCTGCTTTCCCTTAGCCTTTGCAGCAGACGAGCTTGACCCAGCGGCTTCTCCCGTGCGTGCCATTTCCTTGGGTTAGAAGATGTTAGAACACAAGAAAACAAGAAAACCCCCAATTATGCGATTTTAGGGTTTGAAATCCGACCCCAAAAACGTGTTTATCTTCCACTTTACTCCTCAAAATCAGAAACTAGGTGAAAAACTAGCCAAGATGGACCCAAAAATCGTTGATTTTAAGGAAGAATTGAAGGTTTAATGGGTGTTTGAAGATTGAAAGTAGTGGGTGTTCTTGAGAGTTAAAGGGAAGAAGAAGAATAAGAATGAAAGAAGAAGAAGAAGGAAATTAGTGGTGGGCCGGTTATATCACATGAGTTAATTTTTTTTTTTTTTTTTTTTTTTATAAAATTCGCTGCTGATGCAGGTCCACCGTAGGGTTACGGTGAGACCGTACCCTTACGGTGGCCTTAGTGCACATTTCTTCACCGTATGGCAGCGTAGATGGGCCGTTGGGATTTTTAGTCCACCGTACCCTTACGGTGGGACCGTAGGGGTACGGTAGGACCTGGGCAAATTTTTTTTTTTTTTTTTTTTAAATTAGTAATTTTACAAACCCAAAAATTACCCTACCCCCTCGAAAAATCCCATGTTGTCCTCAACATAATGCTAGAACCGTTCGCGACCGAAACGTCCCCACACTTGTTTCGAACACGGGTTTCGATCAAAAACGAAATTATGCAATAAAACAAAATAAAATAAAATAAAAAATCTAACTATTTACACTACCAAACCTGGGCCTCTTTGATCATGTCTCCTCAACCGGGCTTAGAATGTAGCCCGATTTATCCATCTCCAAGTAATTGATATCGTTGCCCTCCAAATACGGTTTCAAGCGGTGTCCGTTTACCGTTTGTTGCTTGTTAGTGTTCTCATCCAGAATTTCAACATCACCATACTCACCAACCCGGCAAACTATGTAAGGACCCATCCATTTACTCTTCAATTTTCCCGCGAACATCTTGAGTCTTGAGTTGTACAACCAAACCTTTTGACCCACTTCAAAGGTTTTCTTTCTCAACTTGGCATAATGAACTTTCTTGAGTTTGTCTTTATAAGCCGATGCACATTCATATGCCTCATCTCTAATTTCCTCAATCTCACTCAGTTGTAATTTCCTCGTTTTGCCCGCCTCATCATAATCCGCATTCACCATCGTTACTGCCCAATGCGCTCGATGCGTTAACTCCATTGGCAAATGACAACCCTTTCCATATACCATCCGATAAGGCGTTGTATCAATGGGAGTTTTGTAGGCCGTTCGGTATGCCCACAAAGCATCATCCAATTTCCCCGACCAATCCTTTCTATCAACTCTTACCGTCTTCATTAGAATCTCCTTTATTTGACGGTTGGACACTTCAACTTGTCCACTTGTTTGTGGATGGTACGGTGTAGCAATCCGGTGGTTCACACCATATCTCTTCAATAGCTTCCCAAAATTAAAATTTTTGAAATGTGAACCACCATCGCTTATAATCACTCTAGGCACACCAAACCGGGCAAAAATATTGGATTGAACAAATTTACAAACAACCGAATGGTCATTTGTCCTTGTAGCAACTGCTTCAATCCACTTTGAGACATAATCCACCGCCACTAAAATATACAAATACCCGTTTGAATTAGGAAACGGCCCCATAAAGTCGATGCCCCAAACATCAAATATTTCCACAACCAAAATCGGTTGCATTGGCATCTCATCCCTTTTTGATATGCTCCCCAACCTTTGACAATTTAAGCAATTCCGGGCAAACTTGCAAGCATCCTTAAAAATTGTAGGCCAATAAAACCCACATGAAAGCACCCGGTAGCCAGTTTTATGTCCACTAAAATGCCCACCACAAGCGGAAGAATGAGCATGTGTCAAAATTTCTTTAACTTCCGCCTCGGGGACACATCTTCGAATCACTTGGTCGGGTCCAATCTTGAAAAGATCCGGTTCATCCCAAATATATTGTTTCACTTGGACCATGAATTGTTGTCGTCGTTTCTTGGTCCAATGATCCGGAACAGCACCTGTGGCCAAATAATTAACATAATGAGCATACCACGGTGCGGCTTGGGTTGATACGGCTAAAAGTTGCTCATCCGGAAATCTTTCATTTATTTCAGTCATATCGTCACTCCCTTCCATCGGAATTCGAGACAAGTGATCCGCTACAACATTTTCGCTTCCTTTTTTATCCCGAATCTCCAAATCAAACTCTTGGAGCAACAAAACCCATCTAATCAATCTTGGTTTGGCGTCTTTCTTCTCCATCAAATATCGAACCGCACTATGGTCCGAATATACCACCACCTTGCTCCCCCAAATATACGAACGAAACTTGTCCAAAGCATACACCACCGCTAATAGTTCTTTTTCGGTTGTGGTGTAATTCAGTTGCGCTTCAGACAAAGTTTTGCTCGCATAGTAAATTACCACCGGCTTCTTGTCAACTCGTTGGCCCAAAACTGCTCCAATTGTAGTGTCACTTGCATCACACATTATTTCGAATGGCTTTGACCAATCCGGTGGTTGCAAAATAGGAGCCTTGACCAAGTGTTCCTTCAAAACAGTGAAAGCTTGCAAACATTCATTAGTAAAATCAAATGGAACATCTTTCAAAAGCAAATTACATAAAGGTTTGGTAATGACACTAAAACCTTTAATAACCCGTTTATAAAAACCCGCGTGTCCCAAAAATGACCTTACCCCTTTCACATTCTTTGGTGGTGGCAATGATGAAATAACCCTGATTTTTGCCTTATCCACCTCTATACCTCTCTCCGAAATCACATGACCCAACACAATTCCCTCTTGCACCATGAAATGGCTTTTCTCCCAACTAAGCACTAAATTCTTCTCAACACATCTTTTTAAAACTTTTTGTAACTCGTTGAGACAAGATTCAAAACTAGTGCCAAATATTGAGAAATCATCCATAAACACTTCAAGCGACTCTCCAACCATGTCCGAGAAAATACTCATCATACATCGTTGAAAAGTTGCCGGAGCGTTACACAATCCAAATGGCATCCGCCTAAAGGCAAAAGTACCATAGGGACAAGTGAAGGTGGTCTTGTGTTGGTCATCCGGGTGAATTGCAATTTGGTTGTACCCCGAATACCCATCTAAAAAGCAATAGTATTTTTGACCCGATAATTTTTCAATAATTTGGTAAATAAAAGGAAGTGGGAAATGATCCTTAGAAGTGGCGGCATTTAATTTGCGGTAGTCAATACACACTCGCCACCTGGTTACGGGTCGAGTGGCTATTTGTTCACCACTTTCATCTTTGACTACTTGAATGCCGGACTTCTTAGGTACCACTTGAGTAGGACTTACCCAAGAGCTATCCGAAATTGGATAAATAATTCCCGCATCTAACCACTTAATTACCTCCTTTTTAACTACCTCCCTTAAGTTAGGATTCAACCGTCTTTGCGCTTCTCTTGTGGGCTTTGCATCTTCATTGGTGATAATCTTGTGCATCACAATGGATGGACTAATTCCTTTGAGATCGGCAATCGTCCACCCAATAGCCCCCTTGTTCTCCTTCAACACTTCCAACAAAGCTTGCTCTTGAGCCATCTCCAAATTAGAGGCAATAATGACCGGTAATGTGTCATTATCCCCTAGAAAAGCATACTTCAAATGGCTTGGCAAGTCTTTCAGCTCCAACTTTGGTGGCACTTCTAATGAGGGTTTGGTGCCCGAATCAATCTCCACTGGTAAACTATCAAACTGGTGGGACCATGGTGGTCGACCCTCCTTCAAAGCTAGCACATCTTGCTTTTCTTCTTCATTCTCCAAATCAACAGCATGTACCTGTTCAGAAAAATTACAAGCACACAGTTCCATTCCATCTTTCTCATACTCACATGGATTGCATCCCTCAATGACATCTGCCATAAAACATTCTTCAACACCGGAATCATTAGTATTGTTAGTAAAAACATTTAAACGCATTTTCCGGTTTCCAAATGTCATGTCGACCGTGCCAAATCTACAATCAATTACCGCATGTGCGGTGTTCAAAAATGGTCGACCCAATATGACATTTTGTTGTTGTTTTGACTCGGCGGATGAATAATCCAATACCAAAAAGTCAACCGGGTAATAAAATTCATCAATTTTTACAATGACATTTTGAACCATCCCCCGGGGTAACTTATGGGACAAATCGGCTAAAACAACCGTTGTCTCCACCCTAGCTAATGGACCAAAGTCATATTGATCATACAACCCACCCGGTAAAATACTCACCCCGGCTCCAAGATCTAGCAACGCCTTTGCCATTTGAAAATTACCAACTTGAATATTTATTAATGGCGTGCCCGGATCTTGGAGCTTAGGAGGAAGCTCCCCGTTCAAAACTGCACTCACTTGACCCGTAACATTTACCCGCGTAGGCATTTTTTTCTTTTGTTGCCTCTTTTGTGTACACAATTCTTTCAAAAATTTAGCGTATGCGGGTACTTGTTTTATTGCATCAAGTAAAGGAAGATTTATTTTTACTTGTTTAAACATGTCCCACATTTCTTCTTTTTGGGGACCTCTTGATGCAATAAAATTTTTCTTACCCGGGTCAAGTAGAGCCGATGGAAATGGAACTTGATTCGGCTCATTTTCAATTTTCTCAATCTCACTCGCTTCCGGTTTTTTAACATTTATTTCTTTTTGTAAAACCGGTGAAACTTCATCATTGTCACTTTCCTCACCCGTGACATCTTCAACCACCCCCTCGACAAAACTTGGTGACAAGTCCGCTTTAAATTCTTTCCCACTTCTTAAAACACTTACATGATTAACATTAACATTGTTACCTCGTGACGAGCCATGTGACGGATTTACCTGAGTGTCGCTAGGAAGTTTGCCTTTACCTTTCTTCAACTCCGCCACATCAGTTGCCAATTGACCCATTTGAGTTGTTAATGCTTGAATGCTTTTATCACGAACTTCATCCTTTTGTATTCGTGCTTCATCAAGTTGGTTTCGCCTTTGCATATCTTGTTGCATAGCTTTAAGCATCTCCATGACCTCATTTCCGCTTGACGAATCATGACCCGAATTTCGTTGTCCAGTTTGAGCTTGCCCTTGATAGCCACTATTATATCCGCCTCTATAATTCCCTTGGTTGTATTGTTGACGAGGCACAAAGTTACCTTGAGCAGCTTGAAAATTCGGGTTGGCTTGATTAGAAGCATTCCCATATCTAAAGTTGGGATGATTTCGTAACCCGGGATGATAAGTGTTGGAGTTCATGTCATAGTTTCTCCCACCCCCTTGAATAGCATTCACTTCTTCACTTGGTGTTTCTTGCACACCCACTCCACAAACCTCCGCCGTGTGACCTATCTCTTGACAAGTGCTGCAAACATTATACAATTGGTTAGTATTTTGCACATTACCACCTTCGACCGCATGTACCTGTGGTCTTTGAATCACATGTCTTGCCCTTCTTGAAGATTGGGCCTTCCTTTTTGAAGTCACCGCCATTTGCTCTAAATATGCCCAATCATCTTGTTCAAAATTTGTACCAAAAGTACCATTTGTGATGGACATAAGATCCTGTGCATCCTCCGATGTCAAACCTTCATGAAAAGCATTTAGCAATTCCCATAGTTGAATACCATGGTGAGGGCAATTTCGTAGCATCATGTTAAACCTCTCAAATGCTTCATGGAACATCTCTCCCGACTGTTGTTGAAAGCTTCTCAACCCCCTCCTTGCATCATTGGTCTTTTGCGAACTATAGAATTCATCCAAAAAGATTTGTTGCATATCGGCCCATGTGAAAATTGATGCGGATGGTAGAGTGTGAAACCATCTCTTTGCTTTATCTTCCAATGAGAATTGGAAAAGTACCAACTTGACATCATCCGGAGTAAATCCTTGGCCCCCAATAGTGTTGCAAATTGAATCATAAGTTTCCAAATGAAAGTAAGGCTCTTCCGTTGCTAGCCCCTTGAATTTTGGTAGACTTTGAAGTGCGGTTGTTCTAACTTCAAAAGTTCTTCCATTTGCATTTTGTGGAATCACTATGGGTGATGGATTATTAGTGATGATAGGCCGAAAATGTGCCTCAATTCCCCGTACAACATCACGGTGAAGTCTTCTAGATGCTCCCAACGGCGCTCTTGGTTGACCCATTTGCCTTTGCATTGCACCTTGTGGTGCAAATTGTTGTTGATGTTGATTCGGATGCATAGGTTGTTGTTGATTTGGCCTTTGATGTTGAGCTTGCATATTTGGAGGCCGCATTTGATTGAGTGGCGTAGGATGCTGAAACTGCAATCCTTGTGGTCTAACATGTTGCACACCAACCGGTAGTCTTGACGGGTCTTGATATTGTAAAAGTGGTTGACTTACTTGACCCGTTTGAGCTTGAGACCCCACATATGCACCTTCTCCTCCATAGTAATAACCCTCTTCATTGTACCCACTAAACTCCTCATCATCATACCCCTCGTCATACACATCTCTTTGAAATCTTGAATTTAGACCACCTTGAAAAGATGAATGGTAAAAACCCGATTGATTAGGTGGTTGATAAGAAGATGTGGTGTGGACAATTGTTGAACCTTGTCCTTGTGGGTGTGGGATGGTAGAAGATGATTGACCCGTAGTTGGAAAAAAATGGGAAAATGGTGGAATGGTACATGATGGATTAAAGTTAAGGTTTGGATCCAATTGGGTGGAACTCGGTTGAGTGGTATGGCTTGGTGTTTCAGGATTGGTGGACAAGTTAGGTAATGTGGTGTTGGGTGAAATGTGTGAAGAAGTAGGCATGAATGGTGAGGTCGTTTGACCCGTTGTTGGTATGTGAGAGTCTTGCATTATGTTTCTTGGGGTGAACGGTGAAGTAGGTGAATCAATGACTTTGTTTCTTCGAATCAAAACTCGGTTCTTTCTCAAGGTTCTTTCAATCTCCGGATCAAACAAAAGTGGTGATGACTCGTGAGAGCCCCTAGTATGCATACACTTGAAGTACCTGCACACTAAACACAACCCGTGTAAACCCAAAAATAACAAATAAAACTAAAAGATTAACACACGTTGCGCACTACTCCCCGGCAACGGCGCCAAAATTTGACGTGCTTGTCGTGGTACACGTTAAATTTCCCAATTACAACTAATGTATAGTAGCAAGAAGGTATCGAACACAGGGAGTTTGTGGAAAATGTGTAAATTCTAGTTTTGTTGATTGACTACAATTAAACTACTTAAATAAAAAGTAAACAATTAAGATTTTGAGTGTTTTGATTTTAACTAAAATAACGACTAATTATTGATTCAAACTTAAAAACGTTTCTTCAAATTATGAGATAATGACCATTCAAGGATCCGGTTTCTCTAAACACATGTGTGAATTTCCACTAGAAAGAGTTACATAGACATAACTCATGTAAAAGCAATTGTTGTGGTAAAAAGGAACAAAGTACTCGGATTATATTAACGCGAGGTTGTTTCCCGATGACCAATTAATCAATAACCAACCCCAATCCTTCCCGTGATATCTCGGTTGTTAGCAACACCAAGAACGAACGATAAAGACTAAAAATTGGTAAATTAATCAACACACTACAATCAATTGTTCAAACATCATAATAATCAAGCAAGAATACTAAATTATCATCCTAGAAATTCAAGGAAACACACACAAGAGTTTGAGAAAAACCTTCACCAAGAATGATCACCAAAGGTTTTAGCCTAGCATGATGTGGTGAATCATTATAACCTTCAAGTAATTGTTCATAGGAATCAAAACACAAACCAAAGGATTAGAATTGTTCTCCAATGCTTTCTTGCAGCCAAAATCGCCCCAAAGTATCTTAGAAACGTTTCAAGTGGAAGGAGTGATGATAAGTCTCCCATAATGGCCCTTTTAAAGAAGGAGTTACATGTTTTCTGCAGGTCCACCGTACCCCTACGGTCCCACCGTAAGGGTACGGTGGGTTCCTTATCTTGACGGTGGTAGAAGACTGCAATACAGCGAGAAAAAGTGGCCTGAGGCCACCGTAACCCTACGGCCTGGCCGTAGGGGTACGGTGGGTCTGTTGGTTTCTTCATTTTTTTTCTTCTTTTCTTCTATCTCGTTCCGATGCGGTCCGGTCCACTCCCAAGCCCGTATTTCACCATTTTTAACTCCTTATTACACCTGCAACCATAATAACCGTAGTTACCCAATTCTAAGCAATAACATGGATAAATGTAGATAAAATAAACATTTTAACACTATTAAAGGGTGTTCGTTGAACCACCCGTCAATTACTATGTATTTGTAGGATAAACATTAGTAGATTAGTATATGGTTTAAATTTTAAATCTCGTGATTTTCGCACCCCTTTAAATAAGGAAATTTTGTTTATTTTTTACTAAGGTCTAAAAAAATTAATATCTTTTTATGTGAATACCGAATTTAGTATTTTTATCTTTTATTTTTTTAAACTTGTTAAAAACGAGTTAGCGTCACCCCGCGCGTTACGGCGGGATGTTGAGTATGAAAGTAATTGATATCACTATATAAAATGAACTTTTGGTTTTGGAATAAATTATGATAATATGTACTATTTCGCTATAAAAATTGTTATTATTAAAAAAAAACTTTTACATTTGTTTGATAAAAGGCTATTTCCTAACATATCGTTTCCAAACAAACTCATATCAAATAAGGTGGAAATCAAACAAAATATCCTATCATATCTACCGGTTGTTTCCTTTTTAAAGCGATGACAAAAATCATATACATAAATCTATGTTTAGTTTGTCTTTGTATATTAAGTTTTAACATTTTTAAGTGTGTAACTATACTAACATGAAAACATGTAGATCTTGTTCAAGTCAAGTACATCAAACTTATATTCATGTATATGTTTATCATTTTGTAATTGGTATTGAACAACACATGTAAAAGGATGTGAGTTTTATTTTTATAAGGCTCGGTTTTGACGGCCTATAGATTCGTATTCAAACTGTGAGAAAAATTTAAGTCGAAACAACCGATACCGATGTTTGTAGTTGTTCGTCACGATGCCGACACTCATTGTAGATTACAATATCAAAAGAATACTAAATACATCTACGTTTTTTAATAAAAATTATACCAGAACGTACATAAAAATAAACACACCTAGTATAAGGATACTAAAACTTTTTTATTATTCATTATTCATTATTTGATTACAATTTTAATTGTATTCGTTTGATATAATGTTTTAACTATATTATAATTAATAATTGTAATTATTACATCTTGCCTTGGTAAGGAGAATAGCAAGGCATCTATTTCTTTTACATATACGTACAGAAAGCCATTATTGTTATCCCCTTCACCACCAGATCATCACTATATCTCTCTCCCACACAAAATCACCCCCAACTTCAACAATTCTGGCCACCACCAACAATAAACCCACCACAAACAAACCACATGCCCCAACACCCGGCATAGTCGGTGCCCTAATTTTGCCCCTCTTTCCTCATCACAACCCGAACTTAACGCAGATCGGAAGATTGCTCAAAATGGCGGTTGTCTCTCTCTCTCCATCTCATTCTTTCTGTTAGTATGCCCTTCTGCGCCGGAGTTTCTCATTTTGTAACCATTTGCCGTTTTCGATGACCGGCTTTGCAAAGAACAACAACCGCATAGGCGGCACCTTATGTGTATCTCTGTTAATTTACGTGTCTGAAAGTTTGCATTTGAGTTTATGTATATATGTTGGGGTAAATGCCTGTTCGGGGGAGATACGACGGTGCGTGATGGTTGTTGTGACGGTTGATAGTGCGGTCAAGTTGATGATGCGATGGTTGGCCGGAAATTCTAAATGTGAAATTGCTATTATAGTCGGAAGTGAAGAAGGCGGGAGCGGACTGGCGGGAGCGGTTACAGTGGCGGACTGGCGGGAGCGGTGACGGAGACGGTGAAAGTCTGTGAAACCTCCGTTAAGTTACTAATTGTATTATTATACAATAACCCATTCAAAATAGGGAGTTTTGTTGTAACTAACATAGATGTTAATATCACATGGATATATAATATGCATTAGGTGTTTTTTGTTGAATTGATGCAACCGAGGTTTTTAAAAGAAATTTACTTACAATTAATATCTAGTATGCATCTTTACATTGTCTAAACTTAATTATTTTAAGTTTTATATATTTAGCTAATTATGTATATTTAAAGGTTTAATGAGATTTCTTTTAGTTAATTATATTTATGTGTATACCTATTAATATATGCAAGCATACCCATATACATATGCACATACTGCTAATGTTGATTATTTAAATAGGGTACTACAATTGAAGCTATCGGTAGCAAATGTGATAAAGCATTCTTAGAGTCCAGGCTTGTGTTGTAGTATTGTTACTGATGGGATTGGGTACTAAATGGACTAATCCGCATACCCAAACCAGGAAAGCATTGCCATGAGGAAGGAAGCCACGCGCAAGGAATCAACAAAGCGGCTCGCCCCTGATCAACGTCCACGTAATAGTCAAGGCGAAAGTCATGCATAGTCAAACGCCATGCATGAATCAAGGTGACAAGCATGTTGACCAACCATTAAAGGCGGTAGACGTTTCCACCATTTCCATTAATTTAGTCTCTTTTGACCACCTTACTAACATAATTAAGGGTGGTGGAGACAACCTAACCACGGTTAGGATTTGGGTAATGGTGACATACGTCCACTCCTATATAAGGGATCACATCCCTAGTAGGAGAGGACACTTTCTGCTAACCCGGAGAGCTATCACTAAAAGATAGTATCCCCATTCACCCCGTTTTTGTTATAAACTACTACCTCGTGTAGTCGTCTCCACATCCACCAATCCACTCTTGTTTGCAGGTCCCTCAATCCGTAGCTGCTAGTGAAGGATCAACCATGTAGATACAATAATCTTATCATCCCAACCCGGTGGTAAGATTATTTGTTTCTTCATTGACGCCATCCCTTACGGTTCACTAATATTTCAGTCTAGCAACTATGGTTTCCTCGAAGGATGCAAACAAAACCACTGAAGTAGATACAACACTTGATGAGCAGATTCACGATGCAGCTCCAACCACTATCACAAAAAAATGTTACTAAAAAACAAGCTTCGACATTACAGTTCAACCCAATCAGGGGAGGACTAACAGGAACAAAGAAAAAACAAGACAACCAATATCCAGTAGATCCGGATGAATGGTTAGCCAAGCAAAAGGCGAAGGCAGTAGCTGAGTATCAAAAAATGGTGCTTGAGAAGGCCAAGCTAAATGTTCAAAAAATATTAAGTTTTGGTACTATGGAGGATGAGCCAGACTCATCTCCCGAAGATAACATTGGCCGTCGTAAAAAAGGACCTCGTCAGGCGGTACGTGGTAGAGACCGTGGTAGAAATACTCACTATCAGGACCCCGTCAACGTGGATGAGGAGCCAGACGGCTATGAATCCGAAGAAGTACATTATGACTCAACTCAAAGACAGCGTTCTAAAACGGTTGCAAGCAACCCTGTAACTACAAAAGATGATGATCTCTATAAACCTTACAGGGCAAAAACCTTTGCTGAGAGATCAAAATTCTGCGCACGAATTGCGCTTGCACCAATGCCCTAAAGTGCAAACTCCCAAGCACAATTGGGAAATATGATGGTCTGCGTGATCCAGATGATCATCTGCACGCTTTGGACTGCGCAGGCAGTTCTAAACTATGGCCTATACAAGCCTGGTGTCACTTGTTTGTACAAACACTAACAGGTGCGGCCAGAGTTTGGTACGAAAGCCTACCCGTTGGAAGCCTACTAGATTTTGATGATCTCATTCGCAAATTCAAGAACCATTTCTCGCACTTGCGTAAACACAAGAAAGATAAAACACACATCCTGTTGTGTGCCCGTCATGAGAATGAATCATTAGAAGACCATATCGTAAGATATAACAAGGAGGCTCTCCAGTTAGGTTGCGGAGAAGAACTTACCCGTGCAGCATTCATACACGGGGTAAGAAATGATGACCTGATGAGATGCGTCACCAGAAAAGACGGTGTGCCAAACGCTTGGGATGAAGTAATTGAAGCCGCTAAAGTGTACGCATCGTCCGAGCGTTCTTTCAACCGCAACAAGCATGCACACCAGAGTAGTAATCATCATCCATCCTCTAACAACAGGGGGAAAGGAAACCAATCCGTCTGGTCCAAAATCTCTGGCACGGCAGAGGAGGGAAAATATTCCTCCGCGCAAGATGCACGTAACATGCTTAGTTAAAAGGGGTCTCGTGATCATAAGGGGCATCACCGGAAGAATTACGACTACTGGACCCTGTTATCAAAAACGCTGTCTGAAGTGCCGAAAACAGAACAAATACAGTTCCCAAAGCCGCAAGAGCTTTGAGGTGATAGACGACATATCGACAAGTCCAAGTACTGTGAATATCATGAAGACTATGGCCATCTGACAGACAAATGTTACAGTCTGAAGATGGCAATAGAAAATGCTATAAAGTCTGGACAGCTAGCACACATTGTGAAGCACATGCGAAGAAAACAAAGAGACAATGCTGAAGGGAATGAGCCCCCTCAAAAGAAGATACGCAATCTCAATGCGCACCATGTGTACAGCACAACGCGCAACAGTTGCAACATGATCCACAGAGCTACAAGCTACAAACGCACATTCGCTAACGTGAATGACGATTCATGGATAGAAGAGCAAGTAATTATGCCCAAGGTGAAGGGAGGTGCCTCCTCAACAGCCCCATTAATCATTACAAGTGTTGTCGGACATTACCGGACAAGGTACATGTTTCTAGACAACGGGAGTAGCACAGATATAATGTACCAGCAATGCTTTGATCAGCTGGATGACGATGATAAAGCAAGATTAGTACCTGTGACGGAGCCCATCTCCGGCTTCATCCATGAGATGATTTTCCCATTGGGAATGCTTACGTTCCCAGTAACACTCTCAGACGGAAAGCACTCGCGCAATGAGGTGTGTGATTTTATTGTTCTTCCCGTCAACTCCTCACATGACATTCTGTTAGGACGGGAAGGATTAGCAAAATTCAACTGCAATGCGTCCACACCGCACCAGATGGCAGGTTTTCCCACACGAATAGGAGTTGCCTTTATACGCGGGAACAAAACATGTCATACAGCAGAAGCGTCGTGTATGAGTGTGAAAGGATCGTATAACAACAAAGAATGATCAAACAAGTTAGTTTTAGGTGCGGAAACCCTAAAACTATCACAAAATAATAGTCAAACAGATTAAAACACACCGATCATCATTTTCAAAAGGTTTTCATTAATTAATCACTCGATTACACGTTGAAATATGATTACAATCAAGGTATGAACGATAAAAGAGTTAAACAAAACACTAGAGAGAGTTTCAGAAAGTGGAGGGAATAATAATGATCAAAAGTTACATTCAAAAATCAAACTTGTCTATTTATAGACTGCACATTCGCCCAAATTGATTGTGCGAATGTGCAGGTTCGCCCAACCTGAATGGTCGACCCAAGTTATACAATAAACTAAATTCTCATTCGTCCAAGTCTTCTTCCTTCGCACCTTTCATCTACCTTCGCACCTACAAAAAGCCTCCTTCGTACCTTCTGAAAATCTCCTTCGCACCAACGATATTTACCAAAACATATGTGTTAATCAATCCGAAGCATTAGTCGCACTCTTGCATCTACAATCTCCCCCTCGACTATTGCTTGGATTGTTGTCGTCGTTGTTCGTCCATTCTAATATTCATCAGTCTGATGTGTCGTTGAATCTTCTGTTCTTTTGTCATCACCGGTTCCTGAAATTGCGTTTGCTTCTTCTTTTTCAGTTCAGGCACCTTTTGCTTCTCAACAAACTTTCCCAGCTTCTCACCATAGTCACATCCAGCATTGATATCATATGCAAAGCACAGAAATACCACACGTTGGTACTTTCCTGCTTGCTCAGCATCTTTCGCATCTGAATAGATCATATTGTAGAACAACATGATAATATCCTCATGTGAACAGTTTATTAACCACATGGGATCAAAGATGTGTACTTTCTTGTAGTTCTTCTCTCCGTCTTTCAACACAATCACGGCCTCTGCAATCTTCCAATCATAATACCACCAGATGAAATCTTTGGCGAAGTGTTGTGGGATAGGCAACAAAGGAATCTTTTTCAACACTCGCGGTGGTTTGTACTTTAACGTTACCTTGGGCATACCGGTAATCTGATCAATATCCTTCTTGTGAACAATTCGCTTAGGATATTGTGGTTTAAACAAGTCCCACTTGGTTCGGCTTTCTCTAGTCATTTTCTCAGCAAAGTAGGTAATCTGACTATTTGACGCTCCCGTTAAACGGTGACGACAAATATCACGGATTGCCCAATAGGGAAGAGCCTTCAAGTGATGAAACTTGTCGAAATACAAGATCCCCTTCTCCCACTTTACTGCAAAGCATCTCAATTCTTTAACAAACTTCCAGGCCAATGCACGACCTTTGAAAATACCATTATGAAGTTTGTAAAAGCTTCCTTGAATATCAGCTTTCGGACGATTGTTTTCTTTTTCTTTCAATTTCTTCAAGAAATCTTTCAAACTCTCCGACTGCTCGAACCGTGGTTTGTCATGCCCTTTAAAGATTTCGTCTTCAAATGCTTTGCTCTTCTCTTTCGCTAGTTTCTCGGCATGGTTTAGCAATTCATCTGAGAAGGAAAATCCACAATCTTGATTAGTCTTGAAGTATTGTGGATACTCCTCACTCGTAATATCTTCCATTTCAACTTCCTCAAACGCAGGAACGTCACGGTCATCAGAATGATTCCCGGCTTCCTTCTCAGGTATCTTCGGAATGAAATTGTCAGCAAGTAATTCTTCTAAAGTCTTTCCTACTTGCTTTGCTAAACCCTCAAGTATCTCTTTTGAAATTGCCGCAGAAACTTCCCCATCTTCAAGATCAGGGTCATCAAACTCCAACTCGAATAGTTTATTGTTCGACTCAAATATTTCTGGAAATCTGCTAGTCATGTCGATCGTCCAGACTCGATCAGTGAGCATCTGGCGATACTTGTTCTTATCGTCTTCAGACAATGACTGCAGTTTCTCGTTCCAGAATATATCATCATCAACATTCTCTCCAGGAGCCTTAGAGCTCGATTCACCACCCTTACTTGAGTCACGCTTCTCATATGTAAATTTGTCAGCGTCATCATCATCATCATCACTATCATCAAAAGAAGAGCCGTTTCCATCACTTGAACCATCATCTGAACCTCCATCATCCTTATCATCTTTCTTCTTCTTCTTTTTATCGTTTCCTGCATCTTCATCAAGTTCTTCATCTTCTTCTTCATCAGATGGTTCGTAATCAACCTGTTCTTCTTCTCTTTCCTTATCTACTTCACCAGCTTGAAGTTGAGGAGCTTGAGAGTACAAGTTCTTGATCAAATCATCCATATGCTTGTTACTCTTCTTCAACTGTTTATTCTCCTCCTTCAAAACAATGATTCTCCTGGTGTTTCGTTGCTCGTGCTTCAGCAACTTCTTATTTTCTCTCTTCAACCTCTTAATCGTTTTCTTCAAAGCTTCATTATCATCTGCTGATGTGACTACGACCTCCAACATCTTCTTATCATTCGACTTTAACTGCTCAATCTCAGTTTGTTGTTTGTTGATAAGATTCATCATCTCTGACAATCTCTGATTCACAGCACTCATAATGTCACTATCCACCGAAGCTTTCTTCTTCATTTGTGGTTCAACAACATCAGGCAGTTTGCCTTTTCTGATCTTCTTGAGCACGTTATCCAATGCCTCATTAACCTCGTCCATAGGCATATCTTCAGTCTGTGGTGTGCTCGATGTTGTCGCAGTCTTTTGCTTTTTCTGTGCTGGTGCAGTAACCGGTGATTTAGAACTAGTAGCCGGTGGTAGTTTCTTACCAGCTATCAAAGATTCAATCTCTTTCTTTCTCTTGATACTCGGCTTCTCCTGTTTCTTCTTTTCTTTCCTAGCAGCTTGCACAGGAGAACCAATAAACGTCTCATCTACATTCATACTCAACTCTTCTTCATCAACAGGAATAGGACTTTTGTTCCCTTGATCTTCAACGTTCTGGCTAGCAGACGCACCAGCCTCAGTGGCCTTGGGCATGGTTGTCTCTACCGTTTCAGCATCTGAATTCCATTGTTCATCCTCTAGCGTCTCTTCTGAATCAACAGACGCTTCATCAACTAAATGTAATTCCTTTTTCGCCATTGTCTTGTTTCTTCTTGGCGTGCTTTTCTTCTTCTCGGGCTCAGTAACCTCTAACCTTATCTCCCTTTTCTTTGTCTTTCCACTCTTTGCGCCCACATTCACAACTTGTCTTTTGCGTTTAGCATCAGGATCAACATGATGTAACGGGTTATCAGGATCAGAATCACTGTTTACATTCCTCACAAGCCCTTCACCCGGATCTGTATAATCGACTCTAGCTAGGTGTCCAAATAAACGTCTTACTGGAGGACGTTAATCAACTGACAATCCCTTATATGCTTTCATCCTAGCGAGTGTATTCAGCGACATATGTTCCTGAACAACAATGTGCTTAGGATCTCTTTTCAACTCCTTATACTTGTTATCAAATACCATCTGGAGGAAACGAGGATAAAGTAGAAACTTAAGATTCCTCGTGCCGTTCACAGGCTCCAATAAATGAGACATCAGCATGCCAGAGACATTGAACGGTTTGTTCAATACTAAAGCAACCATCATAGAACTGATGCTCTTCCTCATCAAATCATATCCTCCAGCTGCAGATCCGAATACATGAATCAAAACATGTGCCAGATATTTGAATTGTGGGCACAGTTTTCCCTTATGCAATGAACCGTCAGTGATTGGTCCATTGTATTTCATTCTGAGGAAGCACTTTCGCTGATCCATAAAAGTAAACTCCTTTGGATCTGTCGGCTCATCATTCAAGTTCAACGCTTCTCTCAGATCCTCTTCACAAACAATGACTCTCTGTCCTTGAATCTTGCTCGTCAAACACGATTCGCACTTCCAGAAGTCAAGCTTGGCATTCGACCAAAATTCTTGTATCATATCCCTGTAGATAATCGTCGGGGTAGCAATGGCATCTATCACCCTGCATCTCTTCAGAAAATCAATAATGCCAACGAACTCTGTATGCTTCTTTACGTCTCCGAGATACGCACAGCAGTTATGCGCATTTTCAAAATCTAAAAGCTTGGCAGGCTGTGATGATGATCCAGCTTGTTCCGTCGTCTTCTCTTGTTCAGACATCGTTAAATCTGCAAAACAAACAAAAACACATGTTAAAAATCGACAAAATTTCAAACTTGAAAATTTTTGGTAACAAACCTTCTCTTTCGCCCAAACGGGGGTACGAAAGAAAATGTGCAAGGTGCGAATGTGAAACATAAATGGTACGAATGTATGAATTTCAAATAAAAGTTTCATTCGCCCACATATTCCTCATTCGACCGTTTGAACTTCTCCTTCGCCCATTCGTACTGGTCGAAGGAGTCTGTTCTAAATTTTGAAATTTCAATTTTGAAATTTAGTGTTTCTGATCATGTCCATTTGATTGAAACAAAACCTAATGATGCCAATTAACAATCCTAAACTAGCAGATTCATTAATTATGTATTGTATTTGTGTTTTCACTTAAAAACTAGGGTTTAAACACAGATTGATCAAACAGCCGGTTTTTAAACCAATGTTTTTGTTAATTCTCCCCCTAAAACACACATACAATAAACCCTAATCATCAATTGTCACTATTATGGTGATTTTAAACAGTTTTGAATAGTTAGGGCTCGGAATATAAAACAGAGATTTAAAGCCTTTAATCCTTGATGATAACCTGTGAATTAGAGTGCAAAATGATCAGTATGATATGACGAACACAATGGAATGGTTCAAAATATTCAAGCAACAAGGTGAGGTTATTGAAGAAAAATCTGAAAAATATTGAATGAGGTTCGAATGAGAGAAATGGGTATATATAGGGATACTCCTTCGCCCATTCTATACGTACGAAGGAGAAACTTTTGTCTCCTTCGACCCTAGTGAAAGGGTTCGAATGAGGCAAAAAGGGTTCGAATGAGATAAATGGTCATGAACACTCTCCTTCGCCCATATAGAACATACGAAAGAGTATATAAAATCCCACATTCGACCAACCGAATGGGCGAATGAGAAATGGGATTTTTTTTTTTGAAAATTTTCCAAATCTCAAAAACGAGTCCCGGTCCAATTATTTTCCAACTTTTAAGCATCCAACAATCATATTTTCACATTTTTAAAGTTACAAAGCTCAAATGGTGTATCAAGGTTTAGAAAATCGACATCAACCACCATCAGTTATCAAAAATAAGATGAAAAAGAAAAATCTTTTTGGATTTTCTAAAGTTTATGCTAAAACACACCTAAAATCTTTTTGAGTTTTGTAATTTTTTACGAGAAAATAAACTGCAAAAATGTAAATGAAAAATTGTAAATGTTTTTGGGATTTCCGGTAAAGGGATCATATCAGTTTTTGAGAAATCTGATCACACCGTTGATCTTTTTGAAATTATTATCATTGAAGACAATGTGTGATCTGGCAACTGCTGATATTGTGATCCACATAAACTCACATGCAGACTTTTGTGCAGTGCTTTATACTGATACTGATATTTATAGTATAAACGCAATTGTCTGTGGTTCCCACGCACACGACATACTCCCGTATCAAGAAGTAAATGCACAAAGACTCATTGTAAAGCGTGATTATGCTTTCGTCGTCTGTAATTGTACAAGATATAATGCATAGAGGTATACAGGTCAGCAAATTAATGCAGCAGAGTAACATATGCACTATACCAGGTTGAGGACTGATATTAATCATGATTTGCATCAATGATTAATACGATGTAATAGATAATCTTTGATCATCATATAACATGGAAAGTTCCTCAATTCGGTAACTTTAGGATTTGGCATAAAGCTCTTTTATAAAGACACCCTGTCTGATCTAGGTCCGTAATGACTTACAGCAGAAGATCAGAGAGGCTATCCCCAGACAACTAATAACATAACGACCCTAAACCTCCGAGTTTTGTACAGATACTCTATCAAACGAAATTACGGTACTAAGACCATATGCCCATGAGGAGTTCATCCACACATCAATTCGTTTGATATGTATGTATCAGGCACGCAGTAATAGGTCTACGAAGCCTATCAGCACATCGCACAGACTCAGACACACGCCCTATATAGCAGTACATTACTTAGAATGTGTCAGATCCCCACTGATGTACTATCATTTCCCTTTATACTCCAGGAAATCATTTTAGAATTTTCTGATTTTTATAGATTTTCGAATTTACTATTCCCAAGGATAAGCTGGAGCATTTCAAATATGTGACTGCCCAGATATCGTTTGTTCACAGAAATCTGACGGCATTAATCTAAGGGAAGAAGATATAGCAGTCAGCAAAGAAATTTTCTAATTTTTATGAATTTTGAAATTTTTTAATGTTTTTGGATTTTCGAAATTTTTCTGAAAAGCAGTAAAAATTTAAACTAAAAGGTGATAAACTGAGGTGGTGATTAGTCCTGTTTTTCTTTAATACCATTAGCTTTTAAAATATAATCAAATCTGGATTTGTCAAAAGCTTTGGTAAAAAGATCTGCGCGTTGGTAATCAGTGTGGATTTTGACCATATCGATCAACTCTTTAGCATAACAATCACGGATAAAATGATATTTAATCCGGATATGTTTAGCCTTTGAGTGATTTACTAAGTCTTTTGTTAATGCGATTGCGGCCTCATTATCACAGTAAATAGGGGTTTTAAGAAATTGCAAACCGTAATCCACCATCTGTTGTTGGATCCAAAGAACCTGTGAGCAGCAGCTCGATGCTAAAACGTATTCTGCTTCACATGTGGATAGTGCAACTGCGGTTTGTTTCTTGCATTGCCAGGTCACGAGCCTGCTCCCCATAAACTGACATCCAGCCGTTGTGGATTTGCTGTCTTTGTCACAGCCGCCCCAATCTGCATCACTAAAAGCGATTAGGTCAAAATTATCATCATGAGGGTACCAAAGTCCTTTCGATAGACAACCCATCAGATATCTAAGGATACGCTTGACAGCTGCAAGATGACTCTGTTTCGGCTTCGATTGATATCGCGCACAAAGACATGTCGCAAACATTATATCTGGTCTAGACGCTGTGAGATACATCAGAGATCCGACGATTGCTCTGTATGTAAATGGATCAGTCAGCTCCCCCTTAAGGTCAACTCCAATCCCGTGATTAGGTTGTATCGGGGTATCCATCGGCTTCGAATC
The DNA here is from genome assembly GCA_028751855.1 of Ambrosia trifida. Taxonomy (NCBI): domain Eukaryota; kingdom Viridiplantae; phylum Streptophyta; class Magnoliopsida; order Asterales; family Asteraceae; genus Ambrosia; species Ambrosia trifida. Next base: position 9,845,700 of record CM054128.1, on the reverse strand, counting down.
ATCCATCTGGAATCGGCTCAAGACTTCAGAAACGTATTTTGTCTGGTGAATAAAGATCCCCGTTGGTCTTTGCTCCACCTGCAAGCCTAGGAAAAACTGCATTTCTCCCATTGCGCTCATTTCGAACTTTTCCTGCATAACTTTTTCAAATTCCCTGCACAGAAGTTCGTTAGTTGACCCGAAAATAATATCATCAACATAAATTTGTACAAGAAGCAAATCATCTCCTGCTCGTTTCGTGAACAGTGTGCAGTCTACCAGTCCGCGTTTGAATCCTTTCGAGAGAAAATACGTGCGCAGCTCCTCATACCATTGTCTCGGAGCCTGGTGCAACCCGTAGAGAGCTTTGTTTAACACATAAACCTTATCCCGGTGAATAGGGTCCTCAAAGCCTGGCGGTTGACCTACGTAAACTTCCTCTTTGACCACACCGTAAAGAAATGCGCTCTTTACATCCATCTGATACACCTTAAATTTCTTCCATGATGCAAACGCTAGGAACATTCGGATAGCTTCCAAACGTGCAACCGGTGCATAGATTTCATTGTAGTCGATTCCCTTAACCTGATGAAAACCTTGAACGACCAAACGAGCTTTGTTTCGCACTATGACTCCTCTGTCATCCTTCTTGCATTTAAACACCCATTTGGTTCCAATTTTCTTTCTTCCAGGGGGCAAATCTGTCAACGTCCATACACTAAGTTTTTGGAATTGTAATAACTCCCCCTGCATTGCTTCCACCCAGGCATCATCCAAAAGAGCATCCTTGTAAGTTCGGGGCTCGACCTGCGAAACATAACAAGCAAATGACCAGTCATTTTGAAAACCAGATTTCTGTATTTTGGCATATAAAGCAAGATTGCCAATATTTTCTGGTGCTTGAGCATTTCTCAGCTGCCCTCTTGTCATCACGCTGCTACCAGGATCACCAATAACCTGTTCAAGCGGGTGTATCCGATGTATCCGAGATTCCGGATAATCAGGTACTTGTACTCCCGTTTGAGTTGTCAAATTCTCTGTAGAAACCAGATCATTACCCACAGTCGATGTTGAAGCATCAGTATTAGTTGGGTTCACTGGTGGTGTCACTGTAGCAGTGTCCATAATAGCTTCACTTGTTGCATCATCGTCTTCATCTTCTGAATCTGATGAATTAAGCGTTGTAGAAGCTTCTTGGAACACTTCTTCTTCCATCACAGGAGCAGTGGTATCATTAGAAGCTGCTTGAGTGTAACATCGCGAATTTTTCCCCAAATCTTAATATAAACGTCCTTACCTTCGTCACACTAATGTGCCCAAAGTCTATATTTATTTTTCCTAACTCGCAACCTATATATATATATATATATATATATATATATGTAATGCATTTATTTTTATAATAATAATAATAATAATAATAATAATACATAAAAAAAACAATAGTGTGGATTGATCTAAGCCCAAACCCAAACCCAATCCACCCTTTCCCTTTCCTTATAAGATCAGACTTGGGCCTGCTGAGCCCAAGGAGTCGGCCCAACCAGCCCAGCCCAACTTCCCTCTTCAAGTTAAAAAGAAAAGGAAAAATAACATGCCTTTGCTTGGGTTCGAACCGGGATCAATTCACACCTCACACACACACTCCACCACTTGAGCCACACACCTTGGTTGCTTTATCTTCCACTCATTTAAATTATATACGTTTATTTTTTTTGCTGAAACCTTTCCTCTTGTTCGCAACACAGCAACAGCAACTGTGTATATTATAATCTTTACAAAACCTTTGATTTAGCTATTGATTATACAAACATGGATTGATTGCGTGATTATCGGCCATCTATAACCATGATACACGTCTATTAACGATTAATTGATACCAATTAAAAACCATTTACGCGTATACATTCATGTCAAGGTCAACATTGCCAAATCGAGCATCCAAATCGTTTCACTATAAATTGATCGTTCCAGAACAGTCCCAACTCGCCACCCAATCTCTCTCAACCTCCAATTTCCATTATCAAACCTCTGTTGATTGATTTTCGTTCGTGTTTTTGACCGAGCCTTTGACCAATCAATCGAGTTCAAAAACGTGTTTGTAAGTATTGTTTTTTTTGTGTGGGTTTTATCATTCAGCAACTACACAACATTAACCCTAAGGTTAATTGGGTTAATGTTGTGTAGATCGTCCAATTGGAAAACTAGGGCTCGATTTCATATAAATTGGGGAAGAACATCAACCCAGTTAATATATATGAATTAAACAAACTAAATCTTAACACAACCACAGGTCTAGACCAAGTGGTTGTGTTGATGCCTGAACCCCCAGCAGACGCGGGTTCGAAACCCGGCTGCCACACTTTTTGTTTCTTTTTCCTTGTTTATCAACTATATACATATATATTATTTATATCTTATAAATTCATTTTTAATTATTAAAACCCTTTTAAAAATTCTACAAAAATTACATTATGTTAAACTAGTGAAAAAGTTTAACTTACAATTTTTAGTTTTCTGAAATTTATTTATTTAATATTTATAATAAATAAATCAAGTTTATTCCATTTTATTTATAAAATTCCATTAAAATATCAAAACGATCTTATTAATTTCCACAAAAATTATTTTAAGTTTTTATAACATTAAACTTTTCAGAAATGATTTTTAATTCAGTAAAATCATTTATTTTATATTTTTAATCAATTTTTGTTAGATTTAATCATAATTAAATCATAATAAATCCAATTTTCATCATTTTTGCACCAAAATTTTATACAAATTATTTTTAATCATTTAGAACAGAAATATTATTTTTAAAATAGAAATTCTTTAATTTTAGTATTTTTGAATATTAAAGTTAATTGTTGGCAATTTGTAATAAATAGATTTAATAATCTATTTTAAAAGAAATAATTTTGCAAAAATTATTTTTATACTTTAAACACATTCTTGTGACCATCCTAGATTTAACATTTATAAAAAGATTTTTAGTTATTTATTTACTAAATTTCTCTCAATTGGCGAATATTTTTAATATTAATCAAACGAGCAATTATCCCCAATTCGAAGCCCTAGAACTTATACATTTGTAGACTTGGTAGACTTAGACATATTTATTACCTTATTTTAGGGTGATACTTGATACATTGGGTCAACACAATTATCCAAATTTCTCAACAGATATAACATTTTACCAAGGTGAGTTTTACATAGCCCCTTTTCTATTTATCACCATTTTTGGGGTGAAACATGTTTATAACATCATCATTGCAATTCAATCATCAATGTGTCTATGTGTTTTCTATGTTGCATTATGTCTTGAGCATGATTAGAGTAAGCACCATTCTAGCATAATCATTAACATTGATCAGCCGGCGGTATACATTGATAGATCTATTGGACTGACAATCCCACCCGGATACGTGCCTCCTACAAAGGTAGCGTGGGTGCTTGTTATCGTATAACATATTGGACCATGAGCGTATGGTATGTATCATTTTATAACAGTCATCAGGGTTGATTATGCACTCGATTTATTTCTAGTATGTTCTCACATATGGACTAGATTGACATGACACATGAATTGCACATCATTTTTATTCAATTATCAAAAACCTATGTAATTCTCACCAACTTTTGTTGACCCAAAACCTTTTCAACTTAACATGTTTCAGGTTCTATTTACTTGAAGATTTGAATTGATGCTTGAAGATATGTGTATAGTTTTATTCAATTTGATGTACAAATTCTAGAACAAGTGTATGTAATTCATTTAAATTATTTAATGGAATTTATTATTCACCATGAGCTACTGAACAATCATCATTACGTGACATCCCGATGTTTCCGCCATCGGTTGGGGTGTTACATTGAGGATTTACCGTGATCGGACGCACTAACGGTGAAGTCACGACGTTTTCGACCTCGTAATATAAGCGAAGTACAGCTTCTTCAACCATGCTATCTAGATTGAATGATTCAAAGAAGTCTTTGTAATCAAACATCCAATCTGGACCTCCACCCTGTACATTTTGTGTGTATCTTTGAACTTCGACGTTAGCCCACTCCTCGACTTTTCTAGTTCTTTTGTTGAATACCCGTTATAATGGGGTTGCATATCCAACAAAATAACCTTCTTCAACCTTTGGTGCGAACTTCTCCGAAGGATTCAGCATTGTACATGTAACACCCCAACCGATGGCGGAAACATCGGGATGTCACGTAGTGATGATTGTTCAGTAGCTCATGGTGAATAATAATTTCATTAAATGATTTAAATAATTTACATACAATGGTTCTACAAGAATTCGTACATCAAATTGAATAAAACTATGCACATATCTTCAAGCAAATCTTCAAGCAAGTAGAACCTGAAACATGTTAAGTTGAAAATATTTTGGGTCAACAATTGTTGGTGAGAATTACATAGGTTTACGAAAAATAATTGATAACAATAGTTTGTACAACACTCAGAGTTGTATAATGATAGAGTATGATACCGACATGTAACAATGCGTCTTTGTACAACCAAACCTTGTGTCGACTGTTGACTAACTCGCAAGTTAGTTAAATGTTGTTACTGTTATCGATCATCCCTGAATTTATGCGGGGGATGGGTTTGTCAGACCTATAGCGCTATAATCTAAACAGGCGGCTTGATCAACGTTAATGATTGTACTGTGTCTTTTTGTTACAGTCAAATGATAGAATGATGTTGTAATTGAATCACAAGTAAATATGAGTAAATGATAGTATAAAATATTTGAACATGTTTCACCCCAAAAATAGTGAAAATAGAGTAAAGGGCTATGTAAACTCACCTTGGTATAGTATTAGGTATTGAGAATTTGTATGAGTGTAGCCTAATAGCTTGCCAAGTATTACCCTATGTATAAGGCAACAAATAAGTCTAAGTCTATCTAGTCTACAAGTATATTCTAGGGTTTCGATTTGGGGATATCCAATTGTTGAATTTATAATAAAATGTTAATTAAATAAAGGGAAATTTGATAATTAAATAATTGAAAGTCTTTTTATAAAATTTGAATTTAAAATGTTCACAATAATGTGTTTGAAGTATAAAAATAATTTTTATAAAATTATTTTCTTTAAAATAGATTATTAATTCTATTTATTACAAATTGCCAAAATTAAACTTTAATATTTAAAAAATACTAAAATTAAAGAATTATTATTTTAAAAATTATATTTCTGTTCTAAATATTCAGAAATAAATTGTATAAAATTTTGGTGCAAAAATAATAAAAATTGAATTTATTATGATTTAATTATGATTAAAATTAACAAAAATTGATTAAAAATATAAAATAAATGATTTTTCAGAATTAAAAATCATTTCAGTAAAGTTTATCATTGTACAAACTCAGGATAATTTTTGTGGAAATTTATAAAATTGTTTTGATATTTTAATGGATTCTTATAAATATAATAGCATAAAAATGATTTAATTATTATAAATATTAAATAAATAAATTTCAGAAAACTAAAAATTGTGGGTAAAACTTTTACATCAGATTTGTTAAAAATAATTTTTTTTTGGAATTTATAAAAAGGTTTTAATAATTAAAAACGAATTTACAAGATTAAATGTAATATATATATATATATATATATATATATATATAATTGGCTTGTTGAAAATAATGCAAAAAGGGGTGCCCTTGCCGGGACTCGAACCCGGGTGGCTGAGGTTATAGGCATCAGTCACAACCACTTGGCCTAGGCCAGTGGTTGTGATTTATTCTGTGTTAATTAAAATAAATAAACGATACAGAACGAGTTTATCCCCAAATTAATATCCACGAACCCTAGTTTTTCCAATCAAGCGATTCACACATCAATAACCTGATTAATCTTAGGGTTTTTGATGTGTGAATGCCGATGATCAAAACCCACAGAAATTATTAGACTTACAATGTTGTTTTGATCTCGATTGCTCGGTCAAGCTCAAAAGTCAAACAACGATCGTGAAATAATAAACAGAGTGAAATAAAGAAGATTGGAGGTTGAGAAAGGATAAATGGCGAGTTGTGAAGGCTCGCAGAACATCAATTTATAGTGTGGATGTCCAGGTTGTTTAATTGGAAAGTTTGACCCGTTGTTAATGTTTGATGCGTTTAATAGTTAAATTTGGTATGAGTTAATGATAATTGGACGTAGGTTTGACGTGTAATGGACCGAAGATTGTGATACCAAGTCAATTTAGATCAATTGTACGTTGATTAGGCCAATTAGGTTAGTCAATGAGGGTACCTTCCTGTTTTTGCTGCAGTTCGTCGAAGGGGAAAAGAAGAAGGAGGGAAGTTATTTGTTTATTTATATAAAAAGATCTGGAATTAAAACAACAAACATGTGTGGCTCGGGTGGTTAGTGTGCTTGTGTGGTGTGTGGTTGGCTCGGGTTCGATACCCGGCGGAGACATTCCCTTTTTTTTAAAAAAAATAAGGCAGATAAGGGGGTGTGGGCCTGGCCATTAATGGGCCGTTTTCTGTGTGGGCTGGATGTATCTGGGCCTGGGTGATTGGGCTTGGAGTCTGGGCCTGGGTTTAACTAACAAATCAGTTATGGATCTAGGTTATTATTACTATTATTATTATTATTATTATTATTATTATTATTATTATTATAAGTTTTATATATATATATATATGTGTGTGTGTGTGTGTGTGTGTGAATAATTATCTTTGTATTAAGGGTTTAAAATATCACCAAAAATAATAATAATGAAACTTGTCGTAACGCACAACTATTTAATGTGAAATGTTACAGTACACGGGGCACCAAATGGTTCTAGATACTCCAGATTCGGCTTGCGTCGGTTCAACAGCTCATAAGAAGTCTTGCCAAACTTCTTCACTGTCAAAACACGGTTAAGAGTATAACATGATGCATAAATAGCTTCGTTCCAGAACATGACTGGAAGATTTGAATCCGCAAGCATAGTTCTCGCCGTCTCTATTAGAGTCCTATTCTTTCTCTCTGCGACACCGTTCTGCTGGGGTGTATACGGAGCACTATATTCATGATGAATTCCCTTGTTTGCACAAAGATCCTCCATCTGAGCGTTTTTGAACTCCGTCCCATTGTCACTCCGGATTCGTTTGATCTTTAGACCATATATATTCTCCAGACGTGTAAACAGAACCTTCAGATTGTCAAAAGTGTCGCTTTTCTGATGCAAGCACATGACCCATGAAAATCTTGAATAATCATCAGTCACCACAAGACAGTACAACTCCCCGGCATGACTTTTACGTCTGACTGGACCGAATAAGTCCATTTGCAAACGCTCAAGCGGCAATTCAACGGAATTGACTTTCTTTGGTCTATGGGATTGTTTGTGTTGCTTTCCCTTTTTGCAACTGACACACTTGTCATTCAAAGGGAAGTGTTTCACATTAACTCCCGTGACAAGTTCATTCTTCACTAACTGGTTCATCTTTCGCAAATGGATGTGCCCCATTCTCCTGTGCCACATAATCGATTCTTTTTATGTAGCCTTAGAAAGGAAACACGTGACTTGGCCATGGGTGGTCATTGCTTTGGACATATCGAGAATATACAAGTTGTTTACTCTCGGTGCCTTCAGCATCACCCACTCTTTCGGAAGTTCAAACCCAGGTTTCAAGATATAACAGGATTTGTCATCAAAATACACAGAAAATTGTTTATCACAAATTTGACTAACACTGAACAGATTGTAATCTATCTGTTTCACGTATGATATCCGCTCAAATGTCACGACCCCATTGCTTACACTACCCTCCATCGTAATGTAGCCTCCCTTATTACCAGCAAATGCCACATAACCTCCGTTAATGTTTTTGATATCAAAGAGTAGCGTGAGGTCCCCTGTCATGTGACCAGAAGCTCCACTGTCAACAATCCATAGGCTGCTAACAGGGCCAGCTGGAGCTCCCTGCACATATAAGGTAAAGCAGTTAGATCTTTCGGGGGACCCAAGCTTGTTTGGTCTTGGGTCTTTGAACGGGTTGTTTCAAAGATTCTTTCAATTCACAAACATCTTGGGTTAACTCAACCCCTTTCTTCTCACTCACAATTTTCTTTTTCTCACTCTTCTCATTCTGTGAAGTAGAGGCTCCTTCAGATTCCTTAGATGACCAAGATTGCTCAGATCTTTTCAAGATCCGAATCTGAGATTTTGAAGTCTCAGTCGGTTTCTTTACTTCATCTTTAAAAGCAACCTTCTTGGTTACCTTCTCTGATTTAACAGAGACAGGTCCAACTGCTTGTTTTCCATTAGGTTTAGGAGCAACCTTTTTGTTATCAGCAGTTGAGTTCATCACAGGTTTCTTAGCAGATTTATCAGTGGTTATCCGGTTGCGTTTATCATACGTCATCGGACGATTTTCCCTCTTGTTGGAAAAATTGTTTTGATTAAAATATGGTTCTTGCTGAGGGTAAAATTGTCTTTGTGGATAACCGTAGTTGTCAACCGGATAATCATGATATTTCCTCATCTCCACCTCGTGCCTTTTGTGTCGTACGTACGGGCAGGCTGCAAGTAAATGTCCCCGTTCCACGCACTTATAACACGCACGATATTCCTCATAGTTTTCTTTGATCGGCGACTTGGAAAAACTAGCAATGGGATATCGATCAACCATGCATTGTTTCCTTAAACTCTCAGGAGTTGGGTCCTTCGAGTAAGTCGGTTCAATAAAACTATTTGCTTTATCAACTGGCAAAACAAATTGTGTGACATTGACCTTGGCATCTTTATCCGAATAAATTTTATCTAAAATTTCTTGAGGAATGTCATTGGTTCTTTCAAATTTTGGAAACCAAATCGTACTTTCCTGCCAGATCTTTTCGATTTTTGAATAATTGACAAACTTAATCGGATATTCATCATCAGATAAAATCTTATCGGAGCCTTGCATCCGATAGAAGATTTTGACAGGTTTGTCACACGATTCGTTGCTCATATCATTAGATTTTTCAGATTTAAGCTCATTTTTCTTTTCAACCGGTTTCACCACATTTTTCTCAGATTTAGTTTCATTTTTCTTTACCACATTCTTACGATGAGCATTTGCCATTGGATGAATGATCTGAGACGGTGAGATTGGCTCAGTAGTGATTATGTGATTTTCATCAGGGATATCACTTTCATTTTCAACCGTCTCAGATGGTTCATCTTCTTCATCTGAATCATCAGTAGCGACCACACCCTCATTATTTCCCAGTACCGGTCTCACATCAGAATACGGATCACCGACACTGGAAGTGTTAGGCTCGTTTTCTAATGTGGAATCAGAATTGACTAAAGTCTCCGGTGGTATTGCATGTAAGTTGTGGTTCTCAAACAATACCGGAGATGGGACCGCCTTATAGTTTGCACTATTCGACTGGGAGGGTTCTTCTATGATATGGTCAACTACATATGCTATGTGCTTGTAACTCTCTAACTTCTTGTTAACTTTTTCAGCAAAGCACTTGATGGTTGCCATTTCCAATTTAGTGTTTTCCATTTCATTGATGTAGTTATTAATGGCAAGTTGTTTAATTGACAATGTCTTTTTAAGTTCAGACACATCCTTTTTATAACCATCAAGAACTTTGTTGTAATCTTTTAAATCTTTTTGATAAATCTGACAGTTGATTTTGGCACTCTCAAGTTGGACCTTGAGAAGCTTATTTTCATCTATCAGTTTTTCAAAATCAGCACATTTAACACATTTATTACACACTTGAGATTGAGATTCAGAACTTACCGGTTTAGGAGGTTCTGTCATTGCCATCAAAGCGAAGTGAGCTTCCTTCCCTGCGAAGAATTTGGAGTAGTCAATCTTGGTGCACGCATAATCAACCATACATGACTTGCGGGTCATCAGGAAATCAGCTTCAGCTAGCAGTTGGTCAATGTCATCATCTAGTGAATTCACACTAGCCTCTGAATCAGATTCACTCTCTATATCCGAGTAAGCTGAATCGTAGTAGTCTCCAACATCCGTGACAGAATCAAGAATCATCCCCGATTTCTTGTCTTCACTCTCAACAATCACATCCTCATTCACTTCCTCAATTTTCAACTCCGACACTTTTTCAATCACAACCTCCTCTTCAATCTCCTCATTCTCATCCAAACTCATCTGCTGTGCCACACAAGCCACGTTCCCAGCAGTAATCTCCTCCACCCCCAATTGCATACCCGTCCAATCAAAACCTTCATCCTTTTGGATCGCAAGTGCTTGGTTTTGATTATCAGTTTGGTTTTGGTTTTGTGTGTTAGGTGTAGAGATAGGAACAATAGTTCGGTTTGGATTTTGTTGAGGTTGGTTTTGAGTTGTGGATTGTCTGGTGTTGGTATTTTGTTGACGGTTCTGATAATTGTTTTGGGGTTGAAAGCTTGAGATGTTGGGACTGTTGTATGAGACTTGATTTTGGTTTTGATTTTGTCTGTTTTGGTATGTTGAATTGAACGGGTTTCGATTACCTTGCTGTGCTGGCTGTGTGCACTCTCTTTTAAAGTGACCCTTCTCTCCACAATTAAAGCATGTAACTTTTGCTTTGTTGAATCCATATGTGGTGTTAGGAGAAGTTGAAAGGTCAGTTCTGCCAGTCTTCTGAATAAAGTCAGTGGCTCTCCTCATAATACTTGAAAAAGCCCACTGAATGTCCATAAGCTCCATATCCTCTTTGTCGATTTGAGCGTAGTCTTCATTGGTGAGATTGTTGTTTCCAATTTGACTCGCAACCAAACCGTTGTAAGAAGCAACCATAGCAGATACAAGTGCAACATGCTGTTGAGCAATTTCAACAGTCACATTGTTAAGATTCGAGGTCTCTAACACAATCGGGTTTTGACTTGATTGTGCTTGAGTAATCTGCATCTGATTCATGTGAGGAGTATACTGTTGTTGTTGTTGAGGTTGACTTGATGTGTAGCATGCAGCTTGTTGTAATGGTGAAAAAGGTGGAATAAAGTTTGGTGTTTGATAAGGTTGTTGTGTGTATGATGGTGTGTAGGATGAAGTTTGGGCAAGGTAGTTGATGGGTGCTTTTGTTGGTTCAACAACGTTGGATACACATGCTATGTGAGGAGCAACATTAGAAGTGGTGCTTGAAGCAGAAAGAGAGTTAGATGCACCACTCACATATAGATCAGGATTCTGTGGAATCTGAGCTCTCTTAGCTTTTCTCTTTTCCTCCATCTCTTTGTTTTCCAGCTTTTGAATGAACTCGTTAATAGTCCAATACTGATATGCATCCTTCTCCTTCAACACTTCAATGTGTTGGTTCCAGTAGGGTGGTAAAGCATCAGCAAATTTATCTACTAATTCTGACATTGGTATGCTGATCTCATAGCTCGACAATTCAGTGAGCAAATGGCAATACCGTGGAACCAACTCTTTTAGGGTCTCATTGCCCATGTAACTGAAGTTTTCAAATTCCTTCCGAAGCTCTTCCATCCTCAGCTTCCTTGTCTTTTCATTACCATCATGTCGGTTTCTCAGCATATCCCATAGTTGTTTGGATGTTGTACACGATCCAAACTGATGCAATAGATCAGTGTTGATCGCCTGGGATAGTTGAGAGAATGCCTTCTTCTCTATCGCAAACCTCTTCTTCTCATCATCCGCCAAATTCTCCAAAGGTATCGGTTCTCCAGTATTCTCCAGAATAGGAGCAACGTAACCCTTCACTATCATTTGCCATGCCTCGGCTCCCTCAAGTCCTTGTCCCTCAACATGGATCTTGAACTTCGTCTTCCAAGTATTGTACTCCTTCATATCCATTAGCTTTGGTGGACGATTGCCGCTTCCAGAGGATAGATCATGAATAAGAGTGGATATGGCGTTGGTCGTCTGCGAATGAACTGCTGCTGCTGCAACTCCCCAATAGTTGTCAATCGGTTGTTATATTGGTTGAAAAACTTGTTGAGGAACCGAACTAGTCATTGCCTTATAATTGATTGGCTGTGATGGTTGACTAGTCTTTTGGGCTGCAACGGACCACGGATCTTGTGTTGTCTGCTGTTGTGGTGCTTGAGTAGGTCTAGGCGTTGTTGGGAAGTTCCACATCTTGTCCTGCAAACGATTAAACACGAAAAGATTAGAAATGCTTTAAAACAGGATACTCCTTCGTACAGTCGAACGTGCGAATGAGAAATAAGGTTCTCCTTCGACCGTTTTGATTGATACGAATGTGGACTGAAATAACAAAATCTCCTTCGACCGCTTTCTCCTCTCGTTCGACCGTTCTCCTGCTCCTTCGACCGTTCGATCAGACGAAGGTGATGCAACTGGACGAATGAACAAAATAAGCAATCAAAGTCTACTTTCGACCACTATAACACCTCCTTCGACCACAAAATCCCTCTTTCGACCCAATAGATTTCCACTTTCGACCAAACTCTCTCTTTCGACCCCTGAGATTTCAAAAACGGTTATTCTTTGAAAATCCGTTAATTTTGATCATGTTTATCAAAAGTTGATGGATTTTGATGATCTAAATCAGGTTTTGAATCGGAATTGATTTGGAACAACTTTAATGAAGAGAATTATCCAATTTAACCTCAAAATCAAGTTGTAATCAATCAAAATCTTATCACATCAGTTTGTTCATTGAAAACAGAAACTTTTTGACCAAAATTGGGTCCAAATCAACTGAGAAACAATTAATTTGTGGTTGTTTGATCCAGAATGGCTCTGATACCACTTTGTATGAGCGTGAAAGGATCGTATAACAACAAAGAATGATCAAACAAGTTAGTTTTAGGTGCGGAAACCCTAAAACTATCACAAAAGAATAGTCAAATAGATTAAAACACACCGATCATCATTTTCAAAAGGTTTTCATTAATTAATCACTCGATTACAGGTTGAAATATGATTACAATCAAGGTATGAACGATAAAAGAGTTAAACAAAACACTAGAGAGAGTTTCAGAAAGTGGAGGGAATATTAATGATCAAAAGTTACATTCAAAAATCAAACTCGTCTATTTATAGACTGCACATTCGCCCAAATTGATTGTGCGAATGTGCAGGTTCGCCCAACCTGAATGGTCGAACCAAGTTATACAATAAACTAAATTCTCATTCGTCCAAGTCTTCTTCCTTCGCACCTTTCATCTACCTTCGCACCTACAAAAAGCCTCCTTCGTACCTTCTGAAAATCTCCTTCGCACCAACGATATTTACCAAAACATATGTGTTAATCAATCCGAAGCATTAGTCGCACTTTTGCATCTACACGCCGAAACACGCAAAACAAATAAAACCAACTGTCAGAACCGAACTGGAAAAATGGGTCATTAACCCTGCATTCCCGGAACAGACATTTGTCATCGGCCATGTAATCTCCGACTCCATTCGCTTACACATGAAGCAACTGTTAACCAATAGCATGGACATATTCGTGTTCCAGTCAGCAGACATGGTTGGCGTTCCACGACACATCGCGGAACACAAGCTCAACGTCTACAAGAATGCAGAACCGGTTGCTCAAAAAAAAACACAGCACGGGGCCGGATAAAACAAAGGCGATGAACGACTAAGTGATGGAACTCTTGAAAGCGGGTATTCTCCGCAAAAGCAAGTATCAAACCTGGGTTGCAAACCCAGTCATGGTGGGAAAATCCAACGGCACTTGGCGCATGTGCGTCGATTACAAGGACCTAAACAAAGCTTGTCCAAAAGACTGTTATCCGTTACATGAGATCGGTTTCTAATTTGACTCACTGGCACCTTACAGATTCAAATGTTTCCTGGACGCTTACAAAGGCTATCACCAAATTTAGATGGCCAAGGAAGACGAAGACAAGACAGCGTTCCGTACTGACATGGGAACTTTCTGTTACACCAAGATGCCATTCGGGCTAAAAAACGCCAGAGCAACATATCAGGGTTTAATGGACACCGCATTCGTCAAACAGATCGGTGTAAACTTAGAAGTTTATGTCGATGATCTGGTAATCAAGAGTAGAGAGGAAGACCAGATGCTGAACGACATCCAGAAAACATTTGATCAACTGCGGAGTGTGTGGATGAAACTAAACCCAGGAAAATGTTATTTTGGAATGGAAGAAGGAAAATTCCTCGGGGTCATAGTAACAAAAGATGGTTTCCGCCCAAATCCAAACAAAGTTCAAGCAATTGAACGCATGCCATCCCCATCTTCCGTCAAGGAAGTTCAGACATTAATGGGGCACCTTGTAGATTTGAACAGATTCCTGTCAAACTACGCGTCCAAATCATTCCCTTTTGTGGACACGCTGAAAAGTTGCTTGAAGAAATCTAATTTCCACTGGACCGCAGAAGCAGAAACGGCTTTTCAGGAAATGAAAACGTGTTTGAGAAATCTGCCAACACTCACTGCTCCGTTACCCGAAGAACCGCTCACCTTGTACTTATCCGTCACTGACAAGGCAATCGGCGCAGTGCTCATGGTCGATAGAAAAAGGGTACAAACCCCAATCTATTACGTCAGCCGTACATTGCTGGATGCTGAAACTCGGTATTCAACAATGGATAAATTGGTTCTCGCACTAGTGCACCCGTCCAGAAGATTGCGCAGGTACTTCCAAGGGCATCCAATCAATGTCCTAACAGATTTTCGTATCAATGACATCCTGCGCAAACCAGAACTTTCTGGAAGATTTTAGCAGACTTTGTTGCGGAGGTTCCAGCAGATAAAATCGAAGAGTGCGCAAAAGAAGCATCTTCGAAATCAACTCCGCCAGATGAATCAAAAAAGTGGAAACTCTTTACTGATGGTGCTTGCAATGACGAAGGAGCTCATGCGGGGTTACGTCTGATAACACCGGAAGGAAAAGAGTATACCTACGCAATCCGGCTCGACTTCTAAACAACTAACAATGAGGCGGAATACGAAACACTCATAGCAGGCTTGCGCATCGCCAAAAAGATGGGAGCGCCATACATTCAAGCCCATGTTGACTCTATGTTAGTGGCCAACCACATAGATGGCTCATATGAAGCAAGAGAGTCGTCTATGGTCTTATATTTGCAACACACCAAAGAACTGATGAACACCTTCATCCACTACAAAGTAACTCATGTGCATCGAAGCCAAAACAAGCCAGAAGATGCCTTAAGCAAGATGGCATCAACCGCATTTGATCACATGGCCAAAGACGTGCGGGTAGAGGTGTTGACTAATCCATCTGTACCACAAAAACAAGTAAACGTGGTCCAAACAGGAAAAGAATATTGGATCACCCCCATAATGGCTTTCTTGACCAAAGGGACTCTTCCATTCAACAAAGCTAAAGCTAGAAAGATGCAACACAAAGCTCTGCACTACGAGGTTGCTGACGGTAGTCTATACCGACGATCTTACCTCGGACCATTGCTGCGCTGTGTGGCCTCTGTGGAAGCCACATATCTAATCAAAGACATCCACAAAGGAACCTGTGGATTACACGCAGGTCCTAGGATGGTTGTGGCAAAACTCATGAATGCGGGCTACTACTGGCCCAAAATGCACCTGGATGCATTAAAAGAATTGCGCAAATGCGCGGCCTGTCAACGACACACACCCGGAACACTCAGGCCCAAAAACAACTTAATACCAGTCACAGCAGCATGGCCTTTCCAAAAATGGGACATCGACTTAGTTGGACCTTTCCCTACAGCTCCAGGCAATGTCAAATATTTGGTAGTGGCCATCGATTACTTCACCAAATGGGTATAGGCCAAAACATTAGCCTCAATAGATGGACGGAGCATTAAAAAATTCATATGGGAGTTCATCATTTGTAGATTTGGCCTACCACTAGAGATCGTGAGTGACAACGGTACGCAGTTCGCCGACCAACATCTTCAAGAATGGTTGTCATCTATGAGTATTAAACAAATATTCACTTCGGTTGCGCATCCTCAAGGCAATGGCCAAGTAGAGAGCGCAAACCGTAGTATCGTCGAAGGCATCAAAGCCCGTCTAGGAACAAAACGCAGTGGTTGGATCGATGAACTTCCCCACGTCCTATGGGCTCACCGCACCCTATCAAAAACTAGCAACGGGGAAACACCGTTCAACTTGACATATGGAACTGAGGCAGTAATACCCACAGAGGTCACATGCCCATCCCCGAGAGTTTTGTTCGCGCAACACACAGACAACGACAAAGAGCTGCGGATAAACCTAGACCTACTGTACGAGCGTCAAGATATGGCTTCCGTCCGTGAAGCCTCTTATAAACGACAACTGGGAAAATATTATAACGTGGGAGTCAAAGAACATCTCTTTCGCGTTGGGGACTTCGTTTTCCGCAGCAATGAGGCATCAAATGCCGAAAAACCTGGTAAGCTTGCTCCAAACTGGGAAGGACCTTATAAAATCCAGGAAGTATTGGGAAAGGGTGCGTATGCCTTAGAACGCCTAGATGGTACACCTGTGCCGCGCACTTGGAATGCAGCGCAATTGCGCATATGTTATGTTTAAATTACTATTTCAAAGTTTGTAATAAGGTCTATATGCTCAATTAATTTATATTACGATCAAGCATCTTTTATACAAGTCATCATGATATGATTAAAAAACCAAACAAAGACATATGATGTTGTTATATCGGCATACGCAAAAGAAAGGGACCGTTACAAAAAACACATAAATCCAAAATGTAGATATTCTATAACATCTTCAAAAGACTCCTACATATGCATCTATCTACAAACACTTAAAGGTTGAAGACCTAAGCAGTATGCATCCATTCACCTCCAACTCGCTTGAGTTTAAGCTTCGAGGTCTTGGGCAAATCTCCTAACTCTGAGAGCTTCTTCATCTTCAATGGCTGCCCATCAGAGGTTCCCTGATCATCAAGATCATCAGGCCTCATACTCTCTTGTGACAGAAGATATCCACAATATTCCGCGAGTCGATCAAGAGCATTTGTAGGGATCTCATTGTTAACAGGATGACGGGATAGCCTTATCATCCCCTTCACAGCTAAATTTTCATCTGCTTGAAGATTTCTTGAAGTAATGTTGGTCGACATTCTCTCAAAGAAATGAAAGAGTATTTTCAAAAATATGTGGAGAATACGGATGCATGCACTTACTATTTATAGAAGAGAGAGAATATAGTAATTAATTACCATTAATGGTGATCACTTGATTACCCTAGAGAAGTGTGACAGTCGCCTAATGCTAGCCGTCATAACTGTCACATCTGTCAGTAACAGACTGACACATACTTGTTTCAGAAATGGATGACATCACCTCATGATTGGCAAACGTGTGCAAATAAGGAGAGAATACCGAACAGTCATAACATAAAGGAAAATGAAAGATTGTTCATAACCATTACAAGATCAAGACAAAATGTTCAAAAGGAAAACAAACACACTCATTCAAAATTCAAGTACTGAGAAACATCATCAGTATGCGGAGCTTCCTCTCGCGTCCCACCAGCTGCGGACGACGAACCTACTCCGCTCGCAGAGACAGCCTTTTTGGCCTCTTCTTCTTTGCGTGCCTTCTCAGACAGCTCCGCACCAAGACGATCCGACTCCTTAAAATAATTGCGCAGCTCGCCAACGGGGTCATCAGTCTTCAAACATGCGTCCAACAAATCAAACACCTCAAACTTTAAAGTTTTGTAATCATCTTGCGCCTGTATCATTTCATTGTCATAAGTTTTATTATGATAGGGCCCATCTTCAATCTTTTTCCCATCCGCATGATGACAGAAACCTTCATAAAACCCAAGGCTCAGACCTTGTTTCACGGAGGTACTGGAAATGCGAGCAATAACCTCCGTCAACTTAGGATCATTCCACACACACTTGAATACCTGAAATAAAAAGACGCTACAATTTTACACATGCAATAACAAAGCAAGACAAACAAGTTTCCATGAAGGTAAGGTTAACTTACCCCTGCAACACCATCCTTCATCAACCAAGCAATCCTTTCGTTGGCAGCAACAACAATGTCCGTGGCTTCTTGACATGCGGTCCACATCTAGTCCAAATATGTCTTAACTTGAGAGCAGGAGGACTCCGCCAAAGCCTTTTCTTCTTCTAACTTGGATTTGTCCGCACCAAGTTGCTTTATCTTTAATTCCGCATCGGATAACGAAGAAGTGGCTTTGATAAGATCATCATGGTGACGGTTATATTTCCCAATTATGTAAGCCAACTCCGATTGCTTCTCCTCACAAGTCTTTCGACTTTGCTCCGCTTCCTTGATAAGCCGGGAATTCTTAGCCTTTAACTTCTCAACAGTTGAACGCAGATGCTCAGTCTCTTGGTTAGTCAGTTGGCACGCATCTTTCCATGCTTTGGAAGCATCAGCTTTCTCCTTCTTCAACTTTTCACCTCTTTAGTTTCTTCATGAGCCAATTTCTTATGATGGTCAATCTCGGACCGGATGTCATGACGCGCAAGCTGGAACTCCTCTTCGCGCTTCAAAAGACTAACCTCCGACTCCTTCAAGTTCTGCCAATCGCGCATAAACTCGTTCTCACGTCGGATAAGGGAACCCAGACCACTCACACCTAGCGCAAGGTTCATGGCTACATCAGTAAACAAGGACCTGCGATCAACACTATCCTGATAATCCCGCTCAGCTGGCGGAACGGATAGAGTCACAAACTCTTCAGCGTCCAACGGGTTTGTAAACCGGCTCATGTCCATAATATCCCAATGCGGTTGGTACAACCTTGGTTGATCAGAACCACGCGAGGAAAACCTACCTCGTCCACAACCAACGTGCCCTGGTTTGCTAGACTTCCAAATCCCCTCAAAATGTGCTTTCCTATATATAATCGTGGAATCTTCCACAGTTCGCACGAGGGCAGATGGATTATCCTTAACGTTTTCAGCTTCTTCTCCACTCCGCAAACTTGTACCAGCATTTAATCCCTACGAAGCACTCTGCTCTGGAATTTGCTCCAGCACAATGGCAGGCTCTTCAACATTCAAGTTAGGGGTGGAACTTTCATCCACTTTCTTCCCAGCTGCCTTATCCAAAGCTAGAACCACATCATCTGCAGTTGGCTCTACTTAAGGCGTCACATTCTCCTCTATCACTAGCTCCGACACATTCGGACTCGTCACATTCTCCACAGGGTCATCAACAGTATTAACATTCTCAGTAATAGGGGGTCCGGACATAATGCCTTCTCAATAACGGAAGAACTCCACTCCAAGTGAGACTCCGCAAATAGCAAAGATGCTACAAAAAATACTATTATAATGTTATATGAAATTACGATCAAAACATTCAAGCCAGACTAAATCACTCATACCTGACAAATGTCTCAAAGTCTTCATAGGAAGATTCTGGCGAACAGGTGGTGGTTTCACCGCCATCTCGAGTTTACGACCTTTTGACCCAGCTAAGGGCTTAAAAACATCAACTGGAACTACCGCAATAGGTTCAAGACGCGGCACCACAGAGGCTTCCCCAGCTGACTGCGGAATCTGAACTTATTTCTGCTTCAGATCATCAATCATCTGCTGAAACAACTTCGCAGAAACATCCTCCACCTGACGCACATGCGAATGTTGCCTTTGGCGTTTATGCTCCAACTCTGTGTCGGAGTCCGTGACTTCATCATCCTCCTCTTCAACGATGATGGGAGCAGTCGGTGGTTTTGTTTTCTCACTCGCCTTGGCACGCTTCTTCTTTGAAGTACTTGTGCCTATTGCGGACATCACATCTATATATATCAATTTATACATAAGAAAATGGACAACAAATTCAACACTAACCAATGCAATCTCGACGCTCAGAAGATACTTCTTCGACTTCGACTGAAATCTTTCTGCGGAGTTGAATACCCGCACCTGTCACGAAGGATGCGCAAAATCAGCATGTGGATTACGTACATACCTGCGCATCCTTCGTGCGCGCATAGGTACTTGGAAAAATATCAAAGACATAAATAAATTTCCTAACCTGTCCTAGCGTAATGCCTGGGAGGATCAATGAGGTTTGGAAACAAAAAATTTGAACTCATCCTCTCAATCAGTCCCTGCGCACCCTCAGCAACTGGTTTATAAAGAACTTTCGCTTCACCCCTCTGCGCAAACAAGTCAAACAAGGATACACCTGCAAGCAGTTACAAAAATAATAACTTGAGAACAAGGTGCAAAGTTGCCTAAATAAAGTGCAGAGACAGTAATATCACCTTTCGAAGGACAAGGATCATGGCCCTCTGGACTTATAAGGCTGAGTCCTAACAACGCCAACACACTCTCCGGACAATCATCCATCACCAGCGGAATAGCATGAGCACAAAGTGACTTATACCATTCATGTTCTTTATACCCCTCCATCGGCGGCAATTCAACAATCTTCTCTTTTAAACCCAATGCCATCCACTGAAAGGAGGCAGGAAGAACTCTGCGGTTGATGTAAAAGAATTTATCCTTCCAATCATACATGGACTTCAGATTCTCAGACACAAGTTGCTTAACTTTCCTGCGCGTACCCAAGCTATACCAACCACTCCCACTACGAGCAGCTTCCAATACATAGAACACATTCATTCTTTCAAATGTCGGCTTGATATCCAAAGCCCGACACATAGCTTCAAAATGAATTAAACGACACCACCCAAATGGGGTCATTTGTGTAGGATGAATACCATACGTCAGAAGAGCATTCACTATAAACCTCGTCGCTGGGATACGAAAACAACATTTTGAAAATGCTGCTGCATACAATGCAATTTTGCCAGGGGGTGCCTGCAATACATTCTTGCCCTCTGCCGGAAGCTCTGGATCCCATTCCTTCAAAATTCCATACTGATCAAAGAAATTAGAGAAAGAGGCTTTATCCCACTTGATCGTTGTTGTATCAATATTTTTCGATGATTCTTTCGTAGACTCAGATGTTTTGCTTGAGTTGGTAATGTTTTGTGAATCTTGAGACATATTTAAATTTAAGAAGATGCAAAGAAGGCTAAAGAGAAAAAAGATCAACGGATTTTTTTTAATATGAAACGAAGGGATATAAAGAGGAAGTGGGAAACTGCAATTTCAAAATTGATTATATAGGCTTGATAATTAATGCAGATGACGTCATGACAAGTGGGCCAGCCACACCTTTTTGAACATGAGCACAACAGGGTAATGACACGTGTACAATAGGAGACAAACAGACGCCACATGCGCCTCACACGCCCACTCGCCTAACAACTGCCGAAGAACGTGTCTGTACACGTCTCAAACCGTCACTAGTCACGTCAAAACCCCACTCGCCATGATGTCCACATGTTCTTCAATTCATGGGGAATTGACAACTGTCCCCCATAGACATCTGACGTGTCTTGCATTCGCGGAGATTTGACGTAAAATTCCAACATCCGTTCTCCGCACAATCACATAGCGCAAAGACATTCATTCCACTTCCGCATAAACATACAACCTCAACGAGCTGTCATCAAGGACTTCTATTTTCTGAGTCCAGCATCCCTCCCATCTCATCATAGCTTCGGATATGGAAGACACACTTGACTGGGGGGACTTGATGGGATTGGGTACTAAACGGACTAATCCGCATACCCAAACCAGGAAAGCATTGCCATGAGGAAGGAAGCCACGCGCAAGGAATCAACAAAGCGGCTCGCCCCTGGTCAACGTCCACGTAATAGTCAAGGCGAAAGTCATGCATGGTCAAACGCCATGCATGAATCAAGGTGACAAGCATGTTGACCAACCATTAAAGGCGGTAGACGTTTCCACCATTTCCATTAATTTAGTCTCTTTTGACCACTTTACTAACATAATTAAGGGTGATGGAGACAACCTAACCACGGTTAGGATTTGGGTAATGGTGGCATACGTCCACTCCAATATAAGGGATCACATCCCTAGTAGGAGAGGACACTTTCTGCTAACCCGGAGAACTATCACTAAAAGATAGTATCCCCATTCACCCCGTTTTTGTCATAAACTACTACCTCGTGTAGTCGTCTCCACATCCACAAATCCACTCTTGTTTGCAGGTCCCTCAATCCGTAGCTGCTAGTGAAGGATCAACCCTCTAGATACAATAATCTTATCATCCCAACCCAGTGATAAGATTATTTGTTTCTTTAGTTACCATGTGACAAATTATTTGTCTGCCAAAGTAAGGATGAACCATAACGTTTAACAATATTATCATATTTTAAGAATCACCAGAGCTGGTATGTAGATTTCGAGTGCCCTATTTGGCTTTTTGAATTGTTGCATTTGATTTATGTGAATTTTTCATTATTCGGCGGAAAATATTTAGTAACAACTTCAATTTTACGATTTTGAGTATTACTTGGTCATGAAATGGTGTTCTGATTCAGTATCCATATTAACAATAAACATGCCCAATTTCTTTAATTGCATCTGAATTATGTTAATCCGTAATCCAAATTTCACCTACATTTCAGTTTTTAGTTTAATGTCAAGCTTTATAATATTTTCTTCTAAAACAACGTGTTAACTGCTTTATGTTTACTTCTGCATTAATGAAATATACCTTAGAAAATTATTAGTAACATCTTTTAAAGTTTTAGCTAAAAAGCATTTCGGTGTAGGTGAAATTCGGATTCTTTCATTTTATTAATAAATATTCATTTCTTTTAGATTCTTTCAGTTGAACATCCAATGCAATAATAACTTGTATATAACGCGTTTCTTTATTGTACATTTCAATCTACACGTTGATATTGAATAAGACAAACATCGAAACGTCGGCAAAAATGAGCAGGTGGTCACGGTATTATCAAAAGTTTATAAAACATTATAGTTTAAAAGTTATGATAGGATTAAATAAAAGTATTATAATATTGTAGGAAGAGGAGAAAAGTGTAACTAATAACTAAAAATGAGGGAATTAAAGTAACTAAAATGAGGTACTAAAGTGTAAAAGTGTTTGAATGACTATTTTATACCCATTTTAGGGTTGTTAATGAAAATAAAGTTCTTAACTTTTGGGTATCTTAAACTACCCTCCCTCATGCATTATAATATAGTATAGATATATATATGTCACATAGGATGTGATGTGGCAACTCTAGACCAATGGAAAAAAAGAATAAATATGGTTTAACCTAATCTATTAAATACCTAATCTACTAAAGGTAAATATTAAACCTTTATTATTTTTTCTCTCATGTTTCCTCCCATAACTTTTAAACGTTAATATCTTTTATATACGAGTTTTTTTAAAGAAAAAAATTACACCAAATTAACGAGCGTTTTATTATCTTTCCAACGAGTACCATAGTGCTATATAAAAAACGGAGAAAAAAACGACTATTTTTTGTAACCCGACAGGTATTATGTCAGGTCTGGGATTAGTTTAAAAAAATTGTGGGTTTGGGTCGGGCCTGGGATTAGGTGACATCCGACCCAATTACCCGAAACCACATACCCAAATACCCGAACTATATACCCGATCATAAACCCATGAATTTTTTAATGCATCACATAACCCTTAGACTAATGTGTTCGATATTTCAATAAATAACTTTTTTTCCTTATTTCATGTTAGTTCTTTTTAAAATGAACGATTACAAACTTCCGAATTCATTTGACATTATATAATATTTTGTAATGGCACTAGATTTATACCCTGGCGCAGAGATTCGTTTTTTTATATTAGAATATGATAACTTTTGGCAGAGATTTGTTTAAAATAAATAATAATAATAATAATAATAATAATAATAATAATCATTAATCATATATTGGTAAGTCATTAATTATCTATATATATATATATATAAAAGAAAACGTATATGCTGACGTGACATGTAATGGAGGCCTCAACCTCCCCCTGAGAGTGCCACGTGGCATCATAATTGAAAGATTTTAGTGTTTTTGAACTATTTCCTTTTTTAATTAAAAAAAAAGATAAACATAAACCATAAATTAAATTGAGTTATTTTAGGAAAAAAAAGAATTTAAAAGTAAATTTAAAATTTTCTCTCTTATGTTTCCTCCCATAATTTTTAAACGTTTATATCTTTTATATACGGGATTTTTTAAAGAAAAAAATTACACCAAATTAACTAGCGTTTTATTATCTTTTCAACGAGTACCATAGTCCTATATAAAAAACGGAGAAAAATCGACTATTTTTTGTGGGGTTTCGTTTATACAGGAAAAAACACACAAAGTGTTCATGTTATTCATTAATCATGGTTTTTCTTTTAAACCAGGTTCTTATCTACGATGTTGAAAATCATCCCAATCGCCATGTTATCATTGGAATTTTACTAGGTATACTTCATCAAGGGAAGTTAGGAGAAAGAATCGCGCAACACTGCAATACATGGTGTCACCTTATAGCAAGGTTATTTATTTATTTATTTAATCACAAGAGTAATAATTATTACTATTAGTATTAGTATTATTAGAATGGTTATATTTTTCAACCCCCAGATGCTCCCGGAAAAAATTGATAGTTGCTGACGTGGCGTTCAATGGTGGCCTCAACCATCTCTTGATTATGTCACGTGGTATAATGAGATGCAATGATTACAACTTTTCAACTTAAGTGTTTGTTTAGTTGATTAGGTTAGGAATTATAAGAGCCATTAGAATTTGAAAAATTAGAGAGATGTGATGAGTTTTTTAATAGTTGCAGCTTACACAAGTGATTCTTTAGATGATTACTGATTAGGTTTTAAATTAGGGAATATGAGTTATTACTGATTAGAATACTATGAACATGCAATGATTGAGAGATTTTGTGGTTAGTTAACTTGAGCCATTTGCAATAGGTTATCACGTAAAATTAGATTTTTCAACCCCGGGACCCTCCCGGGGTAATCAGCTAGTGTTGTCATATTAGATATTTTATTATGTCATATTAGATATTTCAACCCGGGACGCTCCTGGGATAAAAACTAGTAAGTACATATAACAATGTATGCTATTATAAGAAATGAGGGGATTGTTAGTGCATTCATGGGCAAACATATGAACATTGAAATGTAGTCCTTTTAAGAAATAGAAGATTTATGTCAGTCAGAAATCAGGAAATTTTGTGACAATCACATTTAACGGTCCGGTTTTTCCCGTTTTTAAGTCAAACCGTTGAAATTTTAAACCGAACCAAAGCAGACTGTAAGTAACTATTTGTTTCATAGGCTGAATCTTAGATACCTTGCCACGATATTTGATGACGGGGGGACGAGAATGGCTAAGTCTTAAAATTTTATAGTTTTTGACGTCAAGTGCTTTAATTAGTTAAAGTTTTTTTTAGAATTGAAAGATTTTAAGTGTGTAGCTTAGTGACTTACCATGTTTACATTTGAAAATACAAAATGGGCTTGCAAAATTTTGATATACTTACAATAATTAGAGTCAAAACCAATTTAATTTAACTTTATATATATATATATATATATGAAGTATTTTTAAAATTAAGCATAATAAATTTCACGGCCCGGTTTTATACGATTGGTTTTTTAGTATAAACCGTAAGACAAACCGTTCACTACGGCTTGAAAATATTGCAACCGACCGATCGAAAGTTGACTAAAATAACCAACCGTGAAACCATACCAATGATTGATTTAGGCGGTTTGAAACCACACCATGAACACTCCTAATCACATTTGTCATTTGGAGGTTAATTGTTAGAACTTGTATTTTAACTAGTTTTTTTTTTTTCTGACTGCAACATGCTTCCTACCTGTGCTTTAAAAACTGGTTTATACCGGCCGGTTGAACCGGTTATACCGCTTATCGGTGTCCTGGCCGGCAATGTTTTAACAACCGGTTTTTTAACCATACCGGATTGGACCTAAAAATGGTTCAACTGGTCGAACCGGGTTATACCGGGTGATTTAATCGGATTGACTAGTTAACCCTACAATTTTATAAATACAACTTTAACTTAAAAATAATCTAATAGTATATGATTTCGTAGTAAAAAATAATAATTTAATAGTGAATTCATAATAAAAAAAAATCCCAAAGTACTCAATTTTGAACAAAACTGTTTTTATATAAAATGGTATAATTGGTTTATGCCATTAGAGTGTTGAATTATAAAACATCAAGTTCATGATCGCTTAAAAGATAAAATTAGTTATTCGTTTTCATCGTCATCCTCATCAATAAAAGTATAACTATTTTCATTTTCCACATTCCTTAATAAGAAGATTTAGTTACCAATAATCAAAATATCTATACTATCTTATAAAGCATTTCACAAGGACCTCTTAATTTTTAGGTAATACAATTATAAATGTTTAAAGTACAACACATAATGCATGTAGTAACTACTTTTTAAGGGCATTTATGTCTTTTCAAACATAACTTGCACATATACCCATTATTAGTTACAGTTTTTCCCCTTATCTATCTATAGTATATTATAATTTTATATAGTACTTACATATTTGGCCCATCAATTGACCTAATTTCTGTTTATTTAAATACTAATTACACTTTTGCATATTTATTTTAACCAACTACCCCCACGATTTTTAAATGTTCATAACTTTTTCAGACGATAATATTTTCCTAATATTATTATCTATACTATCTTATAAAGCATTTCACAAGGACCTCTTAATTTTTAGGTAATACAATTGTAAATGTTTAAAGTACAACACATAATGCATGTAGTAACTACTTTTTAAGAGCATTTATGTCTTTTCAAACATAACTTGCACGTATACCCCTTATTAGTTACAGTTTTTCCCCTTATCTATCTATAGTATATTATAATATTATATAGTACTTACATATTTGGCCCATCAATTTACTCAATTTCTGTTTATTTAAATACTAATTACATTTTTGCATATTTATTTTAACCAACTACCCCCACGATTTTTAAATGTTCATAATTTTTTCAGACGATAATATTTTCCTAATATTATTATACCGTATAAAAGAACATTTTATTCTCTTTAATTTGAGTATAGTATTGCTATAGTTTTTTATTTAAAAAAAAAATATGTTAGGATTAAGCAATAACCGAAACAAAAACAAAAGAAAAAAACGAAAACGAACTGAAATCATCTAAACTTTATTAATACATTTCCCATTGATGTCTTAAAATTCAAGTTGTACATGTATAATTGCTTAGAGTACAACACACAATGCACATGTTAACTACTTACACAATTCTTACACATTTGTCCCCTCAACTACACCCAATTTCTTTTATTTAATAATAATTACACTTTTCATCCTTATTTAACTAACTACTCCACGATTTTTAATGTCCATAACTTTTTTCACATGTTAATATTTTCTTAATATCATTACACTGTATAAACGAGCATTTTTTCTTTTTAATTTGAGTATAGTATTGCTATAGTTTTTTTTTTTAAATTTAAAAAATAATATGTTGGGGTGAAGTAATAACCAATCTATACTATCTTATAATACATTTCACAAGGACCTCTTAAAATTTAAATTTTACAAGCATTATTCATTAGAGTACAACACACAATGCATATGTTAACTATTTTTTGAGGGCAAATATGTCTTTTATACAATAGTTACACATTCCCCCCCCCCCCCCAACTTTACTCAACTTTTTTTTTATTTAAATAACAATTACACTTTTCACACAATCACCCTTCTTTTAACCAAGACCAACTACCCCACGATTTTTAAACGTCCATGATTTTTTATACTTTAATATTTTCCTAATATTATTACACCGTATAAACGAACATTTTTTTCTTTTTAATTTGAGTATAGTATTGCTACAGTTTTTTTATTTAAAAATGATATGTTACGGTTAAGTAATAACCGAAAGGAAAACAAACGAAAATGAATCGAAATCATTTATACTATATTATAATACATTTCTTATTGACCTCTTAAATTTAAGTTTTATAACATAATTGTTTAAAGTACAATACACAATGCACATGTTAACTAAATGTTGTTTCCCGTCGCAACGCGCGGGCACCTGAGCAGTACTAAAATTATGTAAGATAAGTAACATATATACCAAGTAGCCTTGTCTTTGAGAAACCGGTTCATGTTCTTTCTCACTTAACATGACATCCATATCATCATTATGGGCCGATAAAGTCCAAAATTTAACCTTGTACCGGTACCGGTATAACGGTATAAATCGGTATACCGGAATTTACCGGCGGTTCAAATCCTTTACCGTTTCCCCATATTACCACATTGATTTGTGCTGGCCAGGACACCGATAAGCGGTATAACCGATTCAACCGGCCGGTATAAACCAATTTTTAAAACACAGTTGGCCGGCATGAATCAGTGTGATAATATGGGGAAAATAACCTGATAACACCGTAAGTTTTACTTTGAAATGACACCCGTTAAAATCAACACAATAAAAATTTTTGGTAAATAACCCGTAAATAATACAGGAAAGATGATATTAGTATATATATTAATTAGTAACTGTCGGCACAATAGTTCTCTTCCTTCTTTTGTATTTGGGCCACTGTTCTTCATTCTTTTATATTTGGGCCACCAAAAGTTTTGATATTGTTACACCAACTTTTGAGATATTAATCCAAGAACTTTAGTCGCCCTTTTTGTTTCTCTTGTTTTGCGAAACAACGTCTCCCCCATCGTCGAGGTCGCCTGTGGGTTCACCTACTAGAAAATACGCTAAGATTTTGCCACACAACGACGCGCCGTAGTTTCGCCGGATAACTTTCCGCCTCACACAACAACTGTATTTACGCGCCGGTTGGGCCATTGCTCTTCATTCTTTTATATTTAGGCCACCAAAAGTTTTGATATTGTTACACCAACTTTTGAGATATAAATCCAAGAACTTTAGTCGCCCTCTTTGTTTCTCTTATTTTGCGAAACGTCTCCCCCATCGTCGAGGTCGCCTGTGGGTTCACCCACCAGAAAATACGCTAAGATTTTGCCACAAAACGACGCACCGTAGTTTCGCCGGATAACTTTTCGCCTCACACAACAACCGTATTTACGCGCCGGCCACAGATCCGGCGGCTAGTCACGGCGTCTACAGTGACACAACCTAATCTCCGGTTGTCTTTTCCTCACACCACAACCTACAAACGCCACCACCTAGATTTGTTGGAAAACAACACGGGCATATTATCGCTGTTGACAGATGTTCACTGTAAAGCCGATTTCTTGTGTGTTTTGTTTGTGGTTTTGCAGGTTTTTTGGGTGTATGTTCGTTGCAATCGATGGTGATGCTGGCTGCGGGTGGTTTTACCTGGTGGTGGTTGTGATATCCGTTTGTTACCAAACCCTTGCCGTCACTGTCACGAAAGCCTTTTCGCAAGGTCGTTGTCGGCACCCAGTTTTGTCAAGTTTCATTGCCGTAAACCGATATCGTCTAAATAACCGCCGCGCAACGCGCGGGTAGGGGTGTACAAAAAGCTCGCGGCTCGCTCGAAACTCGCTCGAAAAAATCTCGGCTCGAAGAGGCTCGTTTTGTTTTCGAGCCGAGCCGACTTGTTTTGTAATCGAGCCGAGCTCGAGCCAGGGTGTTCAGCTCGTGGCTCAACTCGTGGCTCGGCTCGATGGCTCGACTCGATGGCTCGACATATGGCTCGACTCAGGCTTATGTATGTGTAATTAATATATAGATGAAACTAATATATTTTGGTTCCAAACCAAATTCTAAAATTCAAAATTTGAAAATTCCGTTCATACTACCTATCTACCCCATCTTTTCATAATAAATAAACCATAACTTAGAAAAATAAAAAAAAATATACATGATTATGTGTAATTTTATTGTTTTTTATTTAATAAATATTTGTAAAAAAAATATAACAAGCTTGCTCGAGCCAGCTCAAGCTCGGCTTGAACATTTACGAGCCGAGCCGAGCTGGCTCGGTTTAAGTTCGAGCTCGAGCTGGGCCTGGCTCGGCTCGACTCGGCTCGTGTATAGCCTATGCGCGGGATATCACACTAGTTCTAAAAAAAAATGAAAAGCCACACAGTTTTTTTGCCCTTGCTACTTCCCCCCGCCCCCTTCTAGTTAACCGTCATCCTCCCTCAGCCGCCACTCTCCTCCATCACCCACCTCCCAATCGATCTGCTCTCGATCGTCAGTAGGTATGCTCACACAAACCCTAAACAATCATATTATTTATTATAATTATTATAGATCTAAAGTCTAAACCTTTCGCTGTACCTTCCGTCCCCGTTATCAAACCCTAGCGTTACTGTTACTTTACTCCTCTTGGTACAACACTCGACTATTAGTCTATTTTTTAACCTAGCTAATTCGTAATCGTTGTTCATTTTAAACTCTGTGTAATTGCTAATGATTTATAGTATTTTATACCTTTCTGTAAGTAAATACTATGTTAGACAATCTTACTCTTGTTAGAATTATTATGCTTTCACACAGCTTTTAAGTTATATATATATATATGTGTGTGTGTGTGTGTGTGTGTAATTATTCTGACAATATTATGAACTATGTTAAAGATGTTATAAAAGGATAAGTTTTACAGTTTTCCAGGTGTATACAAGAGGTTTTTTAATGGAGATACAGCCAACTGAAACTACAGAGAGTTCAGCTGTGCTTTCGGTTACAAGCACTGCGACGACTGAAACTTTGGATGAATCGACACAGCCTGTGGTTGATCCTCCGCAGACAGCTGAAACATTGGAGGAGTCAGCGGTTGCAAATGTGCCGCCAGCTGAAGCTTCACCGCCTCATGTTACAAACACAGAGGCGGTTGAGGAAATAACATTGCAGGCGGTTGCAAACGCAAATGAAACTGCAACTGAACCCTCGGGGGAGTCTACTCCACATCCGGTTACAAACGTACAGGCTGAAGAAACCGTGGATCAGTTAGCCCTTCCTCCATTGGAGGAGACAAAGACGATTGAAACCGTGGAGCACTCGGTCATGGCTTCTGATGTCACAGATAATAGTCATGATAATTTGATTGCGTCGCCTGAAAGTTATCAGTGAGTTTTTTATTTATGTTTTATAAAGCGCGCCTCAGGCGCGCTTAAGCGCGGATCAATGCGCTTATGTCACACAAGGCGCGCAGTGTACAAAAAGCGCAAGAAAAGCGCGCTTTTTTTAGAAAAAAAGCCCATGAGGCGCGCACTTTTCGTACACGGGGTGTTTTTGTGTTTCAAAGTGTTATACATGTAGCTAAAAGGTTGTATGCTTAAGTTAAAGTGTTAAACCATATATAAACTTTATTTATATCTATATTTTGGGTAAATGATGCTAAAAACCTATAGGATATATAAAAAAATTATATAATCTTTTTGCGCCTCACGTACAAAAAGCCCACCACTTTTGCACTTTGCACTTTGCAGTGACTCATAAGAGTGAGTATATATGTTTAACTAAATAAAGTAGCAGCTATTGCTGATTATTAGTGAGCATGCAATAATTTAATAAACGATATTTTAAAAGGCTTTTGTTACTTTATCGTGCATGGATGGGAGTCGTTTGGGAGCATATAGCATTTTACATGATTCAGTTGTTAATCACCAAATTCTTATTATTTGAATTGGTGATTTTGTATTACATCTAAAATCGCTATATCAATGGAGTTGTTAGATACTAGATACATGGTTTATCGTTGGTTGCTCAAGTATATGTTGGTGGATAATTGATTTTTTTGCCATAAGATCGTGACTATAATATACCATTTTTATGATTGGGGATCCCATGAGCAGGGAAATGAGGCAAGAGACTGCTGAAGAAGAAGAAGAAGTAAGAAGTATATTGAAAGTCATCGCAGCCACCGGAGAGTTTTGGTATGCACTTTGCTGTTATTTTACAGATGTTTTTTCTTCTTCTTTTTTTTTTTTTGTAATTTTTTAAGTTCAAGATCACTGATAGCTGCTGGTTTTTTTGATGTGAGTAGTCGTTATAATTTTGCATAACCGTCTTGTTGTAGGGATGGCAATGGGTCGGGTTTGGGACGGGTTTAGGTAATCCCAACCCCATACCCGATTAGGTATGCTTGTCCCAAACCCGACCCAAAACCCGTCGGGTTTGTATCGGGTAAATACCCATCGGGTATCGGGTATACCCGCGGGTTTCGGGTAAACCCATTAATTTTTAAACTTACTCATTGAGTATATACGACTAAAAACCCGACGGGCATTTATTAGGTAACTATTAACCAATTACATTTAGCATTATTAAATATACATGTAAATGATTATAGTGTACAAATATAAAATACTTAAATCATATAAAAATAATCAAAGACATAGATAACAAATAGTATACACTAATTTTTGGTAATTTTAGCACAAGATGATAATGTAAATGGACAATTAGATATATTATGTATACATATTTAAAAAGATATATTAGAAAGTATATTGGGTATCTAGTCGGGTAAACGGGTATACTTTATCGGGTAATCGGGTCGGGTAAACGAGTATATCATCAAATCCCAAACCCGTCCCAAACCCGCGAAAAAATTAAAAACTAATACCATACCCGGACCCATACCCAATTACCCGACCCCAAACCCGTCCCAAATATGTCGGGTTTCGGGTTTACCCATCGGGTTCGGGTTTGATTGCCATCCCTATCTTGTTGTTTTCTGGTTTTATATGCCTTCTCTTAAACATGTTTAATTGGAAGTTTACTTTTACTTGTGTCTTTATGCTTATTGCCTTTGAGATTTGAGAATTATTATTCATCTCTCGTTTTTTCGTGCGGCATTGCAGGTATGATTGGGAAAAGTTGAGAAGCATGTTGTCTCGTCATTTAAAGCAGGTATGGGGAGGTATGCCAACCTACAAGCTTACAAATACTTTGGATGCATGTTTTAGTGTCCACTAGAGGTGGCAAAATGGGTGGGCCATGTAACGGATCAAATTGCACAATCTTTTGTTGCGGGTCCAAACAGGTTGGGTTTGGATGATAACTAATTTTGTTGCGGGTCCAAAATGGGTGGGCCCTGCGCCCCTGCAACGGGTCAAATTGCAAAATTATGTTGCGACTTTCAACCTGTTTGATGATAACTTGTTTTTTTTTTTTTTTTTTTTAATATATTTTATCAGTTTGAAATGTCAAGAGGTAAAATGTAACACCTGAATCGGCCTGTCCATAAGTAAACAGGTAGAAATTGCCACCTCATTCATGGCTAACATATGAACTACAAATCTAGCATCAAAAACCTACAAATGTACACCTAGTAAAATCCCATCATAGCAAAAGCTATTAGTAGGATCTGGGAAGGGTGGGACGAGAGCTAACCTTTTTTCTATCCCAGGGGATAGAGAGGCTGCTTCCACTAAGAAGCTTGGCTCTTACACCCCTCCTTTTGACAATGTAAAGTGTAGTAAACCAGGTAACAGAAAGTGTGGCTAAGGAATCAAAACCAACAACTCGTGAAAACTTGTATCCAATTTTTATTCTTTGTCGTGGTAGCAACCAGCAAGTCTTAATTTCTCTTTTTTTAATCATTTTTTGCTCAGGTTATTTCTGAATACCCACAAACAAAAATGACGATCGAGGAACAAAAAATATCACTAGGAGAGACGCATGCTGAGTTGGTGAAAAGGTTGGATGATGGTACATCCACAATCATGTAACTTTTTATTTTATTTTTTTGTTAATTGCCTCTCAACTGTCGATTTATATGCCTCCAATCTGTTGATACTTGACCATGGGAAATTCTTGATAAACTTACATGTGTGTGGTTATGTTTTGCAGCTCTTCATAGTTTTGTTGATGGCCCACCATTTACCCTACAAAGGCTATCTGAGGTGACTGGGATATAATTTGTTATCATTATTTGGTTCATTTTATAAACTATGTGCTTCAATTTTTTTAAGTTTTAAGTTTATGTGAATTTTTGCATTCAAAATATCTGATTTGCTTTTTGTTTGTTGATAAGATCATACTGGATGCACGCAGCTTGTATCCAAATCTATCAAAGCTTGCTCTGGCCTTAGAAAAGGTAAGGTTTGTTGACCTTTTCTTGAAACATTAAAATCCTAGCATATAATAATGGTGATGAATGATGATTAACTGCAATGTTTTACAGAATTTGTCTGTGACCTCAACTTTGACCATCTCTACTAATCCGTATCCACCATCGCTTATACCACCACCAAATGGACCCAACAAAGTAACCGAGGATCCAAACCCAAACCTGCAACTGCGATCTGATACTGTAATGGAGAATGGAGTCCTACCTGTGGCAATGTCAGCAGATAGGGATGAAATTATGACAGATGTAGATGCTGACGTCGGCGATGTTATGACAATGGATGTGGAAACTACCGAGAAGCCATCAGAATCAAGTCCCATGACAACAGGTGATTCTTAAGTCTTTTTTTAATTATTATTTTTTGAAATTATTATCTAATGTTATTGTAAGGGGTAAATTGCCAATTTGGCAACACACTTGAGATCATACATTTAGAGCATGTAATGCGAATTCATTGTGTGATATAGTATGAGAGAATCGTCATTAGTTGCTGTAGTCTTGCATTGATATTGTATATGCCTTTTCTACGTATATGTTGATCAAAGAACTTAAGGTGGTCCAAAAATAGGATATTTTGTGTAATGTTTCTCAGATGTGGTTGGCAGCAGGGGTGTGCTGGTTTAAACAATGGGATTTTTAAAATTGTGAAAACCCATAGACCCACATTAATGAATTAGTTCATGGTTAAGATTACAAATATGAACCAAATTATATGTTCGGATTTAAGGCGGGTTTATGCTTTACTTGGATTTGTTGAACCCAGAACTGACGTGCTCTGTACATTATAGTCTAAACATTTATAAAGAAGCATAAGCTCGAACCCATTTTGATTTGTCAATCTTGAACCCATTAATAACATATGAAAGGTTCCTGCTTTTTGCAAGAACAGGTCACTGCAATGCTTAATGTGCAGAGCACGTCATTAAGAGTCTACACCAATGTGAGTAGAGGTAATGGATGAGAGTAATGGTTAGCATCCATGCCGACTCCTATAGCAAGTAAGCCTAGGTGGTTACAGAGAGAGAATTGTTCCATCTAGTATATGAAACATTATGGGGCTGTTTGGTTGATTAAGTGCTGAATCATTAAGAGGTCTGAATGGTTAAGATGTCTGTATGGTTAAGTGCTGAATCATTAAGTTGGATCTCTTAATGGTTAGTTTTCTTGTCCCACATTGGTATGAGAGTTTCATTAAGGTTCAGCCTAGTTCAATGCTTAATGATTCAGTGCTTAATGGTTCAGCAACATCCCAAGTCTTAATGATTCAGCCTTAACCATTCCATTCAGAGGCTGAAACAAACGCGCTGAATGCTGAATCATTCAGCACTGAATGATTAAGAGCCTCATTAAGAGGCTACCAAACAGCCCCTATGTTTCTATGACTTTTTAAAATTATCATATCATATTGTTAAGTAATGTATGAATTTTGATAACATTTTTAAGTAACATGATGCATTTTGATGGTATTTTGCTAATGAAAAAAAATATTTTTCATATTACAACTAAAACTGACAACTGAACAACCCGACTAGAACTAACCTCAACCTGAATAACCCTAACTTGACCAACCCAAACATTAAGGTGATGTTTGGCTCTTCATTTGTGGAGCTTCTTTTGACTTATGACTTATGAGGAAAATGAGAAAATTGGAGAAAAGTGTTTGGGTAATTGTTTGGAAAAGGACTTTTGAAAGATTTTGGCTTTTGAAAAGGAGAAAATGAGGCAAAAGTCATAAGTTACAATTTGTAACTTATGAGGAAAAGGAGCTTTTGAGGATGAAGAAGTCATAAGGAGTTTTGGAAAAGTTTAGCCAAACATGGCCTAATACGGTTTAGTTATTGAGTCACTTTTTCTTTACTAAATCCCAAACTACTTGACCCGAAAAACCCGAAACCCGAAAAATATAACTCGAAGAACACCCATATTGCACCACCAATGCTACATTGCATTATTAACGTTTGAATGTGTTTATGTTTTCAATTTATTATACGATAAGAACATGTGAACACCAACACATTCAAGAACATATGAACACCAACACATTCAACATGGAAGGCTATGGGCCAAGCTAAGGAGACCATTCGGCTCGGCCCCATTTTTCTTGGGGCATAATTTTTTTTTTATAAAATTCATATACATATCACAAACATATATTAAATATAAAACACATTTAACACTTAAAAATTATTAACACATAAGGCCTCTTAACAAATATAAGTCAAATACCCATTTAACTTGCTAAAAAAAAGAACATCGCTGTTTCATGAATCGTCGGTTAGGTATTAGCTTATTACGGCAAGTAACTTCACTTATTCTAGTACTAAGATTTTGGTAATTGTTATGTTTATTGTTATATCATTGATTGTACATAAAATTTAGTTTAAATTCTTTAATTCGTTGAAGCCTAAGGGGCGTATGTTTTAATGGCTCGGATAGAACATGTAAATTAACAGGACACTTCTGACATTCAAAGTAATGTCTACAAGGTGCATACCGTATGTAATGTATCTTGGTTGGATTCAACTCAATTCACTTTTTATGGTAAGTCGAGAACGTGGGAGCATAAAGAAGTGCGGGGTCAAGATGTACAAATGAACTACACCAATAATATTGCTGTTAGGAAAACAAGGCAATGTGAATGTACTCAAGTGGTTAATATGGGGTATGGTCTCATGAAAAAAAAGCTAACCACAAGCAAAGAAACGTTAAAGTTGCATGAAAGAAAGCGCATACATGTAGGCTGTTCAAATTGCTCATCGCTTGTTTAGAAAATACTTGAAAATTACTCGCTTGATCGTTCACTCGGTTGTAAATGACTTGACTGGCCCAGTTCGGTTTGTAAAGGAGCCAAACACGAATAAAGGTCTGCTCGGCTCGAATAAATTATTATTTATCTATAGCTTTATATATACCCACAAATCATAGTAATATTTATAGCTTTATACATAACAATCTGCCCAATATATGCAAATAAAATATGACTAGCCCGACGTTATAAATATCACGCCAAAACATGTTTTTGAAAAATAAAGCCCCCCGTAGCGGTGTGGGGGGCTTTATTTTCTAAAATGACGCTCCAATTGTTTACCACTACGGTGGGTCTGAGCTGAGCTATATTAATTACTTTTTAAGTAATTGATAAATAAAACATAATCCTGATTATTGATTTCTTAAGTGTCAAACAATCCATTTCATATCAATTGCAATAAACACAATTAATCTGTTACATTTAGTTAAGCAAATGTACTTGAAGGAACATGTGCGGTCTCAATCGTAACTCTCGATCTCACCCCACCATTTTTGTACCGTAATTTCTTAAGCATCCAAATGCCAATGCTTGGTTGGGCTACGAGGGCATTAACTCTCTCATGTATGAACAGAACTTAGTTATCCGGTTAGATTTTGACACATCACAAACAAGCAATTAAATGCTCCTTTACAATTCTTTATTATTCATTAACATTTAACACAAATACACAATTTTTAAATAAAAGTATCTACACATTCTTCCTCTAGGCAGATTCAACTTGTTGACAATATACAATATCCATTAAACCTTGTGTTTTGTGAAAGTTTACAAAGATTGACTCGAGAAATGTTATTAACCAATGCTAGAAGAATAAGTGACTATGACCTATTACCTCTTGGTCTAGTAATATGGTGTATCCTCTTATAAATGTAAGGTTATGAGTTTAAATCATTGCAAATGCAAGGTTAGGTGGAAATAAGGTGGTATAAAATTTGTCGTTCAAAAAAATAAAATAAAAAATAAGTGACTATGAGACTATCATTACTATATTATAATGCATTTACAAAGGGTATTTTGAGATATCAAGAACTAAAAGTTAATATTTTTTTTTGTTTAATGCGTAAGGTATATAACCTAAAATTGGGATAAATTAGTCTTTCGAATACTAATTACACTAGGATCCGCTCATCTTTATTCAAATTCTAG
This sequence comes from Ambrosia trifida, assembly GCA_028751855.1. NCBI lineage: Eukaryota > Viridiplantae > Streptophyta > Magnoliopsida > Asterales > Asteraceae > Ambrosia > Ambrosia trifida. The sequence continues at coordinate 9,807,875 of CM054128.1, read as the reverse complement.
ATAGTTAATAGTAGCAGTTTTGTTGGGTGTTTTACATTGTGTTAGCGTCTTACTTGTACAATGTATTGTATATATTGGGTGACGAATAAAAGTAGTTTGTCGTTCATAAAAAAAGTAGTACTTACACTTAATCCCCTTATAAAAACTAATTGCCCCAAGATTGTTAGCATATTACTTGTACAATGTATTGTATATAACGAACATTTTATTCTTTTTAATTTGATTATAATATTTTCATATTTTTTTAATCAAAGAATTATATACTATATTATAATGCACTTTCTTTAGTTAACGCATAAGGTACAATCTAAAATGGAGGTAAATTAGTCTATCAAACACTAGTTACACTTTAATCTCTTATAAAACTAAATACCCCACGATTTTTAGACTACCATAAATTTTTCATATGTTATTATTTTAAAAAAAAAATATTTCATTAAAATGAACATTTTATTTTCTTTAATTTAAGCATAGTATTTCTATATTTTTTTAATGAAAAAAATGAAATGTTATGTGATTAACAATGTTTAGGGTGAGCAATAATTGAATGGTTAACCGATACTAAACTAAACTTAAAACATATGAAATCAGACCAAAACCAACCAAAACGTAAATTAACAGAACACCGTTTATCGAAATACTTAAAAATTAGTTATCGGTTTTTTTACCCCCGTTTAACCAAAATTAACCAAACTGAAACCATTTATAATCTCATATATTTCTAGCTTTTATACCTCAAGCTCATGAATTTCATATTTTATAACTTCATCTTTCCTTTTTATGTATTTATACAACCCATTTCATATATTTATGCCTCAATTTCATACATTTATAAGAGAAAAATAACCAACGTTTGGTTTAGCCTATTAGACGAACCAGACTAAACATCAATGTAACTGAGTAAATTGGACTGATTAAGCAAAAACTAATTGGTTAATAAAATAGACTAACCGATGACTCCTGTTTCGACTTTAGTTGAAGATAATAACCTAACCAAGAGAATCATGCATACACTGACAATGTCTGTGTTTCCTGATGCATCACACATGCACCCCTTCTAGTTATTATATATCCTCTAAGGATAAAAACATTTCATTTTAGAAAACCTACTTTAGTTGTTAAATGAAAGCCCTTTATTTACTATGTCATGAAAACTATTATCTCACACTATAATGGATGCCAGGGCGTTTTTGGTTAACGGTATCGGTATCCCCTACCCAATCAACAACTCGCCACCGGCGGCAGTTCAGGTAGGGTGGTAAGGTGGTTTTACCTGATGAGAAGATGATAGAGATAGATGTGTGCGTGTGTGTTACGGAGGTGGGTGGGTGGGGGGTTGTTGCAAGGGTACCTGATAATGGAGCATCCTTGGTTCCAACCAATGGTCATCGGGTGGTGGTGTCTTCTTTACTGAGCATCTGACATCCTTAATTGTGTTTTTGTTTTAAAAAATCAAGAAAAAAAAATCTAATTAAAGTTTTAGTATATAAAATAGGAATATTGGATTTAATTAATCCCAACTATCGACTATTGGCCACCACCAGTTTCACTTTTAAAAATCATTGCTAGCGGTCCCATATTAGTTTTTGTGGACATAGACTGCTTATGTGGCAAAAATGCCCATTCTATCATACGAAATAATATTAATTAATCATAGTTTCACGTTTATCTCTTATTTATTTAATTTTAATTTTCTTAACTATTTCTTTTTAGATTTTCGCTTATTAAAAATCATTTAATATTTTATTGATCAAATCTCATGTAATATTAAATTTTCTAACCTAATAATAAATAAAAAACAAAATATGTTATGGCACATATGATACACAATTTTAATAAATTCTTTATATTAAATGAAACTGTAACTGAAAATTCTGTTTAGACTTGTTGTTTTCTCATATTATAGAAGATTAATTTTTATATATCGTAACACACATTCTGTTACTTTATATTAGATTTGTCTATCTTAAAAACTCCCGGGATATAACCTATTAATTTATATACCAAGAGTAAAGATCAAATACATATAGTTTTTTTGTAAGAACTGTGAGAATCAAAGGGGATAAAAAAAAAATTATTTTTTTTATAATTTTTTTTCCCTTGTGCTTAAACATTCTTTCTAGATGAATAATACAAAAAAAATTTAAAAAAAAAATTTTTTTTTTAGTGTAATTACGTCATTAAGGTAAATACATTAGTTTACACTAGAGTAATTATGTAATTACTCTACACGTAATTACTCTACACCAATTTTTTTTTTTTTTTTTTTTTTAGTTTTCAATACTATAATACTTGTTTAACAATATGGGAAAAAAAAATTTTGAAAAAAAAAATAAAAAAAAAATACCCTCATTTGATTCTCACAGTTCTTACCAAAAAAGCTATTTGTACCGGATCTTTACTCTATATACCAAAATAAATAAATTTTTTTTACCTTGACACAAAAAAGTAATAGTTTTTAACACAAAAAGGTTGGTGCCAAACACCCTAGTCTGTCCCCCACACATGAGAAAGATACGGACTTTGTTTCGCATTAATAGTCTTTTCAGTTTACACATACAAACAAACACTCAAAAGAAAATCAGGTACATCTTTTCCTCATTCCACTAGTTCCTTGTACACAAACACTATTCCATTCTTAGGAGAGGGGCACTACTGTGAGTTTTTTTTCAACTTTACTGGTTTCAACCAATACTACACTGTCACATCACTTCACTAATTTCCTTTACTGAAACACTTTTTTGGAGGCAGCACTTTACTGAAATATTTTCTTTTCTATTTTTTTAAATAAACATTATTAAACATATTTAGTCTCATCTTTTTTTTTTTTTGTTAAACATAGATATTAATATTTGACACATTTATCTTAAGTTAAAATAAAATAATCTAATTAGAAAAAAGAGAAAGAAGAAAAGGTTTGCTGTCATTTCTTCCCTCTCCTCTTTATACATTATACATCCAAAACACCTATGCATACACATCTATCTCCATCTTCTCCATCTTTATAAATATTCTTCACATCACAAATATAAAAAAAAAATTAAAAAAAATAATAATACAGCTACTAAAAGAATAAAGAGAGGGAGAGAGAAAGAGAAGGAGAAAGAAGAGATTAAAACATAAAAAAACATAAAAAAACCTTAAACTTGTCAGATTCACTACCAACATGGTAAGTAAAACTAGGAAATGGTTCACGGATTCACTACCAGCACCACTGGCGACGGTGTTACCGTGTTGTTAGTGGGGTACCCGTGACCAATTCTGGTAGTGCCCCGTCCCCCCTTAATTCACCTTAATTAAAATATGTAAATTATGTTATATATACAGGGTAGAATGTATAGGACACCCTATATTGCAGGGAAAACTCTAACACTCTGTTCGAGAGTTTTATTAAAGGATGAAAAATAAAAGATTTCTCTCCTCTTCCTTTCTCTCCAATTCCTTTCAAATTTGAAAGATTGAAAATCACTCTAAAAACTTCTTTATTATCCATCTCATTCATTCCTTTCTCTCATTTCCCTCCTACAAAAAACTCTGGAACACATTTTTTCCTCACTTCATTCCCAATCTTTTCTCTTCAATCATTTAATGAAACTCTAGAACATAGTGTAAGAACTCCTAGAACTTATTTTTATGACATTTTTGAGCATTAAATATACATGTTTTTAAATGTTTAAAAAAATAAAAAAAAAACATCAAGCGGATTTTTTTTAAAAACATAAGTTTTTTGTAACATACGTAACAAACGCTGTTTAACTGTTACACAAGAAAGTTTTTTTAAAAAAAAGCCATTTTGTCTTTTTTTTTTTTAATTTTAATTTTTGGTTCAAAACACTTAAAAAATTTTCATAAAAAAAATAAGTTCGTTACATAGTTTTTTCTCTCTAATACAAGGTTTCCTATTTATACTTATACTATATACACACACAAAACAATATAAGTTAAATATATTGTTTAATCAGATAACCTCAAATGTAAAATCAGGTGTATATTTATGATATTATCAAGATAACATGGTGATATGATACAACCATTTGTACTTTCTTTGGCTATAAATTGAGACTTCTTTGGTTTGGAGAGTACTCCCAAAAATCAAAATGGAAACTGATCAAGGTTCCTCCAAACAACAAAAGGTGAAGAAAGGTTTATTTGATGATCAAAACATTAACCATGGTGACATAATACTGTCGGATTGTGGTGTGAAGAAGAAGAAAGGTGGTGGATCATCGTCAAGTGGCACAAGGTGTTGCCAAGCTGACAATTGTACGGTTGATCTGAGTGAAGCCAAGCAGTATCATCGTAGGCATAAAGTGTGTGAGCTCCATGCAAAGGCTCAAGCTGTCATCGTTGCAGGAGTTCATCAAAGGTTTTGTCAACAATGTAGCAGGTATTATTTTTAACCACAATTCCTAGATTATATAGGATAGATATATCACATCTACATCCTGCAGTGTTTAATCTCATAACCTTTTGGTTGTGTAGTTTGTAAACCACTTACCACTAGAATGTTCCCTTAATTGGGGGACAAGTGTAGTGAGTAATTATTTACTTGGATCCATCGTTCTATACATGTACTCTTAACTAATTCTTTCTAATGATTGATTATAAACAAAGGGAAAATCACAAAGTAGCCCTTTGACCAGATGACTTACAAGAATAGCCCCCTCTCGTCTCTTTGGAGAGACGGTTTACGTTTTCCAACCCGTCTGAGTCGTCTCCCAAGAGCTTTTGATTTCCAACCAATAAAAGAACAACACGTCTCCGATGACGTCTCCAGAGACGACTTTCGTGCCGTTTCGTGATTCCCGAGACGCCTCCGGTGTCTGCTTCGTCGTTTTAGTTTCCCACGTCCCCCCGAGACATCTCGTCGTTTCAGATTCCACTCGGGCTTCGTGCCGACCATTATTTACCGTCAACCTCTAACCTCCATCACTATCACCTCCCTCCTTATATAAGCCGAAAAAAATTTCGGATCTCCCACCAACATCTACCCCACCAAAAAAAAAAATCGGAGTTCAAACCGAATCCTTAACACAAGAAATGGCACCCATTTGTTGGACTGAAGAACACGAAATCGCACTTGTAGCTGCCTGGACGTTTGTCGAAGACAACCTACATCCGGGTAACAAATGGTACCGAATCCTCAACGAGTTCAATCGGTCGGTAGGGGGCTCGAACCGAACCATTGACTCCCTCAACCGAAAATGGACCGATTTGAACACCAAGTGCCAACTCTTCAACGGGTACCACAATCAAACACCGAGCGGTACCTTCGGATATGCATGAAGACGTGGCCATCGAAATAACCCAAATCAAGTATGAATCCAAGCAAGACAAATAATTCAAACACGTCTCTGCTTGGAAAATGATGCGGGATAGGATTAATTAGCGCGTAGCCTTATGTTTATTTTATTTTTATTTACTTTGTAATGTTTATGTATTTGTTTTATCTTGTTTAATTAATTGAATGACTACTTTATTTAGAATTTTATTTAAGTTAACAATTAATCGAATGACTAGTTTATTTATAATTTTATTTAAAAAAATTGTATAAAGTTATGTCATAATAAATTTTATATCATAATAAAATCATAATAAAGTTATAACATAAAATAAAATCATAATAAAGTTATAACATAAAATAAAATCAATCTGAGACGTCACCGGAGACGTTTCAAAACCTGGAAAAGACGTCTCCTGAGACGTCACCGGAGACGTGTTGTTCTTTTATTGGTTGGAAACCAAAAGCTCTCGGGAGACGTCTCTGACGGGTTGGAAAACATGAACCGTCTCTCCAAAAAGATGGGAGGGGTTATTCTCGTAAGTCATTCGTTCAAAGGGCTAGTTTCGTGATTTTCCCTTAAACAAATTCTAAACATATGTACATAATTAATATGTTCATCTTAAAACACAAGCAACTATGGAAACAAACATCATTTGATTGAGTCATGGAAGATCAAGCTAAGTTGATTAATAACTACTATCTGTTCATTAACATTAAAGCAATCTCATGTAATTGGTTACTTTTCATGTTCAAATTACATATCATTTGTTATATATAATCAACGCAAATCTTTTAACTATGTTATTGTAGGTGCGAAAGATTCGTATATTTTATAATCGTGGTATTCGATCTTTGCCAACTAATTTACTGAGATCTGAATTTACCATGGTACATAATAAAATCAACTAAGAGCTCTTCATATGAAGATTGACATAAGCACTTGATTAAATGTTGTTTTTCTTTCACACTAGTCTTAAGTTTTAACTTTGGACCTTCAATTTCGTAATCTTTTTAACTTCATATTGATATCCACACTAACAACTCTTGGTGGTTAGATTCATATAATTTTGTTGAAGAGTTTTCAACATATTTTATGATATTATGATGATTGTTTTTACTACATGTTTGTTTATATATTATAGTTCATGTTTAAAAGAAAAAATATTCACTAGTACACAATTGAGGTTATTTGGAATCATCCAATGAAAGTTTGATGCTATTATATTTGTTATGAGTCAAACTAGACATGTGCAATTGGACCACGGTTGCAAAAACAAGCATCATCAAGTATGCATGAAGTATTTGTGTTTCCTGTTCACATGAGCATCATTAATTGATGTTACAGTACTCACTTGTACACGTACTACAAGTACTAGAAATAGACAAAACATACTTTAAGATGATGTACAACACAACCATATGAATTATGAAACATTAATTTATTTGTGCATTGTACATTGCTATACAACAAAATGATGCACACCTAGGGACCTAGAGTACTGTTCAACTAATCTAAATAAAATGAAATACCCAAAATATGTTGTGCTTAATATAACTTGTTTGATAAAATTGGCATAGGTTTCACGAGGTTTCGGAATTTGATGATGCCAAGCGAAGTTGTAGGAGACGTCTTGCAGGACATAATGAGAGACGTAGGAAAAGCTCAACCGAGTTTAAAGGTAATAGGAGGGAGCTTGTTGTCTATGGGGAAATTGACGACAGGTGAAGGTTTCAAGATTGCAATGAAAGAGAAATAATACGTAAATTAAAATAAACGTGCGAGTATGCTCTCTCTCCCTCTTCTGTCAATCCTCCTATGGAAACGGTCAAATTTCACGTAAATTGACCTAATTTCAACTAATTATGTGTAGTTTATTCTGTATGATGTTTAAGTTTGGCTGTAATGATGTAGTTGATGTGTGCTTGTAAGTTGTATAAACTAGTAATATTGATGCCATATTAAAATTGTGTCTCTCCTTTCATATGATCATAAACCATCGGGTCGTTTTGAGCACAAGTTATATAATTACTACTATTAAATTCTTTTAAAATGACCTCATCCACAAAACCTCCTTTACAAATATGGAAAGATTATATGTGAGAGTAGGAAAATAAAATAACTTATAATATTTATATAACAAAAAAAAACATATCTTCTAGTGCAACTTATTTATAGCAAGTATAATGGCATAAGTAAAAGATATAATCTTTAGCAAGTGAGAAAAGAAACAACGGTCAAGCAATGGAGTAGAAACAACGATGCCGAGGCCTTTGATGGGTCGTTAATCAACCAACAATTGCCGGTCGAGGTAAGCTCAACCCGGAGCTGATCTGCAGATCAAGGGCTGTAGGATGTAGCCAAATGACCTCACACTTTGCTTACACATAGCCTAAAAACCGGTTGACCCCTAATTTTTTGTATGATAAGTCTTATGAATAACTTTTTGTCCAATCCATTAAAACTCAAAAATGACACCAAAGATTAAAATAATGAGCCCATTTTAATTAAATGGTAAGCCTAAATCACCCTACCAATCCAACAAAAATAACAAGCCCAGTTACCCTTGCCCAATAACGTTTTTAAAGTTGCAAGATGGGATCAGATTTTGCTTTGAATGATAAAGTACAATGTGGAGCGGGTCGGGTGGGTCAAGCCCACTGACCCTATTGTTTAAATAATAGAAGATTGATTTGAGTTTTTTCAAATAATTAAAACAATAAATATTTTATATATTATTAAATTACAAAGGGTTTGATCTTCATATGTTATACCTTGATGTTTTAAAATTGTGTCGTGTATAAGAGAGTTGTACATCATACTTTGTAGGTTATACCTTATAATGTTTTTTCTTTAATTATTTTTTACTCTTAATCCTAATAGTTTTTATTTTTTAAATTTAAGCCCAACATTTTTTCCACTTTAAACTTGTCTCACATACTTTTTACATTAAGCAAAATTTTAGTTTTACGTTCGTTCTAGAATTTTCAAGTTAACAGGCTATGACGTACGCATGTGCTTCAACATTTTTACCTCCACTTTTTTTTTTCCAAATAACTGCTGCGTTGTGCTCTACGTTTTGGTCTAATTTTTACGCATTAATACGCTAATGGGCGTGCAATATTTAACGTTTTACGTCTACATTTTGTTTAGTTTTTTATGAGTTTTTCCGGTGTTTGTGGTCGTTAGAGACAGTGTGGCATTTATGTTACTTGGCATGGTTTTACGTCTCATCCGCGATGCAGCGGGTTCAATGCTAGTTATAAAAAAGAAAAGAAAGACACATCAATGACCACATAAGCTACGACAATCGATCAACCACAACAGCCTACCTACTTACCGAGCACCACCACCGCCCACCGGCAATCACCACAGGCCACGTTGACCACCTTTGCACCACTCAACGTATGTTCTTTTTTTTTTTTCTTTCAGTTCGCCAATTTAACCCTAATTGATAATTTAGCCATAAATTGAGTGTTTTATTGGATGTTGAACCCTAAATTGAGTGTGTTGTTGAATGTTGAACCCAAGATTGCGTGTTTCGTTGAATGTTGAGTAATTGGTAATGGTTTTGAGTTTTGAATCTCGATATGATTTTTAAAAATTATGTCTTCTAAACAACCATCCAGTGCTCAAAAAACGTAAAAAAAAAAAAAAAAAAAAAAAACTAGATGAAGCAATGAGAGGTGATCAAATGATTTTGCTATTCAGAATGGTAGAAGAGCTTCATGAATCATCAGTTAACTTTTACGATATGTCATTCTAATACTATAGTTTTGTTATGTTTATTGCTATACCGTTGATCATTGTTTAAAAAATAGTTTATATAATTAGTTAGGGCATTTTTCGGCTCGTCCAAGACACTTGAATCTTAGGACCGGCTCTGCCGACATGTGACAACGAAAAGAAAGAGGAGCTAAGATGCCCTAACAAGAAAATTAGTCAAGTAGTATTTTCTTCTTGTTAGTTTTGTTGTGTAATTGATAATACATGCATGAGGATATTTATTTAACTTGTGAGGTGTGTGGTGCAAAGCTATGCTCAAGCTTTGATGAAAACTAATTCATAACCTTATAGGGATAAAAAGTTACAATAATTCATTACAGAAGCATGTGGGATGCTCTAAACATCCCCCTCAAAGTCCATTTTGTGTAATGGGGCAATGTTCCCCCATACCCACTCCATTCTTTGACCTAATACTATATCAGTATATCACACAATGGCTGTAACTTCAATCTGCCCTACACTTATGGGGACATTATACTCCTTCATTATTACATGCCCTACCTATCTAACCACCTTTGCTGTCACCACCACCTTAGTACCCTGCCTAGGAAACAAAACACAACATTTTGAAAAAAGAAAAAAAAGAGTAAAAAGGGACATAATATACATCTATAACGGTGTGACATTACTTACTTGTGATTGTTAAAATTCGTCGAAATTTGTTATGTATAATAGTAGTCGTTTATCTTGAAGTATAACAATCTTTCATGAGTTAAGAGTGTTAAGTGTATGTATAGTTCAACAATTTTTCTTATTGTGAGCACTTGCAACCCTTTAGTTTGAGCAAAAATTATGTATTGGACTACCTTTAGTACTTGGTAATAGTTAACGAAATTATGTGTGATTAGGGATGACAATTAAACCCGAACTCGATGGGTAAACCTGAAACCCGACACATTTGGGACGGGTTTGGGGTCGTGTAATCGGGTATGGGTCCGGGTATGGGATTTTTTTTTTTTTTTTTTTTTGCGGGTTTGGGATGGGTTTGAGATTTGATGATATACCCGTTTACCCGACCCGATTACCCGATATAGTATACCCGTTTACCTGATTAGATACGAGATATAATCTAGATTGTCATCTTGTGCTAAAAACACCAATAATTAGTGTTTACTATCTGTTATCTATGTCGTTTAGTGTTTTTATATGATTTAAGTATTTTATATTTATGCATTGTAATCATTTACATGCATATTTAATAATGCTAAATGTATTGGTTAGTAGTTACTCAATAGATACTCGACGGGTTTTTAGTCGGATATACCTAATTGGTAAGTTTAAAAATTAACGGGTTTACCCGAAACCCACGGGTATACCCAATACCCGATGGGTAATTACCCAATACAAACCCGACAGGTTTTGGGACGGGTTTGGAACAAGCATATCTAATCGGGTATGGGGTTGGGTTTACCTAAACTCATCCTAAACCCGACTCATTGCCATCCTTATGTGTGATTTTGGATTCAACTTTATACTGGTAGCAAAAGTTGAAGCTGGAAAAGGAGAAAACGCAATTAGTTTACATTTATAATCCTAACTAAAGTTTTGAGTTACTCGCGCTTCGCCGCAGGGTTGACGGTTATGTAGACAGTACGAACCAACAAAATTGATGGACTGCCCAGTTTTCTGTAAAGCTAACGATTTGGTGTGACCAGACTCCGATCTGATCTTTAAAGCCTTGGTGTGGACCAAATCATTTTAACTTGTGTATTGCTTATTCATTGTAGTGATCAAAGATGGTAGGCTAAGTTTCAAGAAGTGCATGTTAGCAAATGGTGTCAGTGTAAGTTAGAAGTTTGACACTATTCAAGTGTCCTTTTATTAATATAGTATATAATTCACAAAGTCGGTGGCTTTTATCCAATTTTCCAAAAAAAAAAAAGAAAAAAACCACCACCTCACTTTCACCCCTGCATTTCTAAAACTTTTATGAAATGCTTTTATCCCCTGTAGTTTCTAACATTTCAAGTTCACCCCATATTTTCATTCTTTTACTTGAAAAAAACAATTAACGTGCATATTTTTATATACGTATCAATATAAATTCACGTTTCAACATAAAGTTTTTGAAATGAGTATGGTCAAATATAACATGCGCCAATAGTTTCTAACGTTTCAAGTTCACCCTTGTATTTTCATTATTTTATTTCAGAAAAGAACGACTTATGTATGCATTGGTATAAATTCACGTTTCGACCTAAAGTTTTCTTGAATGATTCAGGTCAAATATAATACGTTTTCATGCTTTTTCTATGTATGATCTAAGCTGGTCAATGTGTTGACGTAAACAACACAACGTTATTCTTAGCATTATCGCATACATTATTTGAATTATTATTTGATTTGTATAGATATAGAGATTATTATTGTTTCCTAGTTTATCTGTTGTTTCCTAGTTTATCTTGTATTCTCTTCCCTATATAAAGGGATTGCATTGTAACATCTTGGTCATCAATAATATTATACCATAAACCACTTTTATGGTATCAGAGCTACGACTCTTCTACAAACCCTAATCGCCGACCGTGATCTTCCGATCAGCAGCTTCTGTCCGTTTTTTTCTGATCGATGGCGAAGGATTCAGAACAGCCTGAATCATCCGGTCCGGCTAAACCTCTTTCCCTTCATCCCGCGTACTCTGTGACGAACATCAGCAGCAAAGTTCGCACCTTGGACGGGAAGACAGTTACGTACACTTCCTGGGTCAAGTTGTTTCGCCTTCACGCAGTCGCATACAAGGTCTTGGATCACATCAATGGCACCGAACCACCTCCTGACACCTCAGCCGAGTACCTCTAGTGGGTCGAACTCGATGCTCTTGTCCTTCAATGGATATTGAACACCGTGTCCGACTCCATCCTACCCAAACTGCTGGGCCAGGTCTCCACGGCTCGGGCCGCATGGCTCAAGTTGGAAAAGACCTTCCTCAGCAATAAACAAGCTCGCGCCGCAGCCCTAGAAACCCAGTTTTGCAACCTTACCCTCGCTAAATGCTCGTCCCTGGAAGATTATTGTCAGCAGCTTAGTGACCTCGCCAACCAACTCGAAGATGTTGACAATCCGGTCACTGAATCGCGGCTCGTTCTCCAACTGGTTCGGGGCCTCCCACAGGAGTATGACACCACCGCTTCTCTCATCCATCAACAAAACGCTGATTGGGATTCTGCGTGCACCATGTTAAAGGATGAGGTCATTCGTATGGCTGCTCGTCAGTCATCCACGACCTCGGTATTGGTTACTCAGCAACAACACTCGTCCTCCCAGGCCTCTCAGAACCCGCCTCCAACCAGCCAACAAAACCCCAACCCAAACCCTTACCCGTATGCATCTTCACAGGGCAGGGGGCGGGGCAGGGGACGCTCCAGCAGAGGTGGACGGGGCAGGGGACGGACCGGCTCCTGGTTTCCTAACATGCAGCCGTATCCTAACTGGGCCTGGTGGGTCCCACCGCCCTGCCCATACCCGACGCAGGCCTGGCAGCCCGGTAATCAGCCTTCTTCTCAGCAGGCAGGCCCATTTTCTTATGCAGGTTACAAGACTGCAGCCCAGCCCAACACGGCCCAGACTGACCAACAGGCAGCAGCCCACTTTACGGGGTACGCCCCTACTCAGCCCTCGGCACCTCCTTCAGGTTACAGCTACAACGCTCTCTGTCCATCCGACTTGCAAGCTGCATTTTCTGCTATGACCATGCAACCGCAGGATCCCACTTCTTTTATGGACACCGGAGCCGAGGCTCATGTTACACAGGACCAAGGTATGATCAAAGTCCCTATTTCATCTCCTGTTTGTACTAAACTATTAGTCGGTAATGGCGAATGTGTACCAATTCTTAAATCCGGAACTGGCTTTTACACCTTACCAAACCGCACCTATATCTTACCCAATATCCTTTATAGTCCCCATATTATTAAAAACCTTATTTCCGTTAGACGTTTTTCACGTGATAATTGGGTTTCTATAGAATTTGATCCATTTGGTTTTTCTTTGAAGGACCTGCGCAATGGAAGAATTCTTTCTCGCCACAATAGCACTGGGGACTTATATCCATTCACCGCTCCTGAAATACCTATTCAAGCCTGCTTTCTCACCACTACTCCCGCACCATGGCATGACCGTCTAGGCCATCCAGGAACCCAAGTTTTAGATATTTTAAATCGTAATTTTAATCTTTCATGTAATAAAGACCATGGGTCTATTGTTTGCAACTCTTGTCGAATTTCTAATAGTAAACGTTTGCCTTTTTATGCTTCAAATACTTACACATTTGCACCTTTTGACATTATTCACTGTGACCTCTGGACCTCCCCGATTCCCAGTAAATCAGGGTACAAATATTACATGGTCCTTATTGATAACTTTTCCCACTTTGTTTGGGTTTACCCGTTAAAATATAAATCCGAGACCTTCCCCACTTTTGTCAAATTTCATCGCCTCATCCACACCCAATTTAATCGACTTATCAAAACCTTTCAGTGTGATCTCGGCGGTGAATTTGACAACAACGCCTTTAAAACCTTTGCCAAACAAAACGGTTTACTTTTCCGTTTTGCTTGCCCACAAACGTCCTCCCAAAACGGACGTGCGGAGCGCATGATTCGTCGCCTAAACGACATCATTCGCGCTCTCCTCATTCACGCTAACCTTCCACCCTCTTTTTGGGTGGAGGCCCTCCACACTGCCACTTATCTTCACAACATCCTACCTACAAAACGCCTAAACTTTTTCACTCCAACCTTTGCCCTTTACCTACGCCACCCCACATATGATCACTTACGAGTGTTCGGGAGTGCGTGTTACCCAAATACCTCGGCCACCCAACCCCATAAACTTCACACCCGGGCCATTCGTTGCATTTTCCTAGGTTATCCACCGGACTTCCGGGGATACCGGTGCTTCGACCCCACAACGGGTAAAGTACATATTTCTCGTCATGTTACGTTTGACGAGCATACCTTTCCATATACTATACCCACCGCCCCCACCTCCTACACATTCCTAGACGATACCATACCCGCCTCCTTCACCTTTTCCCCGGGCCTACAACCTGTCCAACCGGCCCAATCATCCACACAAACGGCCCAACCCTCAACCCATTCCAGCCCACCTCGGCCTACCACGAATCTGCCAAAAACCCCCATCACATACAAACGCCGACCCCGTCAGCCCACCTCAGCCCCGACTCAAACAGCCCCGTCCTCACAGCCCAATCCCCCATCACCTCCGCCCGGTTTTCCTCCCATTCAGCCCACTCCGCACCCATCCCAACCGCCCAACCCAACTAATACTCACCCAATGTCAACTCGCTCTAAAACCGGCTCTCTCAAACCACCATTAAACCTTCACACAGCCACAATCTCTCCCATCCCAAACACTTATGCCAAAGCCTTTTCGGACCTGAATTGGTCACATGCTATGCAGGCTGAGTTTAATGCATTACAGGTAAATGAAACTTGGGATTTGGTTCCCCGTCCGACTAATAGCCCAGTTATTCGTTGTATGTGGCTCTTTCGCCATAAGTTTAAGTCGGACGGGTCCCTGGAAAGATACAAGGCACGATTGGTGGTTAACGGTAAATCTCAGACGGTGGGTATTGATTGTGAGGATACTTTCAGTCCGGTGGTTAAACCCGCTACGATTAGGACTGTTTTATCTTTGGCTGTTTCACGGTCTTGGCCCATCCATCAGTTGGATGTCAAGAACGCATTTTTACATGGGCATTTACAGGAAACCGTCTATATGCATCAGCCACCAGGTTTTGTGGACAAAAGGTGTCCAAATTTTGTGTGCCGATTGAAGAAGTCATTATATGGGTTGAAGCAGGCCCCTCGAGCTTGGTACACTCGGTTTGCTACTTATCTTTCTTCCCAGGGTTTTCGCAGCAGTGTTTGTGATACTTCATTGTTCGTCTACAACAAGGGTCCTCATACGGCTTACCTACTCTTGTATGTTGACGATATTATTCTTACAGCCTCCACTGATGCTTTCTTACAGGAGATTATCCGCTCACTCTCACGAGAGTTTGCTATGACTGACCTTGGTCAGCTACATCATTTTTTGGGTATTAAGGTCACTCATCAATCTAACGGTTTATTTCTGTCCCAGTCACAGTACACGAAGGACATTATTGATAGGGCTAAAATGTCCTCCTGTAAACCCTGTGTAACACCAGTTGACCTTTCGTGCAAACTCAGTGCCTCAGATGGACCACTGTTTCACGACCCGACTCTATACCGAAGCTTGGCTGGGGCACTCCAATACCTCACCTTTACAAGACCTGATATCTCCTATGCGGTTCAGCAAGTGTGCTTGTTTATGCATGAACCCCGGGTCCCTCATTATGATTTTATGAAACGTATCATCCGCTACTTGCAGGGGACCATCTCTTATGGGATTCGGATAGTAAAGTCTAATGTGCATTCTCTTGTTGCTTATTCTGATGCTGATTGGGGCGGATGTCCGGATTCCCGTAGATCTACAAGTGGATACTGTGTTTTCTTGGGCGATAACTTGCTTTCATGGTCTTCTAAACGCCAGCCAATTGTCTCCCGTTCGAGTGCCGAGGCTGAATATCGAGGTGTTGCCAATGCTGTGGCAGAGGCAACTTGGTTACGCAATCTTTTACTTGAGCTTTTTGTTCCTTTACAGCATGCTTCTGTGGTCTATTGCGATAATGTTTCAGCAGTCTACTTGTCTAATAATCCCGTTCAACATCAGCGTACCAAACACGTTGAAATAGACATACATTTTGTTCGCGAGAAGGTTCGCGTGGGAGCTATTCGGGTTCTGCATGTCCCATCATCCTCACAGTACGCTGACATTTTCACGAAGGGATTGTCTAGAGAGTTGTTTCAGTCTTTCAGATCCAGTTTAACCGTCTGCTCTGCGCCCGATCAAACTGCGGGGGGATCTTAGCATTATCGCATACATTATTTGAATTATTATTTGATTTGTATAGATATAGAGATTATTATTGTTTCCTAGTTTATCTGTTGTTTCCTAGTTTATCTTGTATTCTCTTCCCTATATAAAGGGATTGCCTTGTAACATCTTGGTCATCAATAATATTATACCATAAACCACTTTTAGTTATTTCCACATGTGCTTATTTTTATGTACGAACCTAAAATTTTCAGAAATGATTTGTGTCAGATATAATATGTTTTTTATGCTTATTTTTATGTACGGTGTAAGTTGGTCTACATTTTAAAACAATTTCCTCACGTGCTTATTTTTATATACGCCGGGCCAAATATACTATGTTTTAATGCTTATTTTTATGTACGATTTAATCTAGTCTACGTGCTGACGTAAATAAAAAAACGTTATTTCCTCACATGCTTATTATCATGTAAGAAGCTTGAAGTTTTCGAAAATTTCTTAAAAGTGATTTAAAAATCGAAATATTGAAGTTTTTTTAGATAGGTATGTATGTATAGGTTTAGGTTCCTGTACAAAAGACGAGTTTTGTGATAAGTGTAAGAAGAGTTTTGGGTCATTAGATTGGTTATTTGGGCAAAACTATAAATATTGTTTTTAAAAACATGAAGGGGAAGGGTAAATGAGTAATTGGTCATTTTTAGATAAAGAAACTAATCTCTCTCTCTCTCTCTCTCTTTCTCACTCATTAACTCCTGCAATTAATATTATCTCCCCACTCTCCCCCTCTGTCACACCCTCAAATTCCACGTGCGGGGTTTTACCGCGAGGCGCGTGACACACCAGGATCTCAGTTCAACGGTCACAATAAACATACAACAAACATGCATTCAAGATTATATTTATAACCAAAATATAATGCTTTGAGCTGTAAACCAGCAGCGGAAGCATTCTTGTTTACAACCAAAAGACATATCATTTTTTACAAAGACATTGTTTAATATGTTTCCCAAAATAATAGACGCCGTGCATGACCTCGTGCGCCTAGTCCGACAACCGCTACCTTAGCGACCTGAGAAAACATGCCAAAAATGTCAACATATAATGCTGGTGAGTTCACAGGTTTTCTTTCTTAAAAGTGTTGTTATAAGTTCGGTAAGATCATTTCCCGTTACTACTATGTTATGAGAACGTTAGCTAGACGTTAAGTGTTGCTACTACTGCGGTTGGGAATCCATTACTAAACCGGTATAAGTGTTGAAACCAGCCCAGACGGACGGGATTACCGATGCCTCGGTAACCCCAAAGTATTAGAGACAATATGCACCCGCCCGGCTCCCAGCCGTCGGGTGGGGTTTGTAAGGCCCAATAGATCTATCCACATTTCCCCCGTTGTGCATCCCCGCACATTCATGGTTCCCCCTGGGACTTTCTGTAAAAGCCGCATAGTACGTAAAGTAACCATAGTATAACATGATCTATGATAAGTAATCAAATAAGTAGCATGTTTCTCCCCCGAAAGTAAAACGGTAAAAGTGGGGCTGTGACACTCACCTCAGTTTGCGTTACTTGAAAATAGTTAAGTAGTTATGTTACGATAGTCCCAAATAGCGGCGACCTATCATAAGATGTGTATAAGTATTGGACTAATAACCCGCAGGCTAACTAGTCCCCGTATGTCCAGACCGTGACCATAAACGTTTGAAAACACCTTTAACCGTTAGACCGACCGTGCCAGACAAGACCCGACATCCCATTGGTGACCCGACATCCCACGTGTTAGATAAATGCAAGGCATCATGCAACATATGCAATTAAACACTTAGCACGCGCAACAATTCACCTAGTCTAGCATAATGTCCAATTAACGCATAAACAGGTCCGAACACGTCTTACTAAGTCATTGGGTGTATCCCGGGGTTCCTAACATGTTCCTAGGTGTCAAATCGTGTTCCGGGATGTCGAAACGCGTTCACGACAGCAGTACATGCGATTAGGAAGGTTACACGCGAGTAGGCAATAGCCTATAGGCGATTAGGGGGTCTAATCGCATGAAGTATAGGCGATTAGGGTCCTAATCGCCCCAATGGTCTGCACAATCGCGTGGCATCAGGCGATTAGGATGCCTAATCGCCTGTTGCTGCTGTGTAACGAGTTTTCGCGCGTTAAACCCTCCAAATCAGATCCAAAACATGCAACAACACCCAATATCAAACCTAAATCATTTACCAACCCATTTCAAGCAAAAACCCCCAACATATCACTGATCTAGCATGTTCTATGCAATTATTTCCTAAAATGGCAAAGTACTAGGTTTCTTCTACCAACCTTATCTTTCCTTAAATGGAAATAATCAGATTTCAAGCTCTACAACATGTAACTCATAAAATCTCTGATCTAACATCTTCCTAGTGTGAATTCTAACAACATTGCATCAACAATCACACCATAATCATCCTAAATCCTCAAGAACATACAAATGGGTCAAAATATGCATTTTCTTCAAAACACCATAATAATGGCTAAGATTCTAAGACAACCTTCCTAATGACCTCTACATAACAGAAGTACAATCATATCTTAAAAACATTCATGTTAAAATCACCAATAAGACCAACATTTGCATATAAACTTCACATATAACAAGCATTAAGGTGTAAACTTGGTTTAAGACTCTTTTGAAAGGTTTTTAAAGACACATTTGGTAAAACAAGGTCTGGAACTTTTGGGGGAACTCAAAATAACAACTTTACAAAGGTTAGGGATGAAGAACACACCTTGGATTTTGCTAAAGAAAGGTGTGTAAGCTTGGGGATGGTGATTTTTGTAGCAAAATGAGTTCCAGAGGTGTTCTAAGGTGTGTGGGTGGTTTGGGAGCAGCTAGGGTTGTTCTAGAGGTGTTTGGGGAGTTAAGGGTTCTATTTATAGGTGTTTTGACCCGAGCCCTGCAGTACACGCGAGTAGCAGTCCCTTATACGCGATTGGGGGCCTAATCGCGTATAACATCAGGCGATTAGGTCCCAATCGCCTGTAATCTTCCCTACTCGCTAGAACATATAGGCGATTAGGGGTTCTCCCAGCTCCTAATCGCCCCTGTGATGCTGGAACGGGTTTTTGGCGCGTTAAACACTATTTTAACATATTTAAACACGTATTCACATACCGATAAGTCACATAATGATTCCAAACATATAATGCATGATAACTAACACGTTTACATCCGTTCACCAATTCCCGGGACTCGAGACTCGTGTGTGCATTAAACCCGGCGATTCCACGAATCGCCGATCCTTGTACTCATAGTTATGGACCGACTCCCGATGACCCCGCGGATCATCCTAACGACTCCCGATGATTCCCCCGAATCATCGTACCGACTCGACTGACCTTGTTAAGGACGTAATATGCATGACTCGCTAAGGTAGACTTACTAGTTTAGTCAACGTTACTAACCTGAGTTTGCCGGGTGTCACATCATCCCCCTGTTGAAAGAATTTTCGTCCCGAAAATTGCCCAAGGCCAAAAAGGAAGAGACGAAAGAGAAGAAAAATTTTCCGGTTGCCACATCATCCCCCTGTTGAAAGGAATCTCGACCCGAGATTCATTCAGCTTCAGCAGAGACATGTCTTGATTCGAACGCGCGCTTAGGAAATAAATGAGGATACTTAGCCTTCATTTGATCTTCCCGTTCCCACGTGAACTCCGGTCCACGATTAGAGTTCCAACGGACTTTAACAATGCGGATTTTACTCCGGCGAAGGCTACGGATTTTATAGTCAAGAATTTCAACCGGTTCCTCCACGATACGCAGACGATCATCCACCTTGATCTCTTCGAGAGGAACAACCAAAGATTCATCCGCCAAGCACTTCTTCAGATTAGAAACATGGAAGACGTTATGAACATTACTGAGCTCAGCCGGCAGATCAAGCCTGTATGCTACCGGTCCAATCCGTTCCAGGATTGCGAACGGTCCCACATACCGAGGATTCAATTTGCCCCGTTTCCCAAAACGTATAACGCCCTTCCACGGAGATACCTTCAACAAAACCCTGTCGCCAACCTCAAACTCCAAAGGCTTGCGACGACGATCGGCATAGCTCTTTTGACGATCCCGAGCTGCTGCCATGCGGTTACGGATTTGTACGATCTTTTCGGAAGTCTCGTACACAAGTTCCGGGCCGGTGAGTTGACTCTCACCCACCTCGGCCCAACAAAGAGGAGACCGGCATTTCCGCCCGTAAAGAGCCTCGAACGGAGCTGCCTTGATGCTAGAATGGTAACTGTTGTTGTAGGAGAATTCCACCAACGGTAAATGACTCTCCCACCCCTTGCCAAAATCGATCACACATGCCCGAAGCATGTCTTCTAGCGTTTGGATTGTCCGCTCACTTTGACCGTCAGTTTGCGGATGGTATGCCGTGCTCATGTCTAACTGAGTACCCAGAGCCTTATGCAAAGACTTCCAAAAGTTAGAGGCGAACCGAGGATCACGATCAGAAATAATAGAGACAGGCACCCCGTGCCGAGAGACCACTTCCTTGAGATATAACCGTGCCAAACGCTCGAGACCATCGGTCTCTTTGATAGCGAGGAAGTGTGCAGACTTTGTCAACCTATCGACAATTACCCAGATCATGTCGCAACCACTGGGCGATTTCGGTAGTTTGGTCACAAAGTCCATCGTAATCCGCTCCCACTTCCACTCGGGGATTTCAGGCTGTTGCAGAAGGCCGGATGGCTTTTGATACTCAACTTTGACCTTGGCACAGGTCAAGCACTTGCTCACGTACGAAGCCACGTCCGCCTTCATGTTCGGCCACCAATAAAGTATCTTCAGGTCTTGATACATCTTATCGGAGCCAGGGTGAATAGAGTACCGGGACTTGTGAGCTTCATCAAGAACGAGCTCCCGCAAGCCCCCAAATAAAGGAACCCAAATACGTTCAGCGAAATAGTGTAACCCATCGGATCTGAGTTCAAGGTGGCTATCAGCGCCATGCATGGTTTCAGCTTTAAGGTTTTCCTCCTTCAAAGCTTCTTGCTGCGCTGAACGGATTCGGTCAGGTAAGCCGGAATGGATGGTGAGCTGAAGAGCCCGAACACGACGAGGTTTGGCCGTTTCCTTCCTGCTCAAGGCGTCTGCGACCACATTCGCCTTGCCAGGATGGTATTTGATGGCGCACTCGTAATCATTAAGAAGTTCGACCCAACGTCGCTGCCTTATATTCAACACCTTCTGATCAAAGATATGCTGGAGGCTCTTGTGATCGGTGTAAATAGTGCATTTGGTACCGTACAAGTAATGCCTCCAAATCTTTAAAGCAAAGACCACCGCACCCAACTCCAGATCATGGGTGGGATAGTTTTTCTCATGAACCTTAAGCTGACGAGAAGCGTAGGCGATGACCTTCTCGCGCTGCATCAGTACACAACCAAGACCCCGGATAGAAGCGTCACAATAAACCACAAAATCGTCCGTACCCTCAGGCAAGGACAAGATAGGAGCGGAACAGAGTTTAGCCTTTAACAACTGGAAGGCCGACTCCTGCGAATCACCCCAGTCGAACTTCCGGTCCTTCTGGGTAAGCGAGGTGAGGGGTTGAGCGATCTTCGAAAATCCCTCGATAAAACGACGGTAATAACCTGCAAGGCCTAGGAATTGCCGCACCTCAGATGGCGTCTTCGGTGCTTCCCAGTCTTTAATGGCTTCAATCTTAGCTGGGTCAACGTGAATTCCTTTCTCATTAACAACATGACCAAGGAATTGGACTTCACGCAACCAGAAGCTACACTTAGAAAACTTAGCGTACAGCTGTTCCCGCCTCAGAAGTTCCAAAACAAGACGTAGGTGTTCCTGGTGGTCCACCTCG
This sequence comes from Ambrosia trifida, assembly GCA_028751855.1. Lineage (NCBI taxonomy): Eukaryota > Viridiplantae > Streptophyta > Magnoliopsida > Asterales > Asteraceae > Ambrosia > Ambrosia trifida. The sequence goes on along the minus strand of CM054128.1, from coordinate 9,786,055 downwards.
TTCTTAGAATAGACTAGAATATCATCGATGAAGACAATCACGAACTTATCAAGATAAGGCTTGCAAACACGGTTCATCAGATCCATAAAGATGGCAGGTGCGTTGGTGAGACCAAAAGGCATGACCAGGAATTCAAAGTGGCCATAGCGAGTTCGAAAGGCGGTCTTCGGAATGTCAGCTTCTTGAACCCTCAACTGATGGTACCCCGACCTCAAATCGATCTTCGAATAGAAACTGGAACCCTGAAGCTGGTCAAATAAGTCATCGATGCGAGGAAGAGGATAGCGATTCTTGATGGTGACCTTATTCAACTCCCGGTAGTCGATACACATCCGTAGGCTTCCGTCCTTCTTCTTGACAAACAAAATAGGGGCTCCCCACGGGGACGAGCTAGGCCGAATGAAACCCTTCTCTAACAGCTCCTGCAACTGGTTCGATAACTCCTGCATCTCGGGAGGTGCAAGACGATAAGGGGCACGGGCAATAGGGGCCGCACCCGGAGCAAGTTCAATACCAAATTCGACCTGGCGATAAGGAGGAAGACCAGGTAAGTCTTCAGGAAATACATCGGGAAAGTCACGGACAACAGGAATATCTTCAATCTTCTTCTCCTCTTCAGACGAAACCGAAACAAGTGCCAGAATGGCAGAATACCCCTTCCGAAGATACTTATAGGCTTTCATACACGAAATGATACTCAACGGGACCCCGCTCTTCTCACCGTGCACCAACAAAATTTCACCGTCAGGGAGGGGAAGTCGAATAACTTTATCAAAACAAACAATCTCGGCATGATACAGGGATAACCAATCCATACCCACGACAACATCGAAACTACCCAGGGACACCGGCATAAGATCAATAGGGAAGGAATAACCCGACAACTCAAGGTGACACTCCCTAAGGACGTGCGTCGCCTCGACTTTCTTACCATCAGCCAATTCTATCAAGTACTTAGCCTCTAAAGGTGTAGGTACCCTATCAAGCAATTGACTAAACCCAAGAGATATAAAACTCTTATCGGCGCCAGAATCGAATAAAACCGTAGCATAGCGATTATCGAGGAGAAACGTACCAGTAACAGTGTCGGGATCCTGTCGAGCACCACTTGAACCGATCACGAAGGCGCGAGCATTCCTGCCTCCGCCCCCATTGTTTCCATTGCCCGACCCATTCTTCCCAGCTTCGCCCTGCTTCAACTTGGGGCAGTTACGCTTGTAGTGACCAAGCTCACCACAGTTATAGCACCCTTGTTTCCCCTGATTTCCCTGAGGAGTAGCGACTTGAGGGGCTGGGGTTGGTGTGACCGATGGGTTTCGGTTCCCCAAAGGGTTGGACCTACAATCCTTGGCTTGGTGCCCAATCTTATGGCACCGACGGCAACGGTCCTTATCATCGCAAGAACCGGTGTGATGATAGTTGCACCGATCACACTTTGGCAACTTCCCAGCATAAACCCCCGGTTGTCGTTCAGTCGACGATCCCCCTGCATCAGTCTTCTTCACCTGTTGAGGCTGAGCCGAGCTCGAGCCTTTCCCCACAGTTTCCCACTTCCGTTTGTTACCATCAGAAGCCTTCACAGTAGCGCCTCGAGGAGGCAAGACCCCTTCAGTCACCTTCATGTTGGTCAGCCTGTGAGCTGACCGAACTACCTCAGAATAAACAGTGAGATTACCCGCAACAACTAACCCAGCAATCTCCGGTACCAACCCAGCAACATAATGCTCAATTCTTCGGTATTCCGGTGTGTGCAAATCGGGGCACAACACCGCCAATTCATTGTGCCTAGCAGTATAAGCTTCAATCTCAGAACCCACCATCTTATGATTCCAGACTTCATGCTCAAGCTTCTGGATTTCATCCCTCGGGCAGTACTCATTCTTCAGCAACTGAATGAATTCTGTCCAGGGCATAGCGTGGGCTTCCCCAATGCCCATAGTCTGGGTGGTGGAGTTCCACCAAGTCAAGGCTTGACCCTCCAGGGTCGCAGAAGCATACTTCACCCGGTCGCCTTCCGGGCAGCTGCACATCGAGAAAACAGATTCGAGTTTCTCCAACCATCGGAGCAGTCCCACTGCCCCTTCAGTGCCGCTAAAGTTGTGGGGCTTACAGTCCATAAACTTTTTATAGGAACACTGGGATGGAGGAGGATGGACAGCACCACCTGGAACAGACACACAGGTGAGTATCAAGAAAAGGCAAAGTACCCCAGAACGAGGTAGAATAGATGAGAATCGACGTACCACCCATAGCATTATGAGCGGCTTGGAATGCAGCCAAAGCAATATTCACATGCTGCTGCGTCAGATTATCCAGCTCAGCTTGGGTCATATTAATGTTCCCGCGGCCACCGCCGCCACCACGGCCGCCACCACGACCGCCAGCACGGCCGCCCCTGCGACCTCCACGAGCTCCCGACATCTTCTGTCACAACATGAAACAAAAGATTTAGGCCTGCCCGTGGTATAACCCATTAGGAATTTCAAGAAATTAGACCGAGCCCTGCTCGGGTCCATCCGTTCAAGCCCAAAGTCCGCCAGGGATCCCATGCATCACAGTTTATGATCTCGTGTGCACCCGACATGATAAACTGTTCCACATGGTCCTCCAGGCGCGCTTTAAGTTTGAAGTTCAAGTCACCGAACACTAGCGCCCAATCATGATATTATCATAGGTATAAGTACAATATAATATGTATAAGAACGGGCGTGTTCATTAGGGCATAGAGGGGAGATGTCCAAATCTCTGGACAGATCTCAAGAGTACGCCGAAGCTACCCCAATGCACACTGCCGTCAAGAGAGTTCAATAGTATATCGTTCGCCATCGGATCAAAGTAAAGATGAGTCAAGAAATAGGATGATAAGAAGTAAATAGATGATGTAGCGTAGTAGATGATGACACCGACACCCCGACAAGTCATGTTGTTACCCACTTGCTAATTGTGACCGTCTAGTGTGTGCGACTCAGTTATAGACTAGACTCTACATGCAGTCTCAGTTCACTATAACCGTTGGCTCTGATACCAATCTGTCACACCCTCAAATTCCACGTGCGGGGTTTTACCGCGAGGCGCGTGACACACCAGGATCTCAGTTCAACGGTCACAATAAACATACAACAAACATGCATTCAAGATTATATTTAAAACCAAAATATAATGCTTTGAGCTGTAAACCAGCAGCGGAAGCATTCTTGTTTACAACCAAAAGACATATCATTGTTTACAAAGACATTGTTTAATATGTTTCCCAAAATAATAGACGCCGTGCATGACCTCGTGCGCCTAGTCCGACAACCGCTACCTTAGCGACCTGAGAAAACATGCCAAAAATGTCAACATATAATGCTGGTGAGTTCACAGGTTTTCTTTCTTAAAAGTGTTGTTATAAGTTCGGTAAGATCATTTCCCGTTACTACTATGTTATGAGAACGTTAGCTAGACGTTAAGTGTTGCTACTACTGCGGTTGGGAATCCATTACTAAACCGGTATAAGTGTTGAAACCAGCCCAGACGGACGGGATTACCGATGCCTCGGTAACCCCAAAGTATTAGAGACAATATGCACCCGCCCGGCTCCCAGCCGTCGGGTGGGGTTTGTAAGGCCCAATAGATCTATCCACATTTCCCCCGTTGTGCATCCCCGCACATTCATGGTTCCCCCTGGGACTTTCTGTAAAAGCCGCATAGTACGTAAAGTAACCATAGTATAACATGATCTATGATAAGTAATCAAATAAGTAGCATGTTTCTCCCCCGAAAGTAAAACGGTAAAAGTGGGGCTGTGACACTCACCTCGGTTTGCGTTACTTGAAAATAGTTAAGTAGTTATGTTACGATAGTCCCAAATAGCGGCGACCTATCATAAGATGTGTATAAGTATTGGACTAATAACCCGCAGGCTAACTAGTCCCCGTATGTCCAGACCGTGACCATAAACGTTTGAAAACACCTTTAACCGTTAGACCGACCGTGCCAGACAAGACCCGACATCCCATTGGTGACCCGACATCCCACGTGTTAGATAAATGCAAGGCATCATGCAACATATGCAATTAAACACTTAGCACGCGCAACAATTCACCTAGTCTAGCATAATGTCCAATTAACGCATAAACAGGTCCGAACACGTCTTACTAAGTCATTGGGTGTATCCCGGGGTTCCTAACATGTTCCTAGGTGTCAAATCGTGTTCCGGGATGTCGAAACGCGTTCACGACAGCAGTACATGCGATTAGGAAGGTTACACGCGAGTAGGCAATAGCCTATAGGCGATTAGGGGGTCTAATCGCATGAAGTATAGGCGATTAGGGTCCTAATCGCCCCAATGGTCTGCACAATCGCGTGGCATCAGGCGATTAGGATGCCTAATCGCCTGTTGCTGCTGTGTAACGAGTTTTCGCGCGTTAAACCCTCCAAATCAGATCCGAAACATGCAACAACACCCAATATCAAACCTAAATCATTTACCAACCCATTTCAAGCAAAAACCCCCAACATATCACTGATCTAGCATGTTCTATGCAATTATTTCCTAAAATGGCAAAGTACTAGGTTTCTTCTACCAACCTTATCTTTCCTTAAATGGAAATATCAGATTTCAAGCTCTACAACATGTAACTCATAAAATCTCTGATCTAACATCTTCCTAGTGTGAATTCTAACAACATTGCATCAACAATCACACCATAATCATCCTAAATCCTCAAGAACATACAAATGGGTCAAAATATGCATTTTCTTCAAAACACCATAATAATGGCTAAGATTCTAAGACAACCTTCCTAATGACCTCTACATAACAGAAGTACAATCATATCTTAAAAACATTCATGTTAAAATCACCAATAAGACCAACATTTGCATATAAACTTCACATATAACAAGCATTAAGGTGTAAACTTGGTTTAAGACTCTTTTGAAAGGTTTTTAAAGACACATTTGGTAAAACAAGGTCTGGAACTTTTGGGGGAACTCAAAATAACAACTTTACAAAGGTTAGGGATGAAGAACACACCTTGGATTTTGCTAAAGAAAGGTGTGTAAGCTTGGGGATGGTGATTTTTGTAGCAAAATGAGTTCCAGAGGTGTTCTAAGGTGTGTGGGTGGTTTGGGAGCAGCTAGGGTTGTTCTAGAGGTGTTTGGGGAGTTAAGGGTTCTATTTATAGGTGTTTTGACCCGAGCCCTGCAGTACACGCGAGTAGCAGTCCCTTATACGCGATTGGGGGCCTAATCGCGTATAACATCAGGTGATTAGGTCCCAATCGCCTGTAATCTTCCCTACTCGCTAGAACATATAGGCGATTAGGGGTTCTCCCAGCTCCTAATCGCCCCTGTGATGCTGGAACGGGTTTTTGGCGCGTTAAACACTATTTTAACATATTTAAACACGTATTCACATACCGATAAGTCACATAATGATTCCAAACATATAATGCATGATAACTAACACGTTTACATCCGTTCACCAATTCCCGGGACTCGAGACTCGTGTGTGCATTAAACCCGGCGATTCCACGAATCGCCGATCCTTGTACTCATAGTTATGGACCGACTCCCGATGACCCCGCGGATCATCCTAACGACTCCCGATGATTCCCCCGAATCATCGTACCGACTCGACTGACCTTGTTAAGGACGTAATATGCATGACTCGCTAAGGTAGACTTACTAGTTTAGTCAACGTTACTAACCTGAGTTTGCCGGGTGTCACACCCTCTCTCTCTTATCAAAACCTAAATCATCAAAACATGTTATCATCAAACTTCTAAATCAGATGAGGAAAATCGAAAAAGTATGAGGTTTAAACTTCCATGTAATCACGATTTCACAGAAACAAGAATGGAGTCAAGGTGTTTTAACGTCTGGAATCTTTGGGTTACCATTCGCGCCATGGTGTTTAACATCTGCAACGATTGCGTTATGCTTCATGACTGGAATGGTGTTTTAAATATGTTATTGATAGATGTTTTTCAAATGATGTGAGCCATTCATACCTGCATGTTCTTTTTTTATGATGTTCTTTGGGAGTTTTGGTTTGTTATGCATATCAATGTGTTTTATCTTCATCTTGGTTATATGGTGTTCTAATGTTTGGAATAATTGTGTTATATTCACATCTGAATGGTGTTTTAAGTATGTTATTGGTAGATGTTTTTCACACAATGTAAGTTATTCATATCATTATGTTTTTTTATGGTGTTCTTTCATATCAGTGTGTTTTATCTTCATGGTGATTGTGTCAGTTAGTTTTATTTTTATACAGCATAAAATGTTGTGATTGATAAAACACCATGTATGACCAACATCCTTTACATAAATATAATTAAAACACCAAACGTTGTGTACAAAAATAAACGTTTCTACTATATTTTGTTTATAGGTTTTAGCACTCCAAATAATTGTTAGTTGTTGAACCGCGTGCTCACACGAAAAATAGTCTAGTCACAAATATATGTCTCTACTAAGATATTTAATAAAATTTCTTCATCTTCCTTTTCAAAAGATCGATAAATTTGTGTATGCAAACAAAATCATAAATTTATATGGTGAAAAGAGATTATAAATTCTGTGATGAACAAAGATTATAAATTCTACACTAAATTGCACAGGGCCGTCCCTGAGAATTCAAGTGCTCTAGTCGAGTTGTGAAAAATATGCCCCTTAGCCTTTGGTTTTAACAAAATAAATAACTTCCAATATTTTCTTTAAACGCCTATTAACGTAATATCAATAAACATATCAATGACCAAAATGACAGAATCATAGTATTACAGTGAGTTGATGACACACTGTAAGAGCGAATAGCTAACCGAGGATGAGTGAAACCCTCCTAGCATCCCTAGTAGAAAATTGATGAATCAACTCTTCACAGTTTATATTATCCAACATTTTGCTCTCGATAGCTATCATTGTCAATCCGTAAAGTCCTACTTGAGACACTGTCCGAGCCATTGAAAATATGCCTCTTAGGCCCTTAGACTTTAAGGAATTAAATAATTTAAACTAAATTTTATCTATGATAAATGACAAATCAATAAACGTAACAATTAAATCGGTAGTGGACTTTTAAACTTGTTATGTGTTACTAGTATTTGGATTATTTTATAATTTAAAAGATGTGTTTAATATCCCAAGTTTAAATGTTTAAAAATGTGTTTAAAAAACATATACATAATACATATACATATACATATTCATATAGGATTTTTTTAAATGTGCCCCGACATTTCCGGACCCTGGCCGGTTGGCCTCCCCGACCCACCCAAGGGTCGGCCCTGAAATTGCACAATGGTTGATGAAGGTAATGTTATAGTTTGGCTATGTTAATGTTAAAAATCGTATTAAATTAAAATTAAATGACCGTTATAAGGGAGGTAGGGGCGCTACCAGCAAAGCATCCGTACAACACATCCATCGTCTAATCGCAGCCTCACACCTGGATCACCACCCGTGATCCCCTTTCATCGGCAACACCACCTGTGGAGTTTTCTGGTTCTCACCTTTCCTCTGCAGCTCTCACACTCTCTCCTCTACACACGTGAGATTGTAAGGAGAATATTATTCAATGGATGATCTTCTTCTTCTCATTGATAATCAATTTATAATACATGTCGGTCGAGTATGTATGGAAACATACTAAATACAATAATTACTATATAACTACACAATCAATTACAATATTATCTATTACATCCCCGCAGTCGAAGCTAGATGTGATCGAATGTTGAGACTGGAATGAAAGTCTTCAAAAGTATCCGTGGAAGACCTTAGTAAAGATGTCAGCAACCTGATAGCGAGAGGGAACGTGCAAAATGCGAACTTGACCGTGCTGGACCTGCTCTCTGACAAAATGAATATCAAGCTCAATGTGCTTCGTACGCTAATGTTGTACGGGGTTGCCGGTCAAGTATATAGCACTAACATTATTGCAGTAAACAAATGTTGCTTTCGAATGAGGCCGACGAAGCTCGAGAAGAAGGTTGCGAAGCCAACATATTTTAGCAATGACATTTGCAACCCCTCGGTATTCGGCCTCAACACTAGAGTGTGAGACGGTAGGCTGACGCTTTGAGGACCAGGAGATGGGGTTGTCCCTGAAATAAACACAATATCCACTGGTGGAACACCTCGTGTCTGGGCATCCAGCCCAGTCAGCATCAGTATAAGCAATGAGTTTGGGATCTCTATGCGAACATAAGGTGAGGCCGAATGTTAAAGTGCCTGAATGTATCGAGTAATATGTTTTAACGCATCCCAGTGTCCTGTCTTAGGCGCATGCATGTGCATACAAACCTACTGAACTACATAACTAATGTCAGGGCAGGTAAAAGTGAGATAGTGGGGTGCCCCTACCAGGCTCCTGTATAAAGTGCGGTTATCAAGGTCACCTCCAGAATGCACATTAAGCTTAGAATTTGTGTCAACTGGTGTAGCAACAGGTTTGCAGGATGACATCCCTGCATGCTCCACAATGTCAGCAACATAAGTGTGCTGAGATAATAACATGGTGGCCTGCTGACGAGTAACAGAGATGCCAAGTAAGAAGCTCAATGGGCCTAAGTCTTTCATGTAAAATTCCTTGGATAAATGGCTCATGAGTTGCTCGCGAAGAGCTGTCGAAGAGGTGACGAGGATGATATTATCTACATAAAGAAGTACAAAAGCAGTGTTACATTGATTGTGGAAAATAAATAAAAAAGCATCACATCCATTGTGGCGAAAACCCAAGGAGAGAACATAATCCGTGAGCTGTTGATACCAGACGCGAGGGGCTTGTTTTAAGTTGTATAGGGACTTCTTTAGACGACAACCATGATCTGGGAATTGCTTATTCCAGAATCCAATTGGTTGATGCATGTAGACGGTCTCATCCGAATTGCCATGAAGGAAGGTGTTAGTAATATCTAACTGACGAACCTGCCAAGAATTAGATAAAGCAATAGATAGAACAGTCTGAATGGTAGCGGGCTTTACAACCGGATTGAAAGTTTCACCACAGACAATTCCAATCAGTTGAGAACGACCATCACAAACTAACCGGGCCTTGTACCTCTCAAGTGTACCATCAGATTAAACTTATGCTTAAAAAGCCACATACTTCTGATAATGTTCATGCCTGGTTGTTTCAGGACCAACTACCAAGTATTATTTTTAATAAGAGCATGAAACTCATTGGTCATGGCGTCACGCCATTCCGGTGAGGACATGGCCATGGTCGGATTTTTTGGGATTGGAATTAGTGTGGTAGCGTTAAGGTTGAAGGGCTGTTTAGGTTTGTAGATACCGTCCATAGAGCGAGTTCGCATGGTACGGGTTGATTGGGCAGGTTGAGGCAGGTTCGGTTGTCGTACGGGATGTGAGACGGTAGGCTGTTGGGCCGGTATAGGGGAAGTAGGCATTGGGCTAGGGGCTGATGCGGTTGGCTGTTGGGCCGATGTAAAGGGAATGGTGGAGTGGGCCGATGGGTGAGGTGAATGGGTCGTAGGGGTTGTAGTGTTGGGGTGGGCGATTGGGGCTTATTGGGTATGGTGTGTTGTTTTGAGGTTGGTACAATGTGTTGTTTTGAGATGGGGACGGGTCAGAAGGCAAAGAAGTGAGGGAAGGAAAAAGGGAAGTAGGGTGGGTTGGTTAGGTTGATTGGTGAGGAGTAGACATTTGGGACCAAAGGTGATGTGGGAAGGGGTCGGTAAGAAAGTTATAGTCGGTGGTAGGTGAAATTTGGTGAAGGTGTTGAAAGGGAAAGGGGGTTTCGTCAAACAAAACATGACGAGAGATGGTGATGTTTTTGGTTTTAATGTCGTAACATTTGTAACCACGATGAGACGTGGGATAACTAATAAACACACAAGGGTAGGAGCGGTGCTGAAGTTTGTTTATGGTAGTGGATGGGATAAGGGGGTAGCATAGGCAACCAAAGAGCCGTAACTGATCATAGGTGGGGTTTTGTTTATATAGAAGGTGAGTGGGTGTTTGATATTTGTGTGTTTTTTAAGGGATAATGTTGAGGAGGTATGTGGCGGTCTCAAGGGCATGTGGCCAAAAGTTTAGGGGAAGGTGAGATTGAGAGAGAAGGGTGCTCGGCCTTTCCGTTTTGGGAGGAGGTATAGGGACAAGATAGACGGAATAGGATGCCATTTTTATCAAAAAAATTCTTAAATGATGTGTTGGCGTATTCCTTTCCGTTATTACATTGGAATGTTTTTATTTTATGTTGAAATTTTGTTTGGACAAGTATGGTGAAGTGTTCAAAAATTGTATAGACTTGGGACTTATTTGATATTGGAAAAATCCATAGGAAATTGGTATAGTCATCTAAAAATAATATATAGTAATTGTGGCCCCCCGAGCTTAAGACTGAGGAGGTCCATAAGTCACTGTGCACAATATCAAATGGTTGCAAAGTACTATTATTAGATGAATAAAAAGGAAGTCTATCGCTTTTCTCCAAACATACATGGTTCACAAAGATTCTTATTCAAAGAAGTAAAAGAAATAGAACTAGAATTCTTTAAAGCTTGTAACAAAGCAGGGCCGGGGTGGCCAAGTCTTTGGTGTCAAAGAGTGGAGGACTGAGCAGCAATGACGGACGCGGAGAAGCAATGAATGTCCTTGGAGAATTTGTAGAGATCACTGCTGCTGTTGCACCTAATTATAGCTGCCCCGGTCCTGTAGTCCTTCACAAGTGGCAAATTCGATAGAAACACAGTTATCTCTAGTGAATTGAGTCACATTAATTAGTTTTTGAATAAGTTCTGGGGCATAAAGGACACGGTTTAAGGTAAAGGGTGGGTATGGTGGTTTATAGATTTGAGGGTCATGTCCAATTATCGGTATGTGCGTACCATCACCAACAATAATATTTTCATTCATGCTAGTATTAAAAATAGTACCAAAGTTATCTGAATTGGGGTCCATGCTTATGGTGGCGCCTGTATCCATGACACCATGTGTGTAATCTGGCGGGTTAAGAGACATGGTGTAAAGTGCCTGTTGGATACCGGTGGGAGTGTATGAAGTATGATTAGCCTGGTTTGGACGAGCGCCCATAATACCTTGTCCTGGATGAGATGCCGCATGTGGAGTGGTGGTGGGGTAGGTACATGGTGGTGGTGGTGGTGGTGACCACTGGAGCCATGGTGTTTGAGTGAGAGGGGCCGGTTGTGGAGTTGTCCAGGAGGTGGTGGGAAGGGTCCATGTGTAGGTTGTAGGGGAAGTCCATTGGCCATAGGGTTGAGAGCCAAGTCCACGGGGCCAGAAGGAACGGCCGCGGCCACGTCTTCGAGACCGACTGCATCCGCGGTTCGAGTAAGTTTGTGAGTCAGTTGCGGGTGGTTGGGAGGGGGACAGTGATGGTGGTTGTTTGGTGGTGGTGGCATTAAGTGCATGGGTGACTTGTTGGGAGGCATACAAGGCTTTTTCAGCTTTTTGGCTCTCAACACGGCATAACTGGGAACAGGCTTCATAGAATGAGGGGGTTGGATCTTTTTGTTGGAGGATGGTGGAAATACCCTCATACTGATCGGTGAGACCAACAAGAAGGTGTAGGACAAGGCGTTTGTTGTCTAGAGGGGCCCCAACATTGGCTAGTTGGTCGGCTAGAGATTTAATAGCTTGGTAATAAGCAGACATGTTGGGAAAGCCGTCTAGACGGTTATTGGCAAAACGCTGCATGAGTTGAATGGCACGAACATTTTTATTAACATGAAAGAGACCTTCCAAGGTGGACCATGCGTCATAGGTGGTGTTGCCAGGGCAGAAAAAAATGTTGAGAAGATCATTCGAGATAGTACCGTAAATCCATTGTAGAACAATGGCGTCCAGTCTATCCCAAAGATCATCTGTAGGGTTAGAGGCGGTAGGAGTTTTAGGATATAGATGATCTATGACTTGGAAAGCACGACAATGAATGCGAAAGCGTTCGCACCACAATGAATATTGGCTTGTTTCACTTTCCAAGATGACGGGAACAAAGTTTTTAATGTTGGACACTTTTATGGCAGGGTGGATCTTGGTTTCGGTGGTGGGTGGAGGGTCAGTCGGTGGTGACAGGTTGACGACAAGTCCAAGCGACGGTGGGTTAACAACCGGTCCTGGAGGTAGATGAATCGACTGGTCCATTGAGAAAGGGGAAGGGACATAATTGAAGATGTGAGTGGGATAGAGTCGGCAGGCTGCTGCTGATCGAAGAAGATGAATGGACTGTTTGGTTGATTAAGTGTTGAATCATTAAGAAGTCTGAATGGTTAAGAGGTCTGAATGATTAAATGCTAAATGGTTCAGCTATGCACCAAGTCTGAATGATTCTACTCTTAACCATTCCATTCAGAGCCTTTTTAGGTTGAAACAAACAGTCTGAATGTTGAACTATTCAGAGCTGAATGGTTTAGAGCCTCATTAAAAGGCTACCAAACAGGCCCGGAGTCGGACAACGGCGGCAGCAGAAGAGTGGTAGAGGTGAGGTTAGGGTTTCAATGATACCATGTAAGGAGAATATTGTTCAATGGATGATCTTCCTCTTCTCATTGATAATCAATTTATAATACATGTCTGTCAAGTATGTATGGAAACATACTAAATACAATAATTACAATATAATTACACAATCAATTACAATATTATCTATTAGAGGTAGACCACGAAAACTCTCCACGGGACTACCAGAAATCCACTACCCGTAATCACGGCGGTAATGTTACCGTATGGATATTGAGGTACCCGTAGCCTTCACTGGTAGCGCCCCCCCCCCCCCCCCCCCCCAACCCTCTTAACTATTTATTTATTTACTTTAAAAACCAATCAAACACAAACATAACACCCATGGTCTCCTTCCCCATTTGTTTCTTTTTAGGCCACCTACGCCAAGAACCTCAAACCCCATTGTCACCATCATCCGGCAGTGGTCAAGCACACAGTATCAACCAACCCCAAAGACCTAAGTTCACCACTTTGGTTTTTCTTCTTATTATATTGACAGTTTTATTTTATTCTTATGATCACGTTTGCAACAGAATATGTGCTATTTTAAACATCGAAATGACACTTTAAACACCGAAGTGCTAGACGAAACGTGTATTAATAATTGGTAATTGGTAATAAAACGTATTAGTGAAATAAAAAGAAATAAATAAATTTACAACATATCCATCAATATATTTACAATGTTGCAAAAAAAAGTGTTTGTATTTTTTTTTGTTAATCAATTTATAATGAAACGAAACAAAACAAAATAATAAATTTCATTCGACACTAATATATTTACAAAATGACAATAAGATTACGGTCTTGATGTTGTTATAAACCTACAATACAAGTATAGAAATGCGGGTTCGTCTTTTAGTAATTTACTTCAAATTAAGGGTATATAAAAATAGGGCCAACATATATTATTAAGCCAACATATATTATTATCAAAATATAATAACAATAAGAAACTGAAACCAAATTGCAATGGAGAAAACTTACTAAGAGGATAGATATATTATTATCAAAATATCCATAATCTTACAAACATTGAAACCAGATACAATTTCACATCAAAATATTAGATCAAGAAAAATACACATCCATAATCATAAAAACAATAAATAACTTCAAATAATAATCAACTTCTTCTTCTTCTTCTTCTTCTTCATCTTCATAATCATCATCTCTTTGTCCTCATCATCATTTACAAGTAGTAGTTGTCATCTATGTAAGGAGATCATTAACCCATCCAAGATCCGGACCATTCACTGAGCTCTCATTGTAAACATTCTGCTTAGAACAATCACTACCCGTCTGCTCAAATGTACGGCTCAGATCCGACCCGCACGGGTGCGGTTCACCACCAATACCATCGTTGCCATTGAAGCAAGCTTTCATCCATGGTTGGTTCATGTTTTGAAACTCGTTCTCCTCCATAGTCATGGCCTCCATTGACCTCATGAGCTCGTTAATGGTCTCTTGCTGGACAGCACTATTGTTTCTCATAAGCTCATTGAAGGTCTCTTGCTGGATAGAACTGCTGTGTCCCAACGGAGTCATACCGAACGAATCGGCTCTAGCAACCCGGTCCGCAAATCGGGAGATCGGGGAAAACCCGGCTCCCGATCGGGCCGGGGAGAAAGGTGGCGAAACTGGTGGAGAAAGATTGTCAAGATCAATGTTAAGAGGTGAGGTTGGTGAGTTAGTATGATGAGTGTCCAAATGGCACCGACAATGTGCACAGCAATGAGAAGCATCAGCATGATACTTCTTTGTCCCCGGAGCAGGCTCCGGGGGCACCACACGCAGCTGACGCTGCGTGTGGGCGAAAAAACATATTTTCCGCTGGCAGTTCTTCCCGTCTTTGCACGCTTCAGTGCGATAACGGGAAGGATGAAGCCAGCACTCAAAAACACCATGTGCAAACTCACACAAATCACCACGAGTACAGTTCCCACGGCGAAAGTCCGCACACACGGTGCCCAAGTAGTTATACCTACGCGGGCACCTCCGGCGAGCCTTTTCGCCGGGGTGAGCAAACGGGCAGTCGGTCCAATCATGTGACCGACTGCGCGTACACTTCCGGACTTTAAACTCGTAAATACGGAAATGATCAGCAGCATAAGGATCAGCATCTTCATCATCAGAAGTATTGTAAGGAAGAAACTTCCTTAAGAGTGTTTCCTCAGGAAGAACCCTAGGAGATTCGTTCTGGTAGATGGCGTCCATGAGGGCTTCCGGTGAGGAGGCGGAGGCACGGCGGCTGAGGAGCTTACGTGGTGGGATATCGATATCCCAGAGTTGTTTTTTGTTGGTAAGATAGATGGGATGGAACTTATTAATATTATTATTATTATTATTGTCCATAGTTGGAGAGTAGTGTGTGGGAGAGAGGGAGTGAGGATTTAGATTTATAGGGAGAGAGAAAAGAAGAGAAGGATGACGAGGATTAATGTATGGGTGTGCGTGGCTAAATAGAAGGCATGCAGGAGGAGCATGTGGCAGCTTATTTCCGTTCAAAATACATGTGGCAGTTTACTAGAGACAGTGTTGCATGTCTTTATTTTCTTTTTCTTTTTTTTTTTTAATTAATTATGTATTTTCTTCTTGTTTTTATTGGGGCTTTGTTTTTTCTTGTGATGTATGCAAATATGTTCTTTTCTGCTTATTCTTTCACTTTGGCTGAGTAAAAAGAAAACTAAATTATTTCGTAAAAAGTAATAAATCTAAAACGTTTAATTCATTTTATTTGATGTTTTATATTTTAAAAGTCTTACATAACGATAACGATGCCGATGTTAAATTCATTTAATAGTTCTTACTTCTTACATAACGATAAGGATTTTTGTTCAATGAGGTCCACTTTTTTTCCGATGTTGATTTCTTCACAACCAAACGTTGAAATTTTTGGATCGATTGCTAGTTGAGTCTGGTCTGGTCGGTCAGGACGAAGGACATAATTAATAAAATAAAATATCACAACAAAAAATATATAATCATTACTCATAAAAAACATACGCAATAAAAATAAAATGCTCTTCAAAATAAGAAAGCAAAACTTTTGAATTTTAAAGTTCTTTCATACGAGTTTTCATCTTTTTAAAACAATTCATTGCATCGACCACCAAAACATTGGCAAATACTCAAACAACTAAACAAGAAACACAATCAAGTTATTAAACAAAACAAAAAAAAGGTTTACCTTTTGGAAGAGGAATGGAGAAAATTGCGGGTGGAACCGCGGATTGTGGTAGGCGACATAGAGGCGAAGAGAGGTGGTGTCCAGCGAGGGGCTGGGTTAAGATTTCGAGAGAGATGAGAGATCGAGAGGAACTATTTGTCAACTTAAGGTCTTCCTTTGATTGTGTTGTTATGTTTATTTTTTAAAAAATCCCTAAGTTTTTATTTTGGATATTAAAAGGCAGGAAAACCAAAAATCAAAGGTGGGGAAGACTCAAACCAACGACCTAATTGTTAATGCTAGAAGGGAATTACTACTACACTAACTTTCATGTTGATATAATAGGGTGCATATGAGGTCCATAGAAAAATATTACCGTTTTTACTAAATTTGTTAAAAACGTTGGTGTTTTAGGACCCCGACTCACACTATGTGGGTCCACCCATGCCGATGTTATGTTAAACGTACTAAATTAATTTGATTATATGCATATATACACACTAATATATAATATATACACTCTAGATGGGCAATAAGGAAATTTAATTTCATTTGAGAAGGGAATCATTGTAATTCACTTTAAAGCTTAAGACAAATCAATACAATATTTAATAAACTTCTAGATAAATGCACTAAATGCACTTTATAAATTAAAATACCAATCATACCCAGTAAATCCCACACTTAGCAAAGCTAAGAGTATGGTCTGGAGAGGGTGAGATGTAGACAAACCTTACCCTTATCCTATCGGATAAAGAGGCTGCTTCCAGAGAGACCTCCGGCTCGACAATACACATTAGACAAGCAAACAACACTAAAAAGTAATAAAGAGCTATTGAATTTATAGAAACAATGTAAGCGTGACGTAGTAAAACAAAGGTAATATACCATAAGAAAACAACATAACCCGTAAAAACATAAATACGGGTCACACATACGGACTTCCCCTAGAGAAAGACAAAGTCTAAGCTCCTAGAACCAAACCCCCTTACTAATCCTTAACCTTAATCTTGTGCCTCCACGAAGCCCTATTCTCGACCATGTCCTCAGAGAGGTGCATCTCTATTAAATCATGCCTAATCTGCTCATCCCAAGTTAATTTGGGTCTTCCTCTACACCTCTTTCCCTATACTGTGAGGGTTCCACTACTCTAACCGGGGTTGTCGTTTGCCTCCTCTTCACATGCCCATGCCATCTTAATCTTCCATCATTTATCTTGTCGGATATACTAGCTACCCCTAACCTTTCTCTAATAACTTCATTTCTTATTCGGTCTACCCTAGTGTGCCCGCACATCCACCTTAGCATCCTCATTTCTGCTACCTCCATCTTGCGAGCTTGTGTCTTTTTGATGGCCCAACAATCAGTCCCATATAACATAGCATGTCTTATTGCAGCCCTATAGAATTTTCCCTTTAATTTAGTTGAGAACCTTTTGTCACATAAAACCCCACTAGCGGCCCTCCACCTACACCAACCAGCTTGAATGCGAAGTGTGACATTACTATCTATCTCCCCATCCCTCTGAACAAATGATCCTAAGTACTTGAACTTAGTTACGTTACATGCTGGACAACTTGACCTTCAATCGTAACTTGAGTATTTTCATCTTGACTAGCACCATTAAAACCACAAAACATGTACTTAGTTTTAGAGCGGCTTATCCTTAAACCCTTGCCCTCTAAAACTGCACGCCAACCCTCCAGCTTCTCACTCAGACTATGTTTGGACTCTGCAACTAACACAATATCATCTGCAAAAAGCATGCACCACGGCATCGTCTTCTGGATCGACTTTGGCAACTCATCTAATACATATATAATTAGAACAAAACAAGATTGAAGGAATTTATAAAACAAAATATTTGATACTTATATGTTATTATAAATAACTAACAAACAAACAAATAAACAGACATAAAGTTATCGATTTGTAAATACCATATCTTTCATACGACACATATTGAAAGTATTATATTATTTAGATCAAAATAACAATATATAATGATGTGTAATAATAGTAAGTTATTTAACTATTTACTAAATGTATTATATTCTTTTAACTAGATTAATTTTCAAAAAAAAAACAATATTTAATGATATGTAATAATAATAAGCTATTTAACTATTTATCGAATATTTAAAATATGTAAAGTTGTCGACTAAATCCCGCTATAGAATATATTTCTTTTTAGCTTGACGGTCCCAAAATCATTGCATTACTTATTAGGTGCATTATATACAAAATTACCCTTGCACTAATAATTTCAAAGTATGTGAAGACATGTGTTTATTGTTGTTATTACTGGGTATTCAAGCTTGTTCAAGTTCTCTATTCGTGTTTCCGAATACATGTAATAGTTTTAAAAGAAAAGGATGGTCTTAAAAGTGTATGTTACATTAATTGAGCCTAAAGACAACCCCCCTCTTATTTATTTTTTTTCAATCCGGGTTTAAAACAGGTTTGGGTCTTTAAGGATTAGAATTGGTTCTGGTCAAATCCATAAGCGCTAGAAACCAGGATGAGCCAAAATACATCAAACCTCCTACAACTAATTATTGAGGTTGGCGGAAACTAAAACATGTTTTCTTCTTCTTCTTTTTTTGTAACAGTTTACTTTTTTTAGTTTTTTTATTAGTGTTATTATTACCATTTCGTCTACATTGCCATTTAAATTTCATTCAAAATTGGTGTGTCCCTGCCGCAAAGCGCGCTGGGTCACTTCTAGTATGCATATAGTAGAGAATTCATATAAGAAGAAAACGAATAAAATTTAAACCTATAAAATCTTCCATTTAATAGTTGTATTTAATGTTAAATTATTAATTTTTTATAACCCCCTAAACTCTTAAATAAATTAAACCCATATTCATTTTTAAAATATATTCTTTCAAAGCAAACCTAATTTAGAGTGAATGATAATTTCGATATGTGTATGATATATGTATGATGAAGTTTTATATGTGTAGGATAAACGTATGATAATCTTGAAATTTGTAGGATAAACATATGATATTTTTTTTTGTAACCCCCCTAAACTGCTTAAATAAATAAAACTCATAATTCATTTTTAAAATATATTCTTTCAAAGCAAACCTAATTTAGAGTGAATGATTAATTTCGATATGTTTAGGATATACGTAAGATAAAGTTTTACATAACTTTTTTTAACGGCTAATTTCCTTTCCTATTTTTTACACCTTTTTATTACACCATTTTTTTGCACCCCATGGATTTGAACTCCCAATCTCCCTTAAAAAAGGATTTCCTCTCTACCATCCACCACATGGGTGGGGGCTAACGTTTACATAACTTGATTGCTAGTTTTTGTTATCATTCGGTGTTGGGATGGTGGTGATTAAAAAGTTGGTATTGGAATTAAATTACCGCTTTTTGTATGTGGTTTTGCCATTTATACGTGGTAAATCACCCAAGGAAATGAAGATGTATGGGTGTAATTGCATTTGTGTAATTTAGTGAAAATATAATGTAATCACTTTATTATACCTTCACTACAATACAGGGGACTTTTAGCGGCGACGCCTGTCGTCACTAAAGGGGTCGCCGCTAAAAGAAAATATTCTTGTAGTGTCCGTAAGAAAACCAAATGAAATGAATACGTGTGGGTAATAACATATGTATTTGTTTACACGAATAGGGATGGCGACATGTCGGGTATGGATCGGGTTTAGCAAATATTATATCCATACCTGGTTATAAAATCTCATCCCATACGCGTCCCATTACCCGTAGGGTATCGAGTATGCCCGCAGGTTTCGGGTATAATCGTTGGTATTTGCATGTGTGTGTGTGTGTATATATATATGTGTGTGTGTGTATTTACTTTTTATAGTTTTATGTTTTTGAAATCTACAATATATTAAATTGTAATAAAAACATACATATGATCATCACCATACTAATCTTTGAAATATTTAGATGTAAATATATACTATAATATGTATCTCAAAAAATATTTTTATATTTTGTAGCATATAAATATAAATAATGATGTTATTAAAATATAAATTTTAAAAGAAAAATCAATTTTTAAAATAATAAATCTATTAAAGGAAACATTACTAAAAAATAGTTAATAAAAAATCTATACATCTAATAAACTAAAGTCCATGAGGACACTTGGCACTCCCACATTCATCCTCCAATTACATAACCAATCAACTAATGCCAAGTGTCTCATTGTGAGAATTTATAAAATTTTTCATTTTTAAAAAATAAAAATTAGAGTATAATACATAAATATGGTCAAAATTGGTCAATTAATACTTTCCTAATATCATTAACCTACCCAATCAATACCCTAAACCAAAACAATTGCTCTCATCCTTCTCCTTATTCTCTCTCAGTCGCTCTCTCTCATCTGAAGAAGAAGAAGATTGCCGTGATTTCTTCTTCATCAAACCAAGCCCTCTTTCTCCGATCATTGGTAAGGATTCTTTCTCTGTGCACCTCAAACCCTCACATCCTACCGATTATTCTCTCTCTGTTTCGGTCTTTCCGATTTGATAGCATTTTGGATGTTGTTAGTGACAGTGATGCTGTAGGAGTCGGTTGCGGTGGTTTTTGTGTAGATCTTGAGGCGATGGTGGTGAAGTTGTTTGCCTCTCCGCTTTTAGCCTGTTTAGAAATCTTTCTCTAATTCTTCAGAGGAGGAACAGGAGGAACAAGGCAAGGAAAAATTTAAATCCGTTGCTCGGACCATCGATTCCGATGAGGAAGACAACGGTACCCCTGTCAATTCTGTTGGTGTCGAGCAGGAGAAAGACGAAGACCATGAGGTTTGTTTTCGTTCTGGATGTTATGATTTTGTGTAGTTGGATTTAGGGTATTGGTTTGTGTCTTTATGTTGTTCCTTTGTTATGTATAAATGAACGTCTAATATTAATATGCTTGATGGAACTGAATATTACCTAGCTTTACACTATTGCTATTGTTCTAAATAACTTATGGTGCATCGTATGCACAAATGATGGTAAAGTGCGGCGACGCAGCATTATTAATGTTATGTTTGTTGGTATGAAATAGGTTTTCGTTCTGGATGGATGTTGATGTTTTGCTAGGTTTGGGATTTTGTTTTTATAAAGGTTGAGGAAGGACAGATGGATGTCTATGATCTGCATGTTGTTTGGATCAAATTGATTGACATATGTAGTTGGACTAATTATACATTATGTGTTGCTATTAAAATTTTAGACTTTTGTTGAATGTTTTTTTAGGATTGGTGATCATTTTCTGATTAAATTGGTTTTAGCTTATCTTTTTTGTTTTGTTCCCATTTACAGTCATGCTAAAACAATTTACATGTATTTTGGACACCAGATGATAATGCAAGAGGGTGCGAAAGGTGCCACAGAGACCGTGATTATTTGTTGAAGCTCAGAATACAACCCCACACTGTGATTATACAGACACACAACGCAATAATTCAATCAATAATGATCATCAAAATCGGAGACAAAGAGAGTGGCATGAGATTCCAGAGCAGAAGAGAGACAGGGTAGCTAACGGAGGTTCTCCGGCATCTTTACACAACATCTTCATCCTTGTATTACACCTCGCTACTGCCGTTTACACGCATTATCGTTGACGTCAGCGGCAGCTCCGTTTTTTAAGCCGTCTTCATTAGGAGCTTCGGCCTATTGCCGCCGTTTTCTGAAGGTATGCGTGTTAGTTTGTTCGTCTGATTTCTACTTTGTGATTTTTTTAGGTTCACAATCACCTGTCAGTATCGCTCATTAGCTATGCTTATATGGAGCAGAGAGAAAGGGACGCGTTGAGGCGATGACCAGCACACAGCCCTACTCACTATCAACTTGAACTGCCTATCATCGCCACTGAACATCCCAATAATGAGTATGAACATACATATTAATTCCCATTTCAAACTATTCAATTAGTTGGATGATTTGAGAAATTATATTATATTAATGTGAATCCGTAATATTTGGTTAAATGATTGTTTAACACTCACTTACCACAAGTCCACAATACAAAATACTAACTCCATACTTTTCAATTTTGTGCAGCGAAAACATTTCTCGACCATTGTTGACTCAGCTCTCCGACTTTGTTCGTTATATGTAGTAAGTTCTTTTTTTTTCTTCTGGAACCCAAGTTGAATGATTTGATCCCTTTTTTTTTATTAATTATATCATGTATCACAATTTTTAAATAACTAATAATAATTACATTATACAAACAGAGCAATTTTGTGACCTTTTGCTCTACTATATCTTGGAAGTGATCTTTTAGATTTTAAAAAGCTCAAATGGGTTAACCTAACGACTCATATCATCCAATGGTTCGTGTAATTATGTTGAAGGCTTTGTTTTGATCGACAATACATGGCTGCGTAAATTGGAGATCAAATCGATCAAGTAAGCTCTTATATAATATAATAAAATGGTTCGTGTAATTATGTTTCGGGTCCGGGTCCTGTTTGTTGATTCGGGTCTCATTTATTAGCATTTTATTTGTTTCCTAAGTTGATGGCTTAAAGTTTGGAAGGATAATTATAAGCATTAATTGTTATAAATGGTGGTTTGAAAAGTCTTGGATGTTAAAAGGAAGGGTCGAGTTTTTTTGGTAAGAGATTGATTGATTGTATTATAGGAAAGTTAATAGCACAATTAGTTGTACACTTTCCATATAGTCATAGTCAAATGTATTAACTATAATTGCTATAATTATGAATCTTGGTTTGGAAAGTTGTTGAATGGAATTGATGGTGGAATTGGTTTGTAAAGTTATTGCACTAATTTTAATACATTTTTAAAATTCTGATTTGTTTTTTTAATACTTTTTTATGGCGGTTGCAGGTGTATAAGGATTGTGTTGCACCAGTGAGCAACGGTGGAGGTTGTTTGCTCAAGGTAATAGTACTCTCGCAGATTCTTGCATAGACCAATTGGAGTTTATTGTTGCACGGGCACAAAGGATTGGAGATCCAAAATATCAACAGAAGGTACATGATTTTGCTCTTTAGTGTTAACAATTCTTGCATTTTGATATTTATCATGATTTATACAATATTGGAAACATCTAATGTTAATAATTATAATTACCATATCATTAATAACCTTTAAACACAAAATTATTAATCAAATATAAATACATTTATAAATTTACTTTTAAACATTCAAAATCAAAATTTAAAAAAAATCGGTTTTTAAAATTAAAAACATTTAAACACAAAATAAATGCTTAATTCTTTGATTTGTCACATTACTATTTTTAGCGTATAATTAGCATTTATCATGATTTACACAATATTGGAAACATCTAATGTTAATAATTATGATTACCATTTCATTAATAACATTTAAACACAAAATTATTAATCATATATAAATATAAATACATTTATAAACAAAGTTAAATTTGAATTTTTTTTCATCACACTTAATACGTCTATTTTCAATTGAATTACTTTATTTTCAAACATTCAAAATCAAAATTTTAAAAAAATTACGGTTTTTAAAATTAAAGTCATTTAAACACAAAATAAATGCTTAATTCTTTGATTTGTCACGTTACTATTTTTAGCGTATAATTGACATTTATCATAAGTTACACAATATTGGAAACATCTAATGTTAATAATTATGATTATCATTTCATTAATAACTTTTAAACACAAAATTATTAATCATATATAAATACATTTATAAATTTATTTTTACACATTTAATATCAAAATAAAAAAAAAACGGTTTTTAAAATTAAAGACATTTAAACACCAAATAAATGCTTAATTATTTGATTTGTCACATTACTATTTTTAGTATATAAATAGCATTTATCATGATTTACACCATATTGGAAACATCTAATGTTAATAATTATGATTACCATTTCATTAATAACATTTAAACACAAAATTATTAATCATATATAAATATAAATACATTTATAAACAAAGTTAAATTTGAATTTTTTTCATCACAATTAATACGTCTATTTTCAATTGAATTACTTTATTCTCAAACATTCAAAATCAAAATTTAAAAATGAATACGGTTTTTAAATTTAAAGACATTTAAACACTAAATAAATCCTTAATTCGTTGATTTGTCACATTACTATTTTTAGCGTATAATTAGCATTTATCGTGAGTTACACAATATTGGAAACATCTAATGTTAATAATTATGATTACCATTTAATTAATAACCTTTAAACATAAAATTATTAATCATATATAAATACATTTATAAATTTATTTTTAAACATTCAAAATCAAAATTTAAAAAAAAATCCAGTTTTTAAAATTAAAGACATTTTAACACAAAATAAATGCTGAATTATTTGATTTGTCACATTACTATTTTTAGCGTATAAATAGCATCTATAAGGTAATAGTCGGTTAAAATTATTGAGTAATGCTCCTTTTGCTTATACATGGGTCACTTTAGATAATGTTCCTTCCTATAAACGGGTCAAATAAGGTAATAGTCGGTTAAAATGTTGTTTTAGTGGTGTAGGTTCATGTTTGTTTACTTATAAATTGGTCGATTTGGGTAATGTTCAACTTTTCCAATGGGTCAAATAGGGTAAAATTCACCAACAGTGTGTTTATGGTGTTTTGATTAGATTGATGTTCCTTTTACTTATACATAGGCCATAGGTGAATTGGAGCAATCTTCCCTTTTCTTAACGGGTCGATTTGGGTAATGTTTGCCTTTTCAAATGGGTCAAATAGCATAAAATGTGCTCGAAGCTTTTTTTAGCGGGTCGATATGGGTAATGCTCATCTTCTCAGACGTGTCAAATTAAATTGTGAAATTTAGGTGGTAGTTAGTTTCTTATTTTTATTTTTATTACTTTCTTATTGTTGAATATGCCATAAGTCTATTTTTAACACATACCATTTAAGTCGCCTTATTCAGGTTGGATTGTATTTAAGAAACCCTGTATTCTCACATGGCCAGCTTTATGTCGCATTGTCAAGAGTTAAAAGCAGGGCAGGCGTGAAGTTACTTATACTTGATGCTGGTGGGAAAGTGATGACTAAAACAAAAAATGTGGTTTATAAGGAAATTTTCAGCGATATTTGAATAAATGTGTATTCGTTGCTTTTAAATTTTAATAAAATTTTTCTACTTTATTTTTCTTATACGTTATACTACTCCAAATAATCGTACGTTGTTGAACTGCGTGTCAACGCGGGCAAATATCTAGTGTATATAAAACTTAAAAATTTGTGGGTATATGTTTCGAGTAAACGGGTATTTAGTTTTAATCGGGTCGGGTATCACTTAATACCATACCAGTCACATACCCGCAAAATATTTTTTTTTCAATACCAAACCCGTCTCATACCCGTCGGGTATCGGGTATACCCATCACAAATACTTCGAGTTTCGGGTATACCCGTCAGACTCGGGTTTTTTTTACCATCCCTATACACGAATAGCCTATATGTATTCAGGAGTTTTTTTTTTTTTTTTTTTTTTTTAGAGCGGCAACTTATGTATCGAGTGGATATCATAGTTTTGTCAAGTTTGGTTACTAAAGTTAAAAATTGTATGATAAATTAATGTAATGCTACCACTATTTTCTTAAGAGAAATATAACACCCCATATACACCTTCCCATTTGTTCTTTTCGAACCGACCCGAAGCCTAGTAGAATTCGCCATTTTCGATTTTCTTCTTATCATCATGTCAGCATCGTTCCATCATTTTCTCTAACAGGAATATTAGAATACCGAAAATTTAATCGAAAACAAATGTATTAGTGAAAGGTAAAACAATAGTCACACATAAACTTATTGAATGATAATTTTACATAGTGATTTGTAGCATCCAACAATGAAATAGTGAAATTAATTAAAGGTAATACTAATATAAAGATACCATTTATGTATCTTTTCTTCTTAAAAATAATCAAATCAAATTTACATTATAGTCATCTTTTTTTTAACGGTGATTGTCACGATGAGGACTGAAGTTGTCATCCCGTCAAGGCTGGCCGAACTTCATGTTCTATCGGATTCAGACCGGCTTGTCGGTCTTGGTGGCGTTCCTGAAAAACCGTACTGCATCCACACAAATTGCCTCACTAAAATGACAATCGAGGGGTTTGTCACCGTTATTACGCACACCTATTTACCACTTGATCTATAGATCAAGTGCTACAACATAGTCATCTAGATAAGTCATGTTTTTAAAAAGTAAGCAAATCAAATTTACAAAATATTTTGTTGACATTAATTTGAAAACAAAACAAAATTATCAAATTTATTTGACAATAGTATTGCTACAAGTTAGTTATATATGACAATAAAAATATAAGATTACGGTCGACTGAGAAATAAAATTACAGTTTTTATGATATATAGAAAAGGTGGAGCCAAATTGCAACGGAGAATACTTAACAAAGAGGATATATTATTATCAAAATACCCATATTCATACACACTCGAAATCACATACAATTTCAAGTCAAAATATTAGGTCACGAAAAATACAGATTCATAATAGATCATAAAACAATAGCAACTTCAAATAATAATCATCTTCTTCTTCATTGTCTTCGTCAACATCATATACAACACTTGTCATCTATGTCAGGAGATCATTCACCCATCCAAGATCAGGACCATTTACTGAGCTCTCATTGTAAGCATTCTGCCTTGAATGATCACTAGCTGTCCTGATAAACTGCTGTTCACCACCAATACCACCGTTGCCATTGAAGCAAGCATCCATCCACGGTTGGTTCAAGTTTTGTAACTCATTCTCCTCCATAGTCATGGCCTCCATTGACCTCATAAGCTCATTGATGGTCTCTTGCTGCATAGAACTAGTATTTCCCAATGGGGTCATCCCGAACGAATCGGCTCTAGCGAGCCGATCCGCAAATCGGGATATAGGGGAAAACCCTAATCCGGTTCGGGCCGGAGAGAAAGGTGGCGAAGCGGGTGGTGAAAGATTTTCTAGATCAAGGTTAAGAGTTGAGGTTGGCGAAATAGTATGATGCACATCTAAATGGCATTGACAATGTGGACAACAAGAAGTATCCGTATGATATTTCTTTGCCCCAGGAGCAGGCTCCAGAGGCAGCACACGCAGCTGACGTTGCGTGTGAGCGAAAAAACAAATTTTCCGCTGGCATTTCTTCCCGTCTTTACACGCTTCAGTGCGGTAACGAGACGGGTGAAGCCAGCATTCAAAAACCCCATGAGCAAACTCACACAAATCACCACGACTACAGTTCCCACGGCGAAAGTCTGCGCACACGGTGCCCAGGTAGTTATACCTACGCGGGCACCTCCGGCGGGCTTTTTCGCCGGGGTGAGCAAAGGGGCAGTCGGTCCAATCATGTGACCGACTGCGGGTACACTTTCGGACCTTAAACTCATAAATACGGAAATGGTCAGCAGCATAAGGATCAGCATCTTCATCATCAGAAGTATTGTAAGGAAGAAACTTCCTTAAGAGTGTTTCCTCAGGGAGAACCCTAGGAGATTCGTTCTGGTAGATGGCGTCCATGAGTGCTTCCGGTGAGGAGGCGGAGGCACGACGGCTGAGGAGCTTACGTGGTGGGATATCAATATCCCATTGGGGTTTGGTAAGATAAAGGGGATGGAACTTGTTATCAAGGCAACCACTAGCCATGATGATTTGATTTAGTTGTGTGTGAATGAGATGAAAGAGGGTTGGTTAGTTTTATAGGGTAAGAAAATAGTAGAAGAAAAGGATGACGAGGATTAATGTATGGGTGTGCGTGGCTTAAGAGAAGGCATGCAGAGAGAGCATGTGGCAGCTTAATAGAGACTGTGTTGCATGTCTTTTTTTTTTGTAAATATTTTGTTATTTCTTATTTTCGTGGTTGTGTTCTTTCTTGTGATCTATGTAAACATGTTCTTTCTATACATTCTTCCCCCTTATAATGTGTATTAAATACTAGCTTCATCATTCAAATTCATATCCTTTTAATTTGGTGAATTAATTAGAAAAGAAGAAAATTAATTACATGTGGAAGGCATAGGTGTTTTGAATTTTTGATTTTGGAAAAGAGGAATTAATTGCAACCACATAATGATGTATGTTATATTATTGTTATGTATTATGTTTCAAGTTTAATGAAAATAAGCAATCTCTTCATTTAAAAGTATATTATATCTTTATCATTAATGAAAGTAGTCTTGGGATTATGTATGATATATATTCATAAATTGTATGTGAAAAACTTAGATCCATCTAAATGTAAACGGAGTGTATGTATCTGAACATAGATGGATCTAGAAATTCTAGGCTATGGATATAAAAACCAATTGACTTTTGAAGTTCTTTTTATATAGTATTGAAAGTTGATTGAAACGGTTAGTCTACTTTGTGTATGTTTTCAGCTAGTGATAAGTCGATATTAGTCGAAGACATGATTATAGAATCATTTATGTTTGTTTTAGACGTGTTTGGGTAGAATTTTGATGGTTTAGGGGTATTTTGGTCAACATTGTATATCAGTGTCATACGCCTGGCACCTGTAACATCTGTACGTTTCCCATACCTTATTGTATTTACATTTATGATCCCTGTACTTCCTTCGTTTTCGAAATTCAAACTTTTTTTAACATATTGTTATTTGACATTTATACAATTTATTTTATTTTATTTTTATTTAACTTGGATTAACTTAAACATTTAAAGTTTAGTAAGTTGGAGGAAATACCAAAGTTTTAAGAAAAAAGTTTATAAAAACATGAACTTGCAATCAAAATTGATAAAAAGTTATAAGAAGGTTGAGTTTTGTAAAGTTTAAACATGTTTTGGCTAACCTAGACTAACTTGGTTAAGTTGGTTAGTTATTATAAAGAAAAAGATAACCAAAATGTTGATAAACTAACAAGGTTTATAAGGAAGGGTCATAAGTGTCAATGCTTGAAACTTAATATTTGAAAAAAAAAAAAAAACAGAGAGAGAGAGAGATAAGCCCGCCTTCCTTTTCAACTTTTCCGACCGGGACTTTGGTCGGAATCCGGCCGAGTTCCGGTCAGGGGCGAAGCTTGGTTTTTTAAATCGGGGGGGGGGGGGTGGGGGGGGGGGGGACTCAATTTTTTTCGATCGGTAGTAGCAAATCGGCGGGGGCCAAACTCAACCCGAACTCAATTTACCTACAAAAATTGCAAATTTATACCACTACACCAAAAAACAGCGGGGCCAGGGCCACCCCTGGCCAAACATAACCTTCGCCATTGGTTCCGGTGATGCGAATAGTTGTTTTCAAAGCGTTTTAATAATAAATTTCGAATCCATTACGTTTCTACTTCATTAATCAATGAATTTCAATCAATTAAACATAGTTATAACACATATTATGATGCTTTTGATCGGACCCAAAGAGTGTAACGGTCGGACATAATAAAACGAATTAATGGTTTGTTTTCGACCAACTATTATATAAACCGAATATCCTAATCATTTCTTGCACTCTTTGTGAATCAAAACGACTACTAAACCATAGCAAACCGCCCAGAATTCGTGCCCAATTTGTGATTATTGTTTCGATCCTTGCAGCTTCAATATCGACCATTTTAAGCATTGTGAGTCTATTTTTTTGTGTCGTTTCGTTATCTATTTTGGCCTCTATGAAAGCCCCATGAAATCAGATCTTAATATTATCGAATTAAGGTTATGCGAAATCTAGGTTTTAAGGTTTGAGATAAGGAAGAAGATAAAGTTGTGGTATGTATATAAATATAGTTTCTTTTCATACTTTCCAACAAGTAACCCATGTAGTGTAGTGGTTTGTGTGTGTATTTGGTTTAGTAGATTAGTAGAGACCCGGGTTCGAATCCTGGAACCAGCGGGTCTGTTGCATTTTTTTATTTGATTTTCGTTTTAGTTATATATAATTATATATACATCAATCTTTTAATATTCATAGAAAATTCATTTTTGCTTCAAAAATCATGAAAATTTAAGTGTAGTATCTTCATACCACATAGAAAATTATCATACTTTTAGTTTTGGGAAAATATTTTATTTTCATAATTTTATTAATTTAAATTGTTTTAATCATAATTAATTGATTAAAAATACGTTTTTAATGATTTTAATCTCAAAATTTCTGGAAAATTATTTCTATGTATGATAAACTAAAATAACATTTACTTTCTCAGAAAATAGGTATTTCTTCTATTTACCATTTTTTTAATCATTAAAATACTATTTAAATTCATTAAATCTATTTTAAATGCAAATAAATTGAGAAAAATTATAAAAAAAATTATTTTCACTATTTTACATCAGAAAATAATCATTTTTCATAAAAATATTATTTTTGGACCATATCTTGTATTTTTAGTTTATTTATATTTAATTAGTCATAATAAATTATTTAATTAAATATAAATTATAAAATCTGTTTTATGAATATTTTTTTATAAAATAGAAATATTCTTAAGTGTGGAAAACACAAGTGTTTATATTTTATTAGTCGCATATTTAATCTTAAACCATGATATATTTTATTCAAAATTAGTAGGGTGCCCGCGCGTTGCGGCGGGTAACATAATATTTAGATTAGTGATTTTAGGGGTGTGAACAGGCCAGTAATTTGGTTTGAAGCCGTAACCAATACCAAAATTTCCGGTTAAGGTGTTTCAAAAGGTGATTGGTTTTGATTATTTCAGTTTTGGTTAATCAATATCTAAATGATCCAAGGCAGAGCCAAGGTCGGCTCGGCTCATTCGTTTGGCTCGACTAATATCACACTTTTAGATTAACATTATATACCTAGACAATAACATACAGTTGCAAACTTTGATGGATGAACTTCTTGAAATTATTGGTATGAACTCTTGGGTTGCAAACAAATGCACTAAAAAATGCAATTCTTAAAAACCAAATGTAGTAAAAAAAAATAATACAAGTAACATGCTTATTATATTTGATGTTTAGAAATACGATAAAAAACAGAGAAAAAAGTAAAAATTAAAGGTACAACGAAGTAAAAAAAATAAGTACATCGGTCCTAAAACACCTAGAAATAACAAAGCGTGTATTTTTTTGTCCATCCCACATCGGTCCTAAAGCACATGTAACTTCAAGGTGAAAAACCCACCTTTACGTATTTAAATGCTTGAATGAATGTTCAGTTTCAAAACAATCATCTAAAATAACTTGCATTGGTAATTTGTATAATTGGTATTAAAGATTGTACATATGGGCATAAAGGGAAGAAAAGGAGTAAAAAATAGAGGATTATACTTGTGCCTCTTGATATGTCATCTTAACTTTAAAAATATGGACATATTTGCCCATATCTCCCCCTTTATAATGTAGTATAGATATAGATTATTATTAAATTCGAGTTATCATAAAACTCCATCTTCCCTACATAAGACTAGTAAAACCCTAATGCCTTAGATTCTAGATACCTTAGATTTTTAAGTCACTTCCCTCATTAGTATTTTTATACATATAGGTTGAGTTCTTCGGAATTCCCAGCCTTTTGTGGCGAACTTTGTTGGATTTACCAATTAGCCAAACTATGAGTATATCTTTCCCCTTTTTCATGTTTTACTCTTTTGGGGCTATTTATGTACACTATGACTAAATGTTATTCTTTCACTAAAATGCAATTCTCATGTGTGTTTGCTTTATGTTAATTTGTGTGTCTATGACTTGTTAAAATCTAATACCTTTGAGTTCCTGGCATTTCAATGAATGGTACTATGGTATATACCCCTTGTGACTCTGTTGAGAGACCTTGGTCATTGTCTTGTGATTCATTATACTCAAAAATGGTTTTCAAAGTGTTGTCTTATTCTATTGTCTTAGGGTTGGTTTTAACTGATACTGCTTAAATACATAATTGCAAACAGTATACAACACATGAATTGCGAAATGTTTTTATACTATATGTATTCAAAATAGGGTATTGTCACACCACGCCAATGGCGGAAACACGTGGCGTGACGGTTCAAGCGTATAAAGTCAAGGTTAACGCAAATCACAAGTAATTAAGAAAATGGGTCATTTATTTAGGCGTCAAAAACCATGTTTAACGATTACACGTAAACTAGATTGTTTTTAATACAGACAAGGAGGTTTCTCAAATATATCCCATATACTTGGGAGATAAAGGTGAAACCCCTCAAAAACACCCGACGCCCATACGAGAGATTCCGTTGACCCAGCTCGCCATGTTTATCTTCAATCAATTACCTGAAAGATGTGTTTAAAATTTCGTCAATATATAAATATTGGTGAGTTCACAGGTTTTTAGTTTCCAAAACTTTAACTCTTGGGAAATACCATGTTATGACAATTTATAGGAGTTGCAAGTACCTACAATTCTACTTGAGCCTATAATCAAACCAAGACAAATAATAATAATGCCCCGCTCCAAGTCGTTACTCGGTATCCTACGACTTGATTTCAGAATACGTGCACCCCAGACATACGCCGATGCATAATCGACGCTATCGATTAGGGGTGGGCCTTGTCAGGCACCAATAGTACTATTCAAATATTCCTTCGGTTTCATTTCCCTGAATAAATGATTATAGAAGAGAGGTCTCAACCCCGAGTGGCGATCACATCTCAAGTAATTATCCCGTCAAACATTTTCCCTAACATATCTTTCCCCCGAAAAACGTAAAATAGTTTAAAATGGGGCCGTGAGACTCACCTGAATCTGTGTCCGGCTCAAAAGGAAAGATAGCAAATTTGTGGTCTCGCACCTACAAACGTCCTAGACGTATAAGTCACTACACCTATAGTGCATGTGCCTTGGCAAGTTGTACACCCAACTCCCCGACCACGAGTTATTCCAATTCCCGTTTAATTAAACGCGTATCCTAGGTTCGTTGGCGATGGATTACCCTTTTCTTACAAGTTATATATTATTCTTGTTAATACTTCTTTAACTTGTATATTATTATCCTCGATTCGATTTCTCCTAACGTATAATTATTTTCCCATTCAAATAATTATACTTAAGATCGTATCGTTCGATATAATATTTTCTTAACACTCGACCCGACTCACTTTGCCGCATATTTATTTTCCCATTCAAATAAATGTGCTAAGGTCTTGTCGTTCGGTAGTATATTCTTAACGCCCGACTCGACTCACCATGCCGTATATTTATTTTCCCATTCAAATAAATATACTAGGATCTCGTCGGTTCGGCATACACACATATATATATATATATATATATATATATATATATATATATATATAGGGTTAGGATCGTGAGAGAACCACATTGAGTTGTGAGAACTAGAGAACTCTTGTGGACCATTGATTTGGATGATCCTATGGTTGAGATTTAATCTTGGTATTTTTTTTGTCTTTACATGCTAATTAAATAATTATTAGTATATTTTAATACAAAAAGTACATTAAGGGGCATTTTGGTAAAAACACTATGAAAGAGAAAATGATTAATATAATACTATTTTAATTTTTTATTCAATTATTCAAAAAAATCATTTTTTAATAAAATCCTGATGAGGATGATCTACCATGATTTACACTGGTGTAATTATTTACACTAGTGTAAACTGGCATACACAAACTTTTACAAAAATTATGCTGGTGTAAAATACCAAACAAACATATGATGAGGATGATTTACACTGATGTAATCCACCATGATTTACTCTGGTATAGTTTTTTACACCAATGTAAATCTACCATACACAAACTACTCCAACAAATTCAAACCAAAACATTTATAAAAAATGTACATTACATCAATGTAATAACCAAACATTTATAAAAAAAACATACTACACATTATTTAAAAAAAAAACCCTGCTGCATCTTCGAATAAGCATCATCATCCATCAAACATCATCTTCTTCGTTAGATCTGTTTCTGAAACCCCCCGTCATCGAACCATATCAGATTCAAAAAACACCCTGCTACACAAAAACACTAGTGTAAACCCCAAAAACAACATATATATCACAAACTTCTAAATAAAAAACACTAGTGTAAAAAACCAAAAACTACAAAATAATAATAATAATAATACCGGTGTTTTTACATAATAATAATAATAATAATAATAATAACAATAACAGAAATAATAATAATAATAATAACAAAATAACAGAAAAAAAATAATAACACCGGTGTAATAATAATAATAATAATAATAATAATAATAATAACAGAAAATAAAAATAATAATAATAACAAAATAACAGAGAATAAAAAAAATAAAAGAAAATAATAATAATATCAAAAATACTAATAATAATAATAATAATAAATAATAATAATAATAATAATAATAACAAACAACAACAATAAATAATAATAATAATAATAATAATAATAATAATAATAATAAATACCTGTCAATCTAACCACCACCTTCGTCGGACCACCGTCACCACCGTCAAAACCCATCGCCGTCACCGTCACCGTCACCGTCGTAGATCTGTTCAGATCCGTCACCACCGTCGTAGATCTGTTCAGACCGTCACCACCGTCAAACCCATCGCCGTCGCCGTCGTCGTCGTTCACCACCACCTTCAAAATAACAACCCCACCACAGCCCCCACAAACCCTCTGCAACCCACGATCTGCAAAACCCACCATGTTCGTCTTCAACCCCCACGTCCGCCGCCCCTGCAAACCACCGGTCACCCAAAAAACCCACCATCATCAAACCCTCTCTGCAACCACCATCCACCATCACCGGTGGAGAGAGAGAAGAAAAGAGAGAGAGAGAGAGAGACGAGAGAGAGCAGAGAGAGAGGGTGAATTTTTAGAGAGAGAGATAGAGTGATTTTTTTTACAAAAAATCAGTAAAGCTGCTATTTAAAAGGTGATTGGGGTGGGGTGGGTGTGGGGTGGGGTAGGGGGTGGTAATTTACTATCTTACCCTTTTATTATTATATTGATAATATGGTTATGTGTGGTCAAGATTAGTTCTCTAGTTCTCACAACTTAATGTAGTTCTCATATGATCCGGATCCTATATATATATATATATATATATATATATATATATATATATATATTGTCTACTCGTCTCGGTTTTCCTTCCCACATATCTACTTTCCCATTAAGTAGATATACTAGAATTTCGTCGAGACGAGCATATATATATATATATATATATATATATATATATATCTAAACGTGTAATTTTTCTTGTTAAGTCCATACGTTTGTTTAACGTTCTACTCATTTACGTTATGTTTTCTCCCACGAATATTTTCTCCAACACTTAGGAAAGTGTTATATAATTTTCACCCATGTTATATATATTTTACTTCCTAAAATATATATTTTCTTATCTTGCCGCAATGGCATTTTTCTCTTGTTTGTCCGTTTATCGTTATTGTTTGTTAACATGTCTAAGTCCGATATCTTAACTTGTATAGTTAATTTTTCCAAGTTTTTCCCAATATTTGTTTTATAGAAATATTATTCATATTTCTAATTCCTAACACATATTACTTGGAGGGTTCAAAAATACTTTTGTATTTTTAACCCAACTTGTTAACTTATATACAAAAATGTTTCCAACACTTTTATATTCCCATTTATGTAAAAGTGTTCATTTTTATATAAGTTTTCTCAAGTTTTTAATCTTGTTCAACATTTTTATAAAAATCTCTATTTTTATAAAATCCTTATGTTGATACAAGTCCATATTTTTATAAACTTCCATTTTTATAAAAATACACTTTTTATACAAAATACATAAGTAGTTTACTAATGTTTACCAAAACTATCCTTGGAAAGTTATTATTTATGCTTTTGACACCAAACTTTCCGTTATTGCATTTTTGGATTAAGGTTTCTAAAATATTCATTTTAGTCCCCTAACTTTCAAAGTTACAACATTAGTCCCTTAACTTACAAATGTTGCATTTTTCCACCCTAACTTCCAAAGTTAGCATTTTTCTCCCAACTTAGTGGACTTTGAAGATTCATCTTCTTAATGTTAGGTTATTTTTACATCATACCACTTTTAATAGTCTTATATTCCATAAATAAGGCTACTAATATGTGTGTTTAGTGTATTTGTCCATCATATCCAAATTTCACTCATCTAAGTGAGTAGACTTTAATTTTGTAACTTCTGCATTTACGATTTTCTAACATATTCCATCTTATATTAGACCTTGGATGGTCATTTTATGATGATTAAAACTATATTTTAGTATATTCAAGTTTCTTTCACAAATCATGTTCAAATCATCATCCTACATGGTGTATGTGTAGATTTTTATAACTTTTAAGAAACACTACATTACTATCATCAAATCCATGATCCATTTACATGTCTTTAATCATCCATTTTACTCATGTAAAATCTATTAAAGCTTATGTTTTCAAAACCACATTTTAACCATTCATGTACAACTTGCTTCTAAGAACACATAACATGAATATTAATGATCAAAGCAAGGTTAAGAAGCTTACTACTAGCACAAGGCTAGGGAAGACAAAAACCTTGGATTTGAGTGGGGTTTAGTGTGTTCTTCCAAGTGGTTAAGCTCCAAGCTCTTGAAACACACAATGGGGTTTTGATGGATGGATGTTTGGAAGTGATTTGAATGTGTTAAACTTGAAAGAATGATGTGTGTGGGTGTGGTGAAACTTACGGCCAAAAGAAGCAAGGAAGAAAGAAGTTTTTGCTTTGTTGCTTCAAGTGTCTAACACATGTTTTCCTTTTATAAATCTTCCATATCTTTCAAATATAGCAAGTAAGCTAATGGAGATTGTATTGTGTACTAGGTGATCTTTGGTGGATTTGTTAGTGTGTGTGTGTGTGATCCGTGAATTGAGAGAGAGAGAGTGGGAAGATTTTGTGAATCTATGAAGGATATGTTAATCTCTTGCAATCCTTTATAATCTTCCCAAAATCACACATTAGATTATGAGATCTCTATATTAGATTTATGTACTCAAGTGTGTGTACTTAGGTAATATTATGGCATGATCTTGTATTGGCATTATATGGCCATTAGGCCGATTTCTATCTTACAAAAGTAAGATTTTGAGCATGCTTTTGTACTTGTAATCTTGCATATTATCTTGTCCATGCATGCTTAAATCCTTAGGTTTATGTAGGGTGTTTAGACTAAAAGAAAAAGGAAATTTGTAAGGGTTTAGGCCGGCCCTTTTGTGGGTTTAGGTGGGGTCCACAACACCAAATATTTACCCATTATTTGTTAAGTTAAATCCCTCTTCGTTCGGGTGTCGTTCGGGTATTTTTCGGGTTTTAACCGCGCGTTATTCGGACATTAAAAATACCTTTAATAACCCTTAAACATAGTCTAATTTAAGCGTTGATTGGTTATTTAGGCTTTTGTCGGGTGAAATTATAAGTTATACGCGTATCGGGTGCGGTACGCGCACTTTATTCGTTACCGGGAGATTCGTATGAAAAGTTCTCACTTGTGGCTTTGGAGTTTCAAAACCCATTTTATTTTGTGAAATTACCCTTTATTTTATATCCTGGGTGTCCGGGATCCTTTACGATTATTTAATTTTTACCGGGTAATCGCCAACGTCCATACCGGATAAGTTTATTCGCACATGATCCTATCATGTTTCGTCATTAAACGTATGCATTCCTATGAATTATTTGGGAATTGCTATCTCCTAAGGCCTTGATAAATAATCAACACATAATTGCATTTAATTACGTTAATCATATATTAGTTAATTAGTACGGAATTACCTTATTTTTGTCGGTTGTTACATTCTCCCCCCGTTAAGAGAATTCCGTCCCGGAATTCACTTCGAGTTCTCCGGTATCGGTGTCTTCTCGAATAGGGCGGGATATTTTTGCTTCATCCGGTCCAGCCTTTCCCACGTGAACTCCGGCCCACGCTTGGCATTCCAGCGCACTTTGACCAACCTGATCTTGCTGCGCCTTAGTTTTTGGACCTTCCAATCAGTCACCTCGATTGGTTCTTCGACAAAATGTAACTTGTCGTCAATGTGGATTTCGTCCGCAGGGATGATGAGAGTATCGTCGGATAGGCATTTTTTCAAATTCGACACGTGAAACGTGTCATGTATTCCACTAAGCTCTTGAGGCAACTTGAGCTTGTATGCCACAGGGCCTACTCTGGACAAGATTTCGAACGGTCCAACATACCGTGGGTTCAGCTTCCCGCGCTTCCCAAAGCGCGCGACACCTTTCCAAGGTGACACCTTTAGTAGGACCCTGTCTCCGACTTGAAATTCCAAAGGTTTTCGCCTCATATCAGCGTAGCTTTTCTGTCGGTCACGGGCCGCTTTGAGACGTTCTTTTATCAAAAAGACTTTGTCCGTCGTCTCTTGAACAATTTCGGGTCCGGTAAGTTGTTTTTCTCCGACTTCAGCCCAACATAGTGGAGATCTACACTTGCGTCCGTATAGAGCTTCGAAAGGTGCAGCTTGAATGCTCGTATGGTAACTGTTGTTATATGAAAATTCCACCAATGGCAAGTGTGTATCCCAATTACCGCCGAAATCAATCGCACAAGCCCGTAACATATCTTCTAAGGTCTGGATGGTTCGTTCACTTTGACCATCAGTTTGGGGATGATATGCGGTACTCATGTCAAGGCGAGTACCGAGGGCTTCATTCAAACTTTCCCAAAACCTTGAGGTGAAACGACTATCTCGATCGGAGATGATGGAGATAGGTACACCATGCTTCGACACCACCTCCTTAATGTACAAACGGGTCAGTTTCTCCAACTTGTCCGTTTCGCGAATTGGAAGGAAGTGTGCGGATTTTGTCAATCGATCAACAATTACCCAAATCATGTCATGGCCGCTTGTTGTTTTGGGTAACTTGGTAATGAAATCCATGGAAATTTGCTCCCATTTCCATTCAGGTATCTCCGGTTGCTGGAGCAAGCCGGATGGTCTCTGATGCTCGGCTTTGACCTTTGCGCAAGTTAAACATCGTGCAACATAAGCCGCTATATCCCTTTTGAAATTTGGCCACCAATAAAGTTCCTTCAAATCGTGGAACATCTTGTCTGCACCAGGGTGAACCGAATATCGAGAACTGTGAGCTTCGGCCAGTACTAGCTCACGCAACCCACCATACATTGGAACCCAAATTCTATTTATGAAATACAGGGTCTGGTCCGCCTTTGGTTCCAGTGAATCAACCATTTTCCGCAATCTTTCACCTTTGACATTCTCGGGTTTAAGAGCGTTAATCTGAGCTTCACGAATTCGGTCAGTCAGATTCGTGTGGATAGTTAAACCCAAAGCTCGGACACGCAACGGCTTAACCCGTTCCTTGCGACTTAAGGCGTCGGCCACAACGTTCGCCTTACCGGGATGGTACTTTATCTCACAATCGTAATCGTTTAATAATTCAACCCATCGCCGTTGTCGCATGTTCAAATCCTTCTGATCAAAGATGTGTTGCAAACTCTTATGATCAGTGAAGATCGTGCACTTGGTTCCATATAAATAATGCCTCCATATCTTGAGAGCGAATACCACTGCACCCAATTCCAAATCGTGTGTAGTGTAGTTTTTCTCATGGATTTTTAGTTGTCTGGAAGCATACGCTATCACCTTTTCTCGTTGCATTAACACGCAACCCAAGCCTTGATGAGAGGCGTCACAGTAAACCACAAAATCTTCCGTACCATCGGGGAGTGATAATATCGGAGCGCCACATAACTTATCTTTTAGCAATTGAAATGCCGCTTCTTGCTTTTCCGTCCACTCAAACTTCTTATCCTTTTGGGTTAGCATGGTTAACGCCTGTGCTATCTTAGAAAAGTTCTCGATGAACCTTCTGTAGTAACCCGCAAGGCCAAGAAATTGTCGTACTTCGGTAGGAGTTCTAAGGGCGTCCCAATTTTTAATTGCCTCGATCTTGGCGGGATCGAC
Organism: Ambrosia trifida; assembly: GCA_028751855.1. Lineage (NCBI taxonomy): Eukaryota > Viridiplantae > Streptophyta > Magnoliopsida > Asterales > Asteraceae > Ambrosia > Ambrosia trifida. Next base: position 9,746,542 of record CM054128.1, on the reverse strand, counting down.
ATGTATACCCTTTTCATTCACCACGTAGCCTAGGAAGTGGACCTCTCGAATCCAAAAGTCACACTTTGAAAACTTAGCATAGAGCTTCTCTTTGCGTAGTACTTCAAGGATTAACCGAAGGTGATTCTTGTGGTCTTCTTTAGTGCGCGAATAGATCAAAATATCATCAATAAAAACAATGACGAATTTATCCAAGTACGGCTTACACACGCGATTCATCAAGTCCATGAAAACTGTCGGTGCGTTGGTTAAGCCGAACGGCATTACCAAAAATTCATAGTGCCCATAACGGGTCCTGAACGCCGTTTTTGGTACATCCTCTTCTTGAATACGCAACTGGTGATAGCCGGACCATAGATCAATCTTGGAGTAGAAGCTAGATCCTTGGAGTTGATCGAATAAATCGTCGATCCTGGGGAGAGGATAGCGATTTTTAATGGTTAACTTGTTCAGCTCCCGATAGTCAATGCACATGCGCAAGGTGCCATCCTTCTTTTTCACGAATAAGACGGGAGCTCCCCAAGGTGAGAAACTCGGTCTTATGAAACCTTTGTCCAACAATTCTTGCAGTTGACTGGATAGTTCCTGCATCTCAGATGGAGCTAAGCGGTATGGTGATCGTGCTACGGGAGCAGCTCCAGGAACAAGGTCGATGCGGAACTCGACTTGTCGAGGTGGTGGCAACCCCGGCAAATCTTCTGGGAATACATCAGGAAAATCTCTAGCTACCGGGATATCTTCCAATTTCCGCTCGTCGGCCTTCTTATCCACAACGTGCGCCAAGAATGCGATAAGACATTTCCTTAAACACTTTCGGGCCTTCATGCTTGTAATAATTCTTAATGGCGTCCCACGCCTTTCCCCTTGAATCGAAAGAGTTTCACCGTTCGCGATGGGAACTTGAATTATTTTATCGTTGCAAACAACGACGGCACGATGTGCGGATAACCAGTCCATGCCAACGACTATGTCAAAACTACCCAGTACAACCGACAAGAGATCAATCCCAAATTCGTGCCCACAGAGATCCAACTTACAATCTTTCGGTACTTCTCTTGTTTCTATAGTTTTACCATTAGCCAATTCTATAGAGTAAGGTGTATCTAGTTTACTAGTTTTTAGCCCAAGTAATCTTTTAAACTCAACGGATACGAAGCTAAAATCGGCACCAGTATCAAATAATACAGAAGCATAATGGCCATTAAGTGGGAACGTACCAGTGACCACGTTGGGGTCCTGCCGTGCATCACCAGCACCAATCACAAATGCCCGTCCGCGTGCTTGGTTGTTAATCTTAGGGCAGTCCCTTTTCCAATGGTCGAGCGACCCGCACGTGAAGCAGGGCCTCGCTCCTCCGGTCTTTGGTGCTCCCGACCTGCACTCTTCTGTCTTGTGCCCCGAGCGGCGACACTTTCCACAGATTACCTCGTTCTTTCCCTGATAACCCGGTTTTCCACCATTTCCACGTCCCGTGGCCACATACCCTTTCCCTTTCTTGTTTGAACCACCCAATGATCCATCCTTCTTCCCTTCATTACGCTTTCGTTTCCCAAACCTTGGCTTGTTCCCCTGATCACTAGACCCAAACACTGAATTTGAACCCAAATTCTTACCATCCACGCTGCTGGACTCAGAAATTTTCAATCCCGACACCTTTCAGATCAAGGTGCCCATTCGGATGGCGTCCTCGGTGAGGCTCAGAGCGAGGTCGATAGCCTCACGCATGGTTGTGGGCTTGGAAGAAGTGACCATGCTGCGTATTTGTGGCGCCAGTCCGAATAGGTATCGTTCTATCTTGTTGCTTTCTGGTGTGACCAAACGAGGCACCAGTCGTGAGAGGTCATGGAATCTGGACGTGTACCCAGCTACATCCGCTCCAACCATGGTAAGGTTCCAGAATTCGGTTTCCAGTTTCTGCACTTCACTCGCCGGGCAGTATTCAGCAATCATGAGTTCCTTTAACTCCAACCATGGTAAGGAGTAAGCAGCATCATCTCCCAGTGATTGTACTTGGCTGTTCCACCAAGTTAGCGCTTGATCCAGGAACAAATTTGTGGAGTACATAACTGTTTGCCGAGGGGTACAGCTACTGATGCGGATCACCGCCTCAGTCTTCTCGAACCATTTAACCAGTCCGACGGATCCCTCTGTGCCGCTAAAATTGATCGGCTTGCAGTCCAGAAAGGCCTTGAAAGTGCAGCCACGCTCTCGCGAGGCTGTTTCTGCAATAATAAGGTAGTATGTTATTATGGGATAGGAGTTTCATGATAATCTCCCATCGCTTTTGCATTTATTCATAAGCCTCTTACCAGTAGGGGAGGTCTCACGTCGGTCGCTCCCAGTCCTGTCCCGCGATCGTTCAGAGCGGGCGGCCTCGTGCTCCGCGATGGCTCGGGCTATACGCTCCGAGACTAGTGTTTCGAGTTCAGCAGGTGTTGTAACACTCACGATTTTTCCAATATTTGAGTTACATCTTTAAGGGCACAAAAAGGAAAAAAATAATTATCGCATAAAACGTAATAAACATAACGTTGTGGTAGATTTGTAATACCTGAGAATTAGAATCACCGTAATAATAAATGATCAATTTATTATATCGGGTTAAACGATCTTAATTTGTTGAATAATCGATCATTTTTTTAGCAACACTTGCCAAACATTTTCTTATTATTATTATTATGATTTTTCTAATTAGAACAAAAACTAAATGAATAAACTTTATTAAAATTGTGTTATTATTTGAAATTAAAACAAATCATATGTGCTAAAGTTTAAGTAAATCAAAGGCTGCAAATTAGAAAAAAATTCCAATTAATTCCGTTGACTATTTGTGGTTTCTTCAAGAATCATGGACGGAATTTGTTCCGTAACCGTCGCACCCGATATATTTTTTTTAGAACTATCAATACTAGTTATAAATGGCATTTAATTTCTTAATCATTTTCGTAACCGATCATGACCGACTAGTTATTGGTAACCGATTTATCATAATAATACCTTTATATTCACACACTGCCAACAACAACCGGCTCCATCCCCCTCGTTTTTCTTTTTTTTTTTGACCGGATTCCGGTAAACAACAACGACCACCTCGCGAATAGAACAAGCCACCATTAGTTTTCAATACATGATCAAGACTACGCCACAATAAAACCCCGGCGAGACGTTCCACTGAAACTGACATTTGTGAACAACCATTGTGTCATCTATGTTCCAGTTGAACTTCATCATCCGATATCACCGTCGAAGCACTATAGTAATGACGCAACACTCCTCCCCTCCCTTGCTAACACCACTAACTTCGTATGGCGGTTGTTCTAGGAGTCGGATCTTCCTTGAACGTTTTGTTGAGTTCCGCAAATCAGGTAATAAAATTTCATCGTGTATTATGAAAACAACAAATAGTAATATGTTAAAAATGATTTCATTATTTAGATTTTGTTCCTTAAAAGTATTGTTATTATGATTTCATTTAAAAGTTTTGTTAATACTAAACATCATAATCAACGTGCAAATAGATAGATCATATGAAAGGTTTATGAATCATGCATGTAAATGGAAATTTTAAACAACAAATGGAAACAAATTTCTAATTAAATACCTTGTGTAAAACTAAGCGATTTTCTTGTAATCATAAAATTAGTGATCGCATGCTACTATGGATCGGTATTTATGTTTTGAGGGGTTTATGGTTTTTATACATATACATAAAGAATTATTAACTTATAATTATTAAACGTTTTGGTATTTTAACAAGAGTGTATAAATATGTTGGTTATTAAACTAAAGGATAATATCATCGTTAAAATTATGAGTTTGATTTAATATAAGACGTGGGTGTTATTTCGAAACTATTTTACATACAAATGTATATAAATGGTTAAGGACTTTAAAATATCTGATTACTAAGAATTGTGGGGATTATATTTTATAGAACGATGAAAAGTCTATCCTTTGTTTCTATGAAATTTATTTATACTTATCGACTCTCACACACGTATACATATATGTATATTTAAAAAAATATATATATATATTCAACACTCGTCAACTTACAACACCCGATTATATCTATTCAAGACTACTCACCTTATATACAAACTCTTAGACGTATTCATTCATTTAGTAACACTCATAATATCAACTCCTTGTCACTGAACCTGAATCCCACAAATGATATTTGCTTAGACTAAGGCTTGCTAGGGTTAGTTCTTATGTGTGTTATATTATTGTAGCACCTTAGGAGGACTACACCCATTTGGGGTTCGTGTCGCGGGATTCTTGTTAATTAATGTTGGTGGTGAATCATTTTCAAATCATTATCAGGTGAGTATATCTTTCCCCTTTTTACTGTCTTACTATTTTGGGGTGACTCATGTACTTACTTTCAAGATTCTATTTCTTTTACTAAATGCAATTCTCATGTGTGTTTGCTTTATGTTAATTGGTGTGTCTATGACTTGTCAAAATCATTAACCGCTGGGCGGCCTAGCTTTTCAATAAATAGTACTATGGTATACCCCCTTGAGACTCTGTTAAGAGAATCTTGGTCATTGTCTTGTTAATTCATTATTCAGTTGGTTAGTCATGTGTTAGTCATTATTCTCAGGTTTGGTTTTGAACGGATATTACTTATTACATAATTGCAAATGGTACCGCACATGAATTGCTAAACACTTTTCCTACTATATGTATTCAAACAGGGTATGCTCACCAATACATTTTGTATTGACATATATTATTTTCGTACATGTTTCAGGTTATTTATGAGACGACTTTTAAGCTTTTGGAATTTTTACTTAGATTTTAGATTCATTGTATTTCAGTTTTAGTTGTCACTTTAGAATCATTGTATCTTGTATTTTTTTCTTTCAATGTAATAAACTAGTTAATCAATATATATCAAAATTTACACTTTTAGTCCATGAGCTATTGAACAATCGTCACTACGTGACACCTCGATGTTTCCGCCATCGGTTGGGGTGTTACAGATTGGTATCAGAGCCATGGTTATAGGGAATTAGGTTATTAGAATGCCTTTTAGCCTAGACTATAACTAAGCTTACTTTCACGAGTCATCTCGTTTATATTTCTCTTATTTCTTATATTTTCTCTCAAGGTATTTTTGCTATGATGCTTTTTCGTTATTCTTTCATTATTTGCCTAGTAAAGAAGACACTCGTATTTCACAAACGAAACGATATCACTAAGTTAGGAGTGACTTCCATACCTTGGTGATTACTTTCACTCTTCTATATATTTTACATCTTTGGGATTAATATCTTTGAGTTAGGAGTGAAATCCACATCTCAAGGATCCATTTCTACACCTCGTTTTAAAAGTCTCGCTAAAAGTTTGAAATTTACCAGTGACGGGGTACGTATAATCGGGAAGAATGACCATTTACTCATAGGTTTAAGTACACTCCCCACAAGTCACTAATAATATTTCAATTTCTTTGGCTAGTCACCAGTTTCATTTTTTTTTTCAGTATCACATTCCATTATTGGTATTTTCATTTGTCGTTTGAAACTCTCATCACAACTTTCTATAAGGAAGTTATTATGTCTTTTGAGTTTCTCTATTAGTAGCTTTCGCTATTAGTGCATTTTTCAGTTTCTCATTATTGATTCTTAAGTTTTGTTTAACATTTGGATTTTGAGTTTTATCTTTTGTTGTTGATCATTCGTTTTACATCATCATTACTAAAACTTCTATGCGCTATTATGTCGCATTAAAACTTACACTATTTCATTTATGTTTCGTAACTTTCATAAAGCATCATTTCTCATGTTCAAAAACACTTTCCTATGACTCAAAAATTTTAAGCTTATTGTTTAACTTTGATCACATTTTGAGTCTTGAATGTTGCACAGTTAAAAACGAAGTGGTTTCAAACTTATTAATCATCTTGTTATTATCATCATGTTTACAAACTTACTTGATCAAAGTCATGGTATATCCTTAAATCTCTAAAACGATTAATTTGGCAACTTATCCTATAAGTTTTTTTTTTCCTTCCACAAAGCCTATTCGCCAAATTAGAACACACTTTATATACACCTTGTGTCTTGAAACAAGTAGCCGCCATGAGCCCAAAGAGATGCCTTAACTATCCTTACAAACAAATGATCTTTTTATGTATAAATTTTCGTAGAAGTTTGACAATTAAAAGGTTTCAAGTTGACCCAAAAACATTTAGATTTTCTCAACATTTCATAATAATTAAAAATTCTTGACTTTAATGAGATTTCAACCTACAAGTTAAATAAATGTCTAAATACGAAAAATTCTATTTTCCAAAATTCATCAAGGCATCTGGGATCATTCACAACCTTCACGCCATTTTAAATTTTGGTCTTTTGAAACACATTAGAATTACACATACTTCATGAAATGGTTTCATCTTGCGTTTTATAAACTTGTATTGCATCTTTCACAAATCAAATGTAAACCTTTTGTTATCATATGATCTACCCAATATATGTTTTCGGGAGAAACTTGCAACTAATAATACGCCTTATAACACTTTTCAAACTTGACATCTCGTAATTACGAAGATTTTTCAAATGAACCTATTTTGAATTTAAAACACACTTCGATTTCTAAAAAAATTATTCTCATGCATCACTACTATTCTTTCAACAATATCACAAAGTCGAGTATACTGCGAAAATTTACCTTTTACACTTATACTTTTTCAGTTGCAAAACTTTTGGTTTAACAAAACAATGGACATATCTTTTTATCAGAATGTTGCTAAATGTCTTTTACAGTATAACGCATATATGTAAAATTACTAGATTTTAACTCACATGCCAGTAGGCTATACACCCGTTCCGTGCACATTCATTTGCCGTAAATTTCATTATTTTATTCTTGCACCATTTTTATTCATAGTTATTTCTAACACGTTATTTGTGATTATTTTCACATTGACTATTTGCATTAATTCAACTCGTTTACTTTCATTTTGTGCAATTGTGCGATTTACTCGATTTATGTTATACTATTCTTTCAATCGAAATTTTATGCTATACTTATATACTTACTTGAACGCATATTTGGTATGCATATTTTCTTTCCTGTTTTGAGCAAAACCCTGTTATACTTTACATTATTTTGTTCATCAACATGGCCAACGAACATACTAGTTGATAACTTGTATGAGATCTAAGCCGGTGCCCACGTACGACTCGGACTAGAGTATTTCTTTAATCCGAGGGGAACGGTGTAAATCTCAGAGTTTATCAATATGGGTGTTTAGAGCCAACGATGTGAACAGAAGTTACCGGTTAAGGGTGAACCCGAAAGGGAAGAACCTCTAACCATGTCTATTACTTACATGTTATTCTCATTATGGTTAAAGGGAAAACCCAAAAGGGAAGGACCTCTAACCATGTCATTGTTTCATTGCAGTATCATCAATTACTTAGCATATCCTGATTACACGCATTTGTTTCTAGTATTACTTAGGATAGGGTTATGGAAAAACATAACACCCTAGTGTAAGGTAAATCGATGATTACGGTCCGGAACGTAATCATGGGCTTACAGGTACATTAAGGTGGTGTGTGATTCTATTTAGGATCTTGGTAGACGAGCAGTACGATTCCAAAGCATCGATAGTGTGGTGGGTTAGCTGCGGTACACCCTATATATAAACACTAATGATTCTGCGGGACAGACTAGAAGTCTGACCAAGAACCGACGTTACTCTTTTATTATTCTATGATTTCACACATCGTCACACAAACGTACACATTTTTGGGCCGCTTAATAATCCAATTTGATGTTTCCACTTTCTTGATAGCTTTGGGCCCGATCTCTTTTAATAGGATTGTTGCCCAACGGTTAGGATCTTCTTTTATTCAAGCAAATCTTTTTACCGAAGCTTCATTTCACTTTCCTTGCATTTTCTTTTGGCGTTTCACAAAAGTGCAATTTATGCGTACTTTCACATTCATTTGGGATCTTGTTGCATGTACCTCTAAGAAATTTCGGTCAGAAACCTTCAAAAAGTAGGGGAGACTGTAACAACAGTGCCCTTACACTTACATATTATACACCTTTTTAAACATTCCCTTTCCCATATTTTTACACTATAAACCCTTGCTTATTAATATGGGATTAAATATTACTTATCCCTTCTTTTACGACACTTTGCTCCTCACGAAAACCTCAACTTGAAAAGAATTTCGGGACTAAATTCTCTAAAGTAGGGGAGACTGTAACACTCACGATTTTTCCAATATTTGAGTTACATCTTTAAGGGCACAAAAAGGAAAAAAATAATTATCGCATAAAATGTAATAAACATAACGTTGTGGTAGATTTGTAATACCTGAGAATTAGAATCACCGTAATAATAAATGATCAATTTATTATATCGGGTTAAACGATCTTAATTTGTTGAATAATCGATCATTTTTTTAGCAACACTTGCCAAACATTTTCTTATTATTATTATTATGATTTTTCTAATTAGAACAAAAACTAAATGAATAAACTTTATTAAAATTGTGTTATTATTTGAAATTAAAACAAATCATATGTGCTAAAGTTTGAGTAAATCAAAGGCTGCAAATTAGAAAAAAATTCCAATTAATTCCGTTGACTATTTGTGGTTTCTTCAAGAATCATGGACGGAATTTGTTCCGTAACCGTCGCACCCGATATATTTTTTTTAGAACTATCAATACTAGTTATAAATGGCATTTAATTTCTTAATCATTTTCGTAACCGATCATGACCGACTAGTTATTGGTAACCGATTTATCATAATAATACCTTTATATTCACACACTGCCAACAACAACCGGCTCCATCCCCCTCGTTTTTTTTTTTTTTTTTTTGACCGGATTCCGGTAAACAACAACGACCACCTCGCGAATAGAACAAGCCACCATTAGTTTTCAATACATGATCAAGACTACGCCACAATAAAACCCCGGCGAGACGTTCCACTGAAACCGACATTTGTGAACAACCATTGTGTCATCTATGTTCCAGTTGAACTTCATCATCCGATATCACCGTCGAAGCACTATAGTAATGACGCAACACTCCTCCCCTCCCTTGCTAACACCACTAACTTCGTATGGCGGTTGTTCTAGGAGTCGGATCTTCCTTGAACGTTTTGTTGAGTTCCGCAAATCAGATAATAAAATTTCATCGTGTATTATGAAAACAACAAATAGTAATATGTTAAAAATGATTTCATTATTTAGATTTTGTTCCTTAAAAGTATTGTTATTATGATTTCATTTAAAAGTTTTGTTAATACTAAACATCATAATCAACGTGCAAATAGATAGATCATATGAAAGGTTTATGAATCATGCATGTAAATGGAAATTTTAAACAACAAATGGAAACAAATTTCTAATTAAATACCTTGTGTAAAACTAAGCGATTTTCTTGTAATCATAAAATTAGTGATCGCATGCTACTATGGATCGGTATTTATGTTTTGAGGGGTTTATGGTTTTTATACATATACATAAAGAATTATTAACTTATAATTATTAAACGTTTTGGTATTTTAACAAGAGTGTATAAATATGTTGGTTATTAAACTAAAGGATAATATCATCGTTAAAATTATGAGTTTGATTTAATATAAGACGTGGGTGTTATTTCGAAACTATTTTACATACAAATGTATATAAATGGTTAAGGACTTTAAAATATCTGATTACTAAGAATTGTGGGGATTATATTTTATAGAACGATGAAAAGTCTATCCTTTGTTTCTATGAAATTTATTTATACTTATCGACTCTCACACACGTATACATATATGTATATTTAAAAAAATATATATATATATTCAACACTCGTCAACTTACAACACCCGATTATATCTATTCAAGACTACTCACCTTATATACAAACTCTTAGACGTATTCATTCATTTAGTAACACTCATAATATCAACTCCTTGTCACTGAACCTGAATCCCACAAATGATATTTGCTTAGACTAAGGCTTGCTAGGGTTAGTTCTTATGTGTGTTATATTATTGTAGCACCTTAGGAGGACTACACCCATTTGGGGTTCGTGTCGCGGGATTCTTGTTAATTAATGTTGGTGGTGAATCATTTTCAAATCATTATCAGGTGAGTATATCTTTCCCCTTTTTACTGTCTTACTATTTTGGGGTGACTCATGTACTTACTATCAAGATTCTATTTCTTTTACTAAATGCAATTCTCATGTGTGTTTGCTTTATGTTAATTGGTGTGTCTATGACTTGTCAAAATCATTAACCGCTGGGCGGCCTAGCTTTTCAATGAATAGTACTATGGTATACCCCCTTGAGACTCTGTTAAGAGAATCTTGGTCATTGTCTTGTTAATTCATTATTCAGTTGGTTAGTCATGTGTTAGTCATTATTCTCAGGTTTGGTTTTGAACGGATATTACTTATTACATAATTGCAAATGGTACCGCACATGAATTGCTAAACACTTTTCCTACTATATGTATTCAAACAGGGTATGCTCACCAATACATTTTGTATTGACATATACTATTTTCGTACATGTTTCAGGTTATTTATGAGACGACTTTTAAGCTTTTGGAATTTTTTACTTAGATTTTAGATTCATTGTATTTCAGTTTTAGTTGTCACTTTAGAATCATTGTATCTTGTATTTTTTTCTTTCAATGTAATAAACTAGTTAATCAATATATATCAAAATTTACACTTTTAGTCCATGAGCTATTGAACAATCGTCACTACGTGACACCTCGATGTTTCCGCCATCGGTTGGGGTGTTACAGGTGTTGTGGGCAATCCGTCATTGCCACTGTTGCTCCGTGTGGCCGGTGCCATTTTACTTCAATAATAATTATTAAAGGTTAATTTTGACGAACATTTATACGAATATTGTCATACACCAGGCATAAGTAGCAACTCATCACATGAACATAATAATCAACACAACATCACCACACAATCACACAAATCACAATATATAGAGTAAGTAATAATAATCGTAGACAATCACAGTTATACAACAACATATTTCACCATCATAACAATAAGATTTTCATTAATTTCAACAGTACGAGTACAACGCTTTGTTTACAATAACAAAATAGGGGATAGCATCCCTCATACATCGTTTTGAAATAATAAAAACATCATGTCATATGCCGGTACACCCCGCACGGCTGGGCAAAATGCAAACGAGCGCTGTAGTCCGTGCTACGCTATCATGCTACTACTACTATATACATCTGAAAATGATTCTTCGAGCATCACTGGAATGTCTCCCCGTCTACCGCGGTGGTGGCGGTGGGTACTGGTACTGGGGGGCATACATACTGATGGACATGCTGATAGTCATAATGCGATCGTATAGGAACTGGCGGTGCGCGAAGTGCGCGTCGCCTGTGATCCCACAGTGTGCGTCCATGCGTAGAAGCTCCTCTGCGTAGTGTGCCAGTGCATCTCTGGCGTCAATAATCCTGGCCCACATGAGTCGGGCCTGGTGCTCCATCTGGCTTACGGTGCGCTGCACCGTGTCAGTGAGAGTCTGGAAGTCTCTCTCCAATGAAATCACTGTGGACCAAGCCGGTCTGGATAGTGGGGCCATCCCATGGGGCTGTGACGGCCCGGGTACGTCGGGGTATGTCGGCTGGGATGGGCCGACTGGGTCTGGCATCGGTAGAGGTGTGAATGGCTGGGCAAAACCCAGTAGTCCGGGGGTGTAGTGGGGTGGCATCTGGTACGGGTCTCATGCACCCAGAGTGTGCGGTGCAGGCGGTGTCATCATAAAGGGGGCCCCTGCACCCAAAGTGTAAGGTACGGGTAGGGGTACTGCAAGCATCTCTGGGAGGGGTGGCAGCATAGGTAAAGTAGGGATGGGCAATGTCATGGGTGCGGAGGGAGGTGCTATAAGCTCGGCCAAGGGGGCCATAAGGGGCTGTGTAATAGTGGCCCACTCCGGGGTGGACACCATGACGGTGGGGGTAGTGGGGCTCGCAGTAACGAACGCCGTCATGCCCGCTCTGCGTAACTCAGAGCTACGGACTGAGCTACCCTCTAGAATGTGTCCTGCAGAGGCAGGCCCATCCTGCGGTACGGGCTCAGGTAGGGCGAGAAGGGCTACAGGTGCAATAGGGGCGTCCTCTAGCATCGGGGCAACGGGCTCCTCCTGGTCAGCTGGGGGTAGGGGTATAGCTACTTGATCCACAGACGCTACTGACTCGTCATCAAAGTCGTCTGAGATCCACCCGTTCCGTCCTCGAGCAAGAGGCACAAGCCTCATACCCGGGGGAACGGGAATGTGAGGGGCGGGTAGCGGCTCATGATCGACGTGGGCAGGTCGATCGAACGGTGACTCCACGGTCTCCGACCGGGTGGGGGCGGGTCTCGAAGGACCTGCGCAGTCCGCAGGGAAATCCCTGACGGCTCGAATGGGGTGTGGTGGTCATGGTGCGGCAGGTAGTGGCACGAGAGGCAAGTCGGCCTGTGGTGCCTCTGCCATCGGCATGTCTGCCACGGCGGCCATGTCGTCTCCAGCGGGGGCCCACTCTGGGTCCTCACTGGGATCAGTCTCCTCGGAGCAGTCGCTGCCTGAGCCTCCCACGGCGGCGTCTATCTCCATGTCATCCTCCTCTGGGTCGAGTACGACTACCTCGACCGGTGGAGCTGGTAAGATCTGGATGCTACTATCGTAGCTCGGTGCGGCACTCTCAGCGTCCGACATCCCTGGCAAAAGAACCGTACTAATATATATTAATTAGATAGTTAAGGCATACATTCATAGTAACCTTCCTAACTTCTAATACTAACGTAACACATATCAATACCCATGGCAAGCTTGGTCGGAATCTCCTCATACCCAATGTTCTTAGAAAAATTACTTTATTGCGTTTCGTATATATTTATATATTTTTGAAAACTTTACCTTTGAACCAAATCCGGTTATAGTCTAGATAAAAAAAAATATACTAGTTCGCTATAACCTTGGCTCTGATACCACTTTCTGTCACACCACGCCAATGGCGGAAACACGTGGCGCGACGGTTCAAGCGTATAAAGTCAAGGTTAACGCAAATCACAAGTAATTAAGAAAATGGGTCATTTATTTAGGCGTCAAAAACCATGTTTAACGATTACACGTAAACTAGATTGTTTTTAATACAGACAAGGAGGTTTCTCAAATATATCCCATATACTTGGGAGATAAAGGTGAAACCCCTCAAAAACACCCGACGCCCATACGAGAGATTCCGTTGACCCAGCTCGCCATGTTTATCTTCAATCAATTACCTGAAAGATATGTTTAAAATTTCGTCAATATATAAATATTGGTGAGTTCACAGGTTTTTAGTTTCCAAAACTTTAACTCTTGGGAAATACCATGTTATGACAATTTATAGGAGTTGCAAGTTCCTACAATTCTACTTGAGCCTATAATCAAACCAAGACAAATAATAATAATGCCCCGCTCCAAGTCGTTACTCGGTATCCTACGACTTGATTTCAGAATACGTGCACCCCAGACATACGCCGATGCATAATCGACGCTATCGATTAGGGGTGGGCCTTGTCAGGCACCAATAGTACTATTCAAATATTCCTTCGGTTTCATTTCCCTGAATAAATGATTATAAAAGAGAGGTCTCAACCCCGAGTGGCGATCACATCTCAAGTAATTATCCCGTCAAACATTTTCCCTAACATATCTTTCCCCCGAAAAACGTAAAATAGTTTAAAATGGGGCCGTGAGACTCACCTGAATCTGTGTCCGGCTCAAAAGGAAAGATAGCAAATTTGTGGTCTCGCACCTACAAACGTCCTAGACGTATAAGTCACTACACCTATAGTGCATGTGCCTTGGCAAGTTGTACACCCAACTCCCCGACCACGAGTTATTCCAATTCCCGTTTAATTAAACGCGTATCCTAGGTTCGTTGGCGATGGATTACCCTTTTCTTACAAGTTATATATTATTCTTGTTAATACTTCTTTAACTTGTATATTATTATCCTCGATTCGATTTCTCCTAACGTATAATTATTTTCCCATTCAAATAATTATACTTAAGATCGTATCGTTCGATATAATATTTTCTTAACACTCGACCCGACTCACTTTGCCGCATATTTATTTTCCCATTCAAATAAATGTGCTAAGGTCTTGTCGTTCGGTAGTATATTCTTAACGCCCGACTCGACTCACCATGCCGTATATTTATTTTCCCATTCAAATAAATATACTAGGATCTCGTCGGTTCGGCATACACACATATATATATATATGTATTTTGTCTACTCGTCTCGGTTTTCCTTCCCACATATCTACTTTCCCATTAAGTAGATATACTAGAATTTCGTCGAGACGAGCATATATATATATATATATATATATATATATATATAAACGTGTAATTTTTCTTGTTAAGTCCATACGTTTGTTTAACGTTCTACTCATTTACGTTATGTTTTCTCCCACGAATATTTTCTCCAACACTTAGGAAAGTGTTATATAATTTTCACCCATGTTATATATATTTTACTTCCTAAAATATATATTTTCTTATCTTGCCGCAATGACATTTTTCTCTTGTTTGTCCGTTTATCGTTATTGTTTGTTAACATGTCTAAGTCCGATATCTTAACTTGTATAGTTAATTTTTCCAAGTTTTTCCCAATATTTGTTTTATAGAAATATTATTCATATTTCTAATTCCTAACACATATTACTTGGAGGGTTCAAAAATACTTTTGTATTTTTAACCCAACTTGTTAACTTATATACAAAAATGTTTCCAACACTTTTATATTCCCATTTATGTAAAAGTGTTCATTTTTATATAAGTTTTCTCAAGTTTTTAATCTTGTTCAACATTTTTATAAAAATATCTATTTTTATAAAATCCTTATGTTGATACAAGTCCATATTTTTATAAACTTCCATTTTTATAAAAATACACTTTTTATACAAAATACATAAGTAGTTTACTAATGTTTACCAAAACTATCCTTGGAAAGTTATTATTTATGCTTTTGACACCAAACTTTCCGTTATTGCATTTTTTGATTAAGGTTTCTAAAATATTCATTTTAGTCCCCTAACTTTCAAAGTTACAACATTAGTCCCTTAACTTACAAATGTTGCATTTTTCCACCCTAACTTCCAAAGTTAGCATTTTTCTCCCAACTTAGTGGACTTTGAAGATTCATCTTCTTAATGTTAGGTTATTTTTACATCATACCACTTTTAATAGTCTTATATTCCATAAATAAGGCTACTAATATGTGTGTTTAGTGTATTTGTCCATCATATCCAAATTTCACTCATCTAAGTGAGTAGACTTTAATTTTGTAACTTCTACATTTATGATTTTCTAACATATTCCATCTTATATTAGACCTTAGATGGTCATTTTATTATGATTAAAACTATCTTTTAGTATATTCAAGTTTCTTTCACAAATCATGTTCAAATCATCATCCTACATGGTGTATGTGTAGATTTTTATAACTTTTAAGAAACACTACATTACTATCATCAAATCCATGATCCATTTACATGTCTTTAATCATCCATTTTACTCATGTAAAATCTATTAAAGCTTATGTTTTCAAAACCACATTTTAACCATTCATGTACAACTTGCTTCTAAGAACACATAACATGAATATTAATGATCAAAGCAAGGTTAAGAAGCTTACTACTAGCACAAGGCTAGGGAAGACAAAAACCTTGGATTTGAGTGGGGTTTAGTGTGTTCTTCCAAGTGGTTAAGCTCCAAGCTCTTGAAACACACAATGGGGTTTTGATGGATGGATGTTTGGAAGTGATTTGAATGTGTTAAACTTGAAAGAATGATGTGTGTGGGTGTGGTGAAACTTACGGCCAAAAGAAGCAAGGAAGAAAGAAGTTTTTGCTTTGTTGCTTCAAGTGTCTAACACATGTTTTCCTTTTATAAATCTTCCATATCTTTCAAATATAGCAAGTAATCTAATGGAGATTGTATTGTGTACTAGGTGATCTTTGGTGGATTTGTTAGTGTGTGTGTGTGTGTGTGAGCCGTGAATTGAGAGAGAGAGAGAGTGGGAAGATTTTGTGAATCTATGAAGGATATGTTAATCTCTTGCAATCCTTTATAATCTTCCCAAAATCACACATTAGATTATGAGATCTCTATATTAGATTTATGTACTCAAGTGTGTGTACTTAGGTAATATTATGGCATGATCTTGTATTGGCATTATATGGCCATTAGGCCGATTTCTATCTTACAAAAGTAAGATTTTGAGCATGCTTTTGTACTTGTAATCTTGCATATTATCTTGTCCATGCATGCTTAAATCCTTAGGTTTATGTAGGGTGTTTAGACTAAAAGAAAAAGGAAATTTGTAAGGGTTTAGGCCGGCCCCTTTGTGGGTTTAGGTGGGGTCCACAACACCAAATATTTACCCATTATTTGTTAAGTTAAATCCCTCTTCGTTCGGGTGTCGTTCGGGTATTTTTCGGGTTTTAACCGCGCGTTATTCTGTCACAACCCGACCAACGTGGTCCTGGTCGAAATACAGATTGGTACCAAACTTGCACAGCGGAAGTAACAATTATTATATTAAAGGTTTTAAATACAATTTCTAGTTCCAAATATATAGAAATACAATACTTAAAGAATGGTTCAAAGGTATGCCAAGACGAAGCGCAACGGTCGTCGAAGCAGTTGATGATGTGTAATCCTCAAATCAATCCAATCTCTATCCGTGCTTAGCTCTATACGCTCTATCCCGCAACAAATATAGTATACCTCGCCTTCACCATCCATCCATGAGTTGTACCTGAACACATGCTTAAAAATAGTTTGGGTCAACAAATATGTTGGTGAGTCCGTGGGTGCATTACACTGGTTTTAAAATAAGTTTATCGTCAAAATCCGGTTTATAAGTTTACATGATTTTCCACAAAATAGTTTATAATTCCAAAACAGGTTTACAAGTTAATACAGTTCAACATATGGTTGCACTGGTGATGTACAAGCCACACCTCAAACCTGTACGCTGAATCCATCTACTCCCATTATGGATTCCCATGGCAAAATACGTGTCTTAAACCTCAGTGGAGGGTTCCCCGGGTTTCCGGGTCCACTGTGTGTGGGGGTTTCCCCAAGTAGTACTACCCACATATTAAGTGGCCCAATCTCCCGTTGGGTTAATGAGTGTGAAGGTTTGGTAATCGGGAGCACACCTTGTCACATCAATAGTTTATCATACCGGTTTTACACTGGAAGCATATGTTCACCCCAAAACAGTTTAAAAACAGAAAAAGAGGGGATGGTTCACGAGACTCACCTGGAAGCAATGCACATGAATAGTTTATGATAAACGAGGCGCCTGGCATCTTGTATAAGTATTCTCCTGATCGAATCCTAGGTCGAAAAATATTATTAGTGTTGGGCTTTATTTATAAATGTTACGCGTAGGGACGTGCTCGAGCATATGGTTTCTATATTATACTATTAACGTCACTCTAGTGATGGTGTAAACTTGTGTGGTCTCTAATCGTAGGATATAACTGACACTCATGGTTCGAATCGTGTTTGCTATCATTGGTGAATCCTTTTGTCTTAATGATTCTTTGTGTCTCTTATTAGTTTTCCGTATCTTGTTATCCAAAAGGTTGGGTATACTTGCCTTGTTAATAAGCAAATGTTGGTCCAATTATTATGCCCCAAGTCCATGTCCGGGGTTGAGGTAATCCGTTTATACTTGGTATGCAATAGTTATGACCACTTCCTAACCTTATTTCTTAATATCAAGTTCTAGTAGTCCTATGTTGTGTCCAATGCTTTTGAGTCCTAAGTTTACTGTCAACACTATGATTTAGCTCAAAATATATATGAGTTCATACAATATGTTTTGTCGTATGTATGTTCTAGTAAAGTCCGAGTCTTAATCATCATAACCATACTCAATCTTATGTCCTAGTATGATGTTCGAGTCTTAGTAAGGTTTTGAATCTAAATATATCCGAATCATTAGTCTCAATGCTTTAAGTTCCAAGTACTCTATGTCATGTCCACTTTCCTTTCTTTATCCATCTATTCAAGTCTTAGGTGTCGATGTCCGAAGTTTCAAAGTTACCATGCATTCAATACATATACCTATTATTAATACTATCCAGTACACATGTATTTTCATGTTTAAGGTCGTTATTAAACTCGGCAAGTCCCACACGCGACTCTATATAATACGTGAATAGTTATAACTAAATGTTAAGTTATCGGGTTTCTGTTATACCTCTCGTCCAGGTTACTGTTCAGGTTAGTTAATGATGACTCGGTTGACTGCATCGTTGACCAGGTTGACTTTTGTTGACCCGGTTGACCGGGTTAACTGGTCGTTGACCAGCTGTTGACCGAGTCAACTCGGTTGACTCGGGTCTTGGCCCTTCATCTTCTACATAATAATCATCATCAATAATCGTCACAATCCTAAACTCTATTTCCATTAATCAATCAGCCATGAACAATGTAAGAAGATCTTAAGTTTACCCGTCTCGCGGACTTCCTTCGCCGAACCTTCACCAAAACCCGACTGCCACTGCAGCCTTTAACCCATCTGAACCCTAAACCCGCCATTGTCGCCTCCTCCGGAGAATAGATACACGCCGCCGGGGGCGGCGGTGCTCCGCCGCTGCTACTCCTTTCCTTCTCTCTCGATCTCTTCATCTTTCTCTTTCTACCGTCTCTTTCTCTAACGATCTCTGGATCTCTAATAATAATCGGTAAAGTGGTGAAGGTGAGGGTATGGTTGTGGGGTTGCGGCCGACGGAGCTCCGCCGGAGGCGGCGGTGAGAGCCCTCCGGCTCGTCCTCTTCTCTCTCTAGTTCACTCTCTCTCTATGTTTGTGTGTGGGGTGAAATGAAATGTACAGGATGTGTGTTGTGTTTTTATAAAAGAAAAGCAATTGGGTGTCATCAAGAGGGGGAGGACAAGTGTCCTCCTCTTGGTGACTCACCCAATTCCGACCGGGTTCGTTAATGCGTTTAAAATCGGTCTCGCAACGCGTTTCGTAATAATATTTTATTTGTAATGGTTCGGTTTTCAATTTCGTATAGAAACGTAATGTTATAATATTCTAAGCGCGAAAAATTTTGGGTCTCAAACCGGATTGTTACATATTCGGACATTAAAAATACTTTTAATAACCCTTAAACATAGTCTAATTTAAGCGTTGATTGGTTATTTAGGCTTTTGTCGGGTGAAATTATAAGTTATACGCGTATCGGGTGCGGTACGCGCACTTTATTCGTTACCAGGAGATTCGTATGAAAAGTTCTCACTTGTGGCTTTGGAGTTTCAAAACCCATTTTATTTTGTGAAATTACCCTTTATTTTATATCCTGGGTGTCCGGGATCCTTTACGATTATTTAATTTTTACCGGGTAATCGCCAACGTCCATACCGGATAAGTTTATTCGCACATGATCTTATCATGTTTTGTCATTAAACGTATGCATTCCTATGCATTATTTGGGAATTGCTATCTCCTAAGGCCTTGATAAATAATCAACACATAATTGCATTTAATTACGTTAATCATATATTAGTTAATTAGTACGGAATTACCTTATTTTTGCCGGTTGTTACAGGTATGCTCACCTGTAACACCCCAACCGATGGCGGAAACATCGAGGTGTCACGTAGTGACGATTGTTCAATAGCTCATGGACTAGAAATGTAAATTTGAATACATTGAATTTAATAATTTATTACATCAAAAGAAATACAACAATTACGACTAGCAATCTAAACTAAGATACAGTAATCTCAATCTAAGTCTATGTTTCAAACGCTTGGAAGTAATCTCATATAAACCTGAAACATGTACGAAAATGATTTGGTCAATACAAAATGTATTGGTGAGCATACCCTGTTTGAATAAATATAGTAGGAAAAGTGTTTAGCAATTCATGTGCGGTACCATTTGCAATTATGTAATAAGTAATATCCGTTCAAAATCAACCCTATGTAAAGAAAAGCAGATATATATAATATGCGCTAGTAGTAATGTAATACATAGCAATGACGAGGACTCTCAACAGAGTCACAAGGGTATATACCATAGTACTATTTATTGAAATGCCAGGCCCTCAAAGGTTAATGATTTTGACAAGTCATAGACACACAAATTAACATAACGCAAACACACATGAGAATTGCATTTAGTGTAAGAATAACATTTAGTCATAGTGTACATGAATAGCCCCAAAAGAGTAAAACATGAAAATGGGGAAAGATATACTCACAGTTTGCGAAAGCGATCAAAATCCAACTTATGCAGTTGTGAGCTAAGTAATGGGAATTCCGAAGAATCCAACCTATAATGTATAAGAGGTACTAATAAGGAAATGTCTAAAAGTCTATGGTAACTAGGGTTGTAAGGCATTAGGGCTTGCTAGACTCGTATAGGGAAGATGAAATTTTTAATAGTAACTTGAACGACAGTTTTGAAATAAATATATCATGATTAATTACATAAGCGACTAAAACAATTTTGTATCCCACATTTAGGAACATTTTCTACTTTATAGAAAATATCCACAAATTAGATTTTATGATTTATATTTAACTAAACAATATATTATATCTAATTAAATATAAATTAAGGTAAATAATACAAGAGATGATCCAAAAATGTTGTTTTTATGAAAACTAATTATTTTCTGATGTCAAATAGCGAAAATATTATTTCCATAATTTCTCTCAATTTATTTGTATTTAAAACATATTTAATGAGTTTAAATAATGTTTTAATGATAAAAAATAGTAAAAATAACCTTTTTATGAGAAATTACATTTTATTTCAGTTTATTATCCATAAAAATAAATATCCAGAAATTTTGAGGTTAAAATCACTTAAAATGAATTTTTAATCATTTAATTATGATTAAAACAATTTAATTCAAGAAAAATAGGAAAATAAAGTATTTTCCAGAAAATAAAAATATAATAATTTTCTTTAGGGTGTCAAGATACTACACGAAAATTTTTATAATTTTTAGAGTAAGAATGAATTTTCTAGGAATATTATAAGATTTTAGCTAATATATATATATATATATACATATAATTATTGATATATTAAAAGCAAAATAGAAGAAAAGGAAGCAAAAAGAAAAAGAAGGGAAAAAATGTGGACAGTGGGGATCGAACCCACACCCCTCTGTTTACATAACAACCATACAACCACTACATCACACTTACTCTTGTTGAATAATTTTGAAAATAAAGTTATATAAACCTTTATAAAGTTTCATCTTCTTCTTCCCCAAATCAAGCATAAACCCTAATCTTATACCCAAATTCAATTACCCAATTAACTCAAGATTGGACATCGAATTCATGGGGCTTTTGTTCGGGTATGATTAAAGGATAGAATGACATCTAAAATTAGGACTTACAAACTGGAAAACGAGTCGAACAAGAAGCATGTATGGCCGGAACCTTGTGGCCGATTTCTGGGCTTTTAGAATGCGATTCGAGCAATATAATAGTGGGTTAGGACGAGAGGAGGTGCAGAAATGAGATGGCAAGATTGGTTTATCTAGTTGCTTGACAAAAATGAGCGTTAAAACTCTTTGTAATAACTTCGACGGTTTCAAATTTTGGTGTTAAAAGTTGATTAAATTCTGCTAATAACGTACGAATTGAAGAGGAAACAGCTCGAAATTGATTAAGAGGGTCAAAACGCATACATAAACGGGTTTAAACGTGATTAAACATGAATTTAATGTTCGTCGGAGTTAAACTCCGGCCGCCGGAGCCACCTCGCCGGAAAAACGTGGAGGATAGCTGATGTCTTTTTTTTTTAAATACAAGTTTCCCCTTTTGACAACATTAGCCCCTCCTCACTTAACCTAGTTACTTTTTATTATAACTTAGTTAGTTTTTCCTTTACAAAAACTTAACCAAGTTAAGTTAACTACTTTAAAACTTTACAAACTAAGTTATATATTTCTATAGAAATATTTTTTTTTACGACTACGTTCCAACATTCGCATTTGATAAAAACGTATACCCGATCCGTAATCAATATTAACGATAAATTTTTAGTTCACTCTAAAATAAATTTTGAAAACGACGAAACTTATAGGGACTATAATGGAAATATTTGAAGGACTATTTTTGTCAATTAGATGAAAGACGAGGGTGACGGATGTCACAGTCTCCCCTACTTTAGAAAATTTCGTCTCGAAATTTCTGTCAAGTGGAGGTTCCTATGAAACAGAAGGCGTTGTAAAAGTCAAGTAGGTGTTAAAAATTGCATCAGTTATCACTTAACAAAATTTAAAGTAGTGGTTTAATACCCAAAGCAAAAGCTTCAAAATCTTTGATAGTTAACTCAAAGTTAGAAAGTTGTGAGTTTAAATGAGAAAGGTTTTGGGAATGTGTAACTGGTGAAGGCAGAGGCACTGATGAAGCAGTCTCCCTAGTTTAGAGTGTTTTATGACTGAACTTTATTAAGGACATGCAACAGGATTCGACTAACAGAGAGTGTAAGAGTATACAAAGTTTAAAGTTTTATGTAGCGATAGTCAACAAGGAAAGCTCCAACAAAACTAATTGAAGCTTATGTAAAATGTTCTTATCGAAAATGATGGTCGTTAGTCAACGATCTAATGAAGAGGTAAATATAAAGTAATGGGTAGGTTCTTGGTTAGACTCCGAGTCCGCTCCCGCGGTATCGTTTATGCTTATATATAGGGTGTACCGCAGCTGACCCACCACACTTCCGATACTTTGGACTCGTACTGATTATCATCCAACAGCCTAAATAGAATTACACACCACCCTCATGTACATGTAAACCCATGATTACGTTCCGGACCGTAACCATCGATTTACCTTACACTAGGGTGTTATGCTTTTCCATAACCCTATCCTAAGTAATACTAGAAACAAATGCGTGCAATCAGGATATGCTAAGTAATTGATACTGCAATGAAACAATGACATGGTTAGAGGTCCTTCCCTTTCGGGTTTACCCTTTAACCGTAATGAGAGTAACATGTAAGTAATAGACATGGTTAGAGGTTCTTCCCTTTCGGGTTCACCTTCAACCGGTAAATTTCTGTTCACATCGTTGAGCTCTAAACACCCAGATGGATAAACTCCGAGATTTACACCGTTCCCTCAGATTAAAGAAATACTCTAATCCGAGTCGTACGTGGGCACTGGCTTAGATCTCATACGAGTTATCAACTAATATGTTCATTGGCCATGATGATGAACAAAATAATGTAAAGTATAACAGGGTTTTGCTCACAATAAAAAAATATGCATACAAAATATGCGTTCATGTAAGTATATAAGTATAGCATAAAATTTTGATTGAAAAAAAATAGTATAATATAAATCGAGTAAATCGTTCAAAATGAAAGTAAACGAGTTAAATTAATGCTCAAAAACCAGTGTTGTAATAGTAACTACTATAATTAGTGCGAGTGTAATAAGATAAATTTTCGTTTATCAAAGCGTAGTTTGCTCAAACTTTGTGATATAGTTGAAAGGATAGTAGTAATGCATGATAACTTTTTAGAAATCGAAGTGTGTTTTAGATTCAAAACAGGTTCATTAAAAAAAATCTTCGTAATTATGAGATGTCAAGTTTGAAAAGTGTTATAAGGCTTATTATTAGTTGCAAATTTCTCCCGAAAACATATATTGGATACGTCCTATGAGAACAAAAGGTTTACATTTGACCTTTAAAATATGCAATACAAGTTTGTAAAATGCAAAATGAAACCATTTCATGAAGTATGTGTAAATCCAATGTGTTTTAAAAGACCAAGATTTAGAATGACGTGAAATGATAAAATCAACATATGTTATATATTACCAATATTTAAGAATATGGACATATTTGCCCATATCTCCCCCTTTATAATGTAGTATAGATTATTATTAAATTCGAGTTATCATAAAACTCCATCTTCCCTACATAAGACTAGTAAAACCCTAATGCCTTAGATTCTAGATACCTTAGATTTTTAAGTCACTTCCCTCATTAGTATTTTTATACATATAGGTTGAGTTCTTCGGAATTCCCAGCCTTTTGTGGCGAACTTTGTTGGATTTACCAATTAGCCAAACTATGAGTATATCTTTCCCCTTTTTCATGTTTTACTCTTTTGGGGCTATTTATGTACACTATGACTAAATGTTATTCTTTCACTAAAATGCAATTCTCATGTGTGTTTGCTTTATGTTAATTTGTGTGTCTATGACTTGTTAAAATCTAATACCTTTGAGGTCCTGGCATTTCAATGAATGGTACTATGGTATATACCCCTTGTGACTCTGTTGAGAGACCTTGGTCATTGTCTTGTGATTCATTATACTCAAAAATGGTTTTCAAAGTGTTGTCTTATTCTATTGTCTTAGGGTTGGTTTTAACTGATACTGCTTAAATACATAATTGCAAACAGTATACAACACATGAATTGAGAAATGTTTTTATACTATATGTATTCAAAATAGGGTATGCTCACCAATACATTTTTGTATTGACCTATACTATTTTCGTACATGTTTCTGGTTATTTTTTAGACGCCTTTGGAATTTATACTTAGATTTTAGATTCATTGTATTTCAATTTAGATTGTTAGTTTGAATCATTGTATATTTGTATCTCATTTCAATGTAATAAACTATTTAATCAATGTATCACTATTTACACTTTAGTACCATGAACAATCGTCACTACGTGACACCTCGATGTTTCCGCCATCGGTTGGGGTGTTAAAGATTGGTATCAGAGCCATGGTTATAGGGAATTAGGTTATTAGAATGTCTTTTAGCCTAGTCTATAACTAAGCTTACATTCACGAGTCATCTCGTGTATATTTCTCTTTATTCTTATATTTTCTTTCAAGATATTTTCAGTATGATTCTTTCTTGTGACATCCGTCACTTTTTATTCTTTTATATAATAATAATAATAATAATAATAATATTAATAATAAAAAAAATTCAGATTAGATATATATATATATATATATATATATATATATATATTCTTTTTTTTTCTTCTTACCATCCCTAAACCATAACTAAACCCAACCCAAACCAAACTTGAGCCCAAGTCCAACAAACCAACCCTTTTCTTTTGAAAATTCTCGGCCCAACAGCTATGGCCCAACACAGAACCAGGCCCAGCTCCACTCTCCTTCTCCCTTATGTGTTTACAAAAAAAATAAAAAAATAAAACCTATATGCTGCTAACCGGTATCGAACCCGAGTCCATCCGGACAACACACACACGAACAACCATCTCAGCTACCCCTCAGTTTTGTTCTAATCCCAACCCAAATTATATTAATACCCTTCCTACTGATCCAATTCACTCTTCTTATTCTGCTACTGCTACGCGTGGGAGCAAGAAAAACAAGAAAAACAGTCAACAGCTGAACATGGCATGTAACCATTGATTGACTCGCATAATGAAATTAGCTGCTTATTTCGCGTATTCAACACATGTAACACGGTCAAAACATACCAAAGATTAGCTTAATTCGCGTCATTATATTCATTAGGGTCAATACTTACCAAATCAACATCCGGGCTTGTACCCTATAAATTGAACATCACTACACCATCCCTGATCGCCGATAACCCTCTCTTCACTCTCAATTTTCTGTCTAAACAACCTGCAAACAAGCATTGAGTCGCGATTGACTTTTTCGTTGACCAAGCTTAATCCCGATCACGAGTCTTTGTAAGTTCAATATTTGTTGTGGGTTTCATTGTTCGGCCCTTTGTGAACAATAGCCCCAAAGATTTAGGGGCTATTGAACACGAATTGAATGTGTTTAGGAATTAGGGCTCATTTGATATTGAATTGGGGAAGAACACGTTTAAAAACAAGTTTATATATTAAACGATTTCGAAATAAAACAAATATGATCCACAGATCAGTTGGTTGGGTTGTTTTGTTTAAAGCATAGAACCGGGTTTGAACCCAGGTTCGAGCCCCACAAAAACAACATATTTTTTTTTACTTTACTTTTCTTATATATACATTTAACATATTATTTTTTTAAAAATAGTTTTTAAATACTAAACGTGGTTTATAAATTCTACAAAAATTACTATATGATCTTCCACTGCTAAAGTCCATCATTCAATTTTTATTTTTTCAAAAATAATTTATTTAATATATATATATTACAAGTTTATTCATTTAAAATTGTAAAATTCAATAAAAATATCTAAGCGATTTTATAAAATTTCACAGAAATTATCCTAAACTTGTATGACAATATACATTTCAGAAAATATTTTTAATTTAGAAAAACCGTTTGTTTAATATTTTTAATCAATTTTTGTTAGTTTTAATCATAAATAAATCATAATAAATTCATTTTTCAATATTTTTGTACCAAAATTTTACATAAATTATTTCTCTTCATTTGGAACTGAAATACAATTTTTAATTCAGAAATTCTTTGATTTTAATATTTTTAGATATTAAAGTCATATTTTGACAATTTGAAATAATTAGATTAAATATTCTATTTTCAAGAAAATAATTTTATAAGAATTATTTTCATACTTAAAACCTTATGTTGTGACTATATTCAACTTAAAATTTTACAAAGAGACTTTTATTTATTTATTTACTAAATTTCTTATATTTAATAAACAATTTGTTTATTAAACAAATAAACGTTTATCCCCAATTCGAAGCCCTAGAAAATACTTATAGACTAGATAGACTTAGACTTATTTGTTACATTATACATAGGGTGACACTTGGTAACGTTGGATTACACTTATTCAATTATACAAGACTTACCACCTCGCTAAGGTGAGTATTTCCTATCCCCTTTTTGCTTTTATACATTTTTGGGGTGTTACATGTACACTATTACATTTTCAAATACAAGTTTACATTTTTACAATACAATTCTAGTACTATGTGCATTGCTTACAACGTGCTTTATGCTTAGACAATACATGTGGATTACATTTGTACTTAGTGAAATCATTAACATGGTACAAGCCGACCTTAACATTGGATAGCGCTATTTGGATTGACAACCCGCCTAGATTGATTCTCCCCCTTTTTCATCGGAGAATCCGTGGCCAGTGTTAAGCCTTTTTATCCATTTATTGGATAAGTACACTACAGTTCATACAGTACATTATACAGTCACATGGTTGATTTCGCTCATTTGTATGATACATAGTTTACATAATTGCACTGTAGCTTGCACTTGAATTGTATAACTTTTTAACCTACTATATATATCAAAACTAGGAATGCTCACCAACATTTCATATGTTGACCAAATCTATTTTGTACATGTTTCAGGTGCAGTTTGATCTAGTGCTTTAACAAGAGATACTTAGTGCATTATTTTAATCAGTTATTTCGTTATTTACATTTCATTTAAAACTTTGTATTTTCCATTTCCATGTAAGACAATTTTGGATTATTCAATAATATTTACATTTTAGTACCATGAGCTTTTGAACAATCGTCACTACGTGGCACCTCGATGATTCCGCCATCGGTTGGGGTGTTACATTTCTCGTTATTCTTTCGGTATTTTTCTTGGAGAAGAAGACACTCGTATTTCACAAACGAAACGATATCACCAAGTTAGGAGTGATATCCATACCTTGGTGATTAGTTTCACTCCTCTATATCTTATACATATTTGGAATATATCTTTGGGATATGAGTGACATCCACACCTCAAAGAGTATTTCCTCCAAAAAGAAACTTAACCACTAAGCTGGGAGTGATATCCTTATCTTAGTGACTAGTTTCACCCCACCGTAGTTTTCAATTTTGAAATACATCTTTGAGTTAGGAGTGAAATCCACATCTCAATGATCTATTTCTACACCTCGTTTTTTAATCTCGCTAAAGTTTTGGAATTCACTAGTGATGGGGCACGTGCAATCTGGAAGGGTTAGCGCTTGTATCCTAAGTTTTCCGTCTAGGCCTGGTATTTCGTATAAATCCCAATCAGACGAGGGGCCCGTATACCTACCTGAGAACTCTTGGGATGAGCATTCACTTATAGGCTAAAGCACGCCCCCGCAAGTCACTAGGAAATTTCAAATACTTAGGTTAGTCAAAGTTTCCTATGGAAACAATCCCAATGATTTATGTTATTGATATTTTGTGTCTTGTTTATCATTTGAAGTTTCAATTTCATCGCTTGTTATTTCATATGCTATTATTTATTAATCATTCGCTTTTGGATTCTTCATCATCATTATTAAAACTTTTGTTCCTTATATTATCGCATTAAAATTTACATTATTTCATTTATGTTTTGTGACTTTTACACTATACAGTATTTCTCCCTTGAGTTAAAACATTTCTACCAATGACTCAAAAATTTTAAACCTTATGTCTAACTTCGACTGCGTCCTGATTTTGGGAATGTTGCGTCATCACACAATTAAAAATGAAAATGATTTCCCAAACTTATTAATCAACCTATTTTATATCATCATGTTTATAAACTCAATTGATCGATGTCACAGTATATCCCTAAACTAAGAACTTTTGTATCCGCTTGTGCGTCCACAATACTCACGACACAATATATCCTCATATGCCTCATACTGATCTACACCCAGTCTCCTTAGCCATAGCCAACTACCACTAGTAAGCTCCTTTTGGCCAAACTAAACTCATATATAAATGTCTATCTACCCGATACACAACGGTACACTGCCCTTTAAAAACGATTGACTTAGCAACTTTTTCCTTTGTTGTCTTCTCACAAGAGCACAAAACCCAAATGTCCAGTTTTGGAGAAGCCTATTCACCATATTAGTTTACACCTTGTATACACATTGTGCCTTAAAACAAATAGCACGCTATGAGCCCAAAGAGATGCCTTAATGATCCTTGTAAACAAACGGTCTTTCAACGTATAAATTTCGTAAAAATTTCGTAAACAGTTTTGGAGAAGCCTATTCACCATATTAGTTTACACCTTGGATTTTCTCAAACATATCTTGATGCTCTGATTGGTCCGTACTGGCTTGTACGAACATGTCAGGTTTTGCCACGTGTTCCTCGTCATTTAAGCTCGGCTGCTGGGCGGGTGATTACCGCCCAAACCAATCCACCAAGTTCTTATCCGCTAGCTTGGGGTTGTCCACTACTCAAGCTTACGTGGTTGGGCTTGTCTTTTGGGTATGGGCCCATGTTATTTTCGATGTAGTTTTGGGCTCATATCCCTTCAGGTTCTTTATACGGTACATGATTAAAATTATTGTTTTCAAATATAATACACTAGAGCGTCCCGGGTTGAGAAATTTAATATGATACATCAATTTTACATATGAAATAGACTGATGTATAACTCTAATATTAATATCTAACCTAAAACAAATTAACAATGTACAACTCCAATGCTAACACCTAACCTAAAAGAATGTAAAACTTTAATGTAACTCTAATATTAACACATATCCTAAAGATTAAACAAATGTACAACTCTAACATACTAATATTGATACCTAACTTAAAACAACGTATAACTCTATTAACCTATTCGGCTCTGGTTGAAAAAAAATCATATTTACTGATTTAAACATAATTAGTGACTTGTCTATACATAATTAATGATTTACCTGAACACTTTGTGTTTTTTTTCCTGTATGAACAAAACCCCACAAAAAAATTTATCCGTTTTTTATATAGCACTATGGTACTCGTTGGAAAGATAATAAAACGCTCGTTAATTTTGGGTAATTTTTTTCTTTAAAAAATCTCGTATATTAAAGATATTAACGTTTAAAAATTATAGAAGGAAACATGAGGGTGAAAAATCCAATTTTGTTTTTAAATTATTTTTTTCCTAAAATATCTCAATGACACATGACACACTCAAAGAAGAGAATGTCTCTTTGAGTGTCATGTCATTTAAATGGCTTTGGTTTATTATATGTATAGATTAATTACTATACTATATCGCTACATCGTTACGCACATTTTTATTTCATATTTGATTCGTATATCTTCCGAATCTCTCAGATATAGGGCTGGCAATTTAGACACGAACACGATAACCTGATACGAACCTACACGATTTTAACAGGTTTCGTGTTTGGCCTTAACAGGTTTCGTGTCTATAACAGATCGACACGTTAAGACCTGTTTATTTTCGTGTCATGTTCGTGTTTACCTGTTTCGTGTTCGTGTCTTATTGTGTACGTGTCTTAACAGGTCTTGTCGTGTCTTATCGTGTTTCTTATCATGTCTTGTCGTGTCTTATCGTGTCTTATCGTGTCTTGTCGTGTTTTATCGTGTCCTGTCGTGTTAACTTATTTTAGTAGGTGTTCCTTATCATGTCTTGCCGTGTCTTATCGTGTTAACCTGTTATACACAGGTTCGTGTTCGTGTTTGAAAAAAATTACACGATTAGATTTCGTGTCGTGTTCGTGTTTACAAGTTTCGTATTCGTGTCTTAACAGGTTCGTGTAACCTGTTATGCCAGCCCTACTCAGATATAATCTACTAGCTTTATAAAGAAAATCAAGTGGCGGGTGGATTTGTATGACTGCAAGCTCAAATTCCAAAGGGTTTTGTTTTTAGTTATATTTTGAATCACCCATTTTTTATAAAATAAAATTTGTATAGTAGAAATTACTCTTCACCGAAGGCCATGTCACACTACCCTACCCTTGTGATGATCACATGGAGTTCACATGTCTACTTAGAGTGTGTAGTGGTGGGGTGTTATGCGGGGGTTATGGTATTAAAATATTAAAAAGTAATAGAAGGGGAGTTATAAAAAAAGAGGTGTAGTGGGAAGGGGGGTTATGTGGGGTTATAAATGATTGGGTAATCATTGCTTTTTATTGTTTTTTATTTAAATAAAAATATTAAATAGTTAATAATATTTCATTAAACATAAAAAAAATTACAAATACTAAAACAAAAAATTACTAATACTAAAACAAAAAAATACAAATACTAAAAAAAATTACAAACCCTAAATAAAAGATAAAAATAATCAAAGGTTATATTTTTCCTCGATTTTTTTCTTTTGTTTCAAACACATTTCCAACGCTTTGCCCTCTAGGTGGTCGTGATTTGCCGTGTAAAACGCAAAGTCGCGTTCAAACTGTCGTGCTCTCATGATGTCAACCACCTCTCGGTTTTCTTGGATACGCTGAGCCCCGATGTCGCGTAAGTCTTGGAGCCGCTGGTTCATTTCAGCAAATGCCGGGATTAACTGGTTCACCCCCGACGAAGACTTCGTCCGTGCGGCTCGAGCAGCCCGTCGACCGGCGGGACGAGGTAGCTCCTCCGCGAATCATTTGCATAAATAGTGGGTTTATTATTTTACAAATTACATTTGGGGGGTATTGGGGGAAAAATTGAAATTGGTGATGCATAGAACTTGTTTGGCGGCAAGTTTTATTTCTTATATAAGGCGAGGCCTCTGCCCATTCTCTCCATCCCATTCCACACCTATACAAATACATTATAACCACAATAAACCCCCATTTACAACACATTGTAAAAAACTAAACAAAATACCAATATGAGATATAATACTTTTCCTGCAATTGTTCTGGAGGGTGCTTAAAAGCATCCGCTCCTGTCTCATCCCCCATTTACAACACATTGGGTCGATGTTACATTCACATGGAGTTTTAACAGTTTTGGGCGGGGATGAGCCGTGCTTAAAAGCATCCGCTCCTGTCTCATCCCCTGCTTGGCATCGCTTTTCTGGGGTCCAAAAAAGCGGTGCCTTTGGATCGGTGTTACATCCACATGTAATTTGTAAACTCAATTACAAAGGCTGATTTCTTGCACTCCCAAGAACACTATTTGCCTATCAAATCATCTGCAAATTACAAGACCATTGCATGCAATGCTAGAGACCTTGTGAGTGTGTTTTATAGCCTGCATGGTTGCAGGAATCGAGCATGCAAGAAGACTAATTCTCATTTGGTGGTTTCAATGCATGGAAATGGATTGGCGGGATGATGGCGGCAATATTGAAGACCACGCCACTTTGATTGGCGGCATCAATGACTTCCCCAAACCAATTGGCGGCATCAAGGTAAGTGCCCAAATGGATTGGCGGCATCTAAACCCACTGAAAAAGTTTATGTTGATACCGCTAAATGGATTGGCGGTATCACTTTAATATTTACTAGTGGGAATGTCCGCGCGTTACGGCGGGTGCCCCAATTGGTACCTGGTCAAATAGGTTCAAGAGTAAAAAACGAAGGCGTGTTTGGCACCGGCTTGAGCTGCTAAATGCATCACATGAGTAAAATGTACTACCTCAAACAATTTGTTCAGCTAAATGGTGTCGTTTAAGTCCCCTTCTACAACAAAAATCCCATTTTTTTTGCAACAAATGTTGACGAGCCCTTTTGAGGGTAGGATCATAATAATCATTGAAATTGTCAAACCCTACAACACCGTCACCATGGCGTTTTAACCCGATGCTGGCGTGGCTTCCAATGATTGTTTGATAACCCTATACTATTGCAACTCCAGTTTACAATAATAAGTTTAGCTGCAGGTTCCAAAGAAATTATAAAAGTCATACCTGAATGAAAAAAAAATATCAAGAAACCAAACTCATATCAAGAAATTTATATTAATAAAAAAAAGGGAACACAACAAGTCAAACTCCAATCAAGAAAATAAACAAGACAACATCATAACATTTAAACTAATGTGTTCTCTTTATTTGAATACCATGAAATGATATAACTCCAACCAAATAAAATTAGCACTATAAGCCATGAATCCTACAATAAATTACAATCAGGCGAGTTAATAAGAACATTAAGTTTTTAATTTCTTTTGTTACATATCAAAGACCCCAGTGGACCACGGAAAGTTTCATTGTGTGAGATCCTTCTTTCCGCCATACATGATGCAGCATCATACACCAACAATTGAAAATAAGATAATTTGTTTTCTTTATGATCAAGATTAACAAAATAATTATGCAAATATATCAAAAAGAATGAGAATTCAAGAACAAGTTTACTGGTTTCAGCATCAAAGCGTTGTTGCGTCGTGCCTCAATGATCACTCTTCTTCAAACCATAATACTTCTCATACCATCTAACAAACTTCTTCAACCCCGTTTGAAGATCCGTCGTTGGTTTATACCCAAACTCCTTTTGTGCCAAACTAATATTCGCATGAGTAAACGGGACATCACCATTTCTAGGTAGCTTCATCAAATGTCGTTTCGCTTTCACTTTCAGCAACTTCTCCAAAATACTAACAAGATCCGAAACAGGCACAAGCGCGGTATTCTAAATTAAAAATTCTAAACTGTGCAACCCCTTTCTTCTTTCCACCACTTCCTGTACTCTTTTCAGCAGTGTCTAAAGCACCTAAACAACCCTTTACAATATCATCAATATACGTAAAATCACGCGCAACGGTCCCATGATTACCAGACTAAAAAATGGGAATCGGTTTTCCTTTCAAGATATCATTAGTGAAGAAAAAATAAGCCATATCCGGTCTACCCCACGGTCCATAAACAGTAAATAACCTCAAACCAGTTAAAGATAAACCATAAATATGATTATAAGCATGTGCAATTTCGTCACCTGCTTTCTTCGTGGCAGCATATAGGCTCGCAGGTTGATCAGCTCGGTCTTTTTCCGAAAAGGGTACCTTTGTATTCAAACCCATAAACATAGTTTTGGCACATACCGGTTTGCCTCTTACACATCAAATGGACTGACCTCAGATTGCATATATGTTAGCTAGCACCAACTATCTGTAACAAATAAAATATATGTCAAATTATGTCTTATTGCATTTACAAAAACAAATGTCGGTCTTTTCATTAAACCATCATGAGGTAGTTATGTAGGTAGGTGATTTTGTGTGTACATATTCATGTTCACCCAAAGCAATTGAACAAGAAGAAGGCGAACACACCCAGGAGTTAAGACTCCCTGTTTCATTGGGAATCCTTGTTTGCCACATCCTCCCATGATTTTGAAGACGTAACCTTTGAATTCCTAAAGATATCAAAACAATGAAACCGAGTGATCAATTAATGAATCATAACAGAATTCGATTGTCATTGAATAAAGAGTCCTATAGCCAACAATCTTTACCTCCCCAAGAGCGTCTCCATTAACTTCTTGTGAGATCCTTTTGTCGAAAAATGCTCGGCTACAAAATATTAACATGACAATTTTAAATAACTCACGAAATAACTCATAAATAACAATTTTAATAGAGTAGGCTTTAGTATTCAAAATGGGGGTTGCGGCGCAGCTTGTTGCCCGTTTACCCGCTGCTCACTTGTAATTCTTGTTGGTTTTTAATTAAGAAATATTAGCCAAAAAAAATTAATAACAAAAACCACTCTTAAATTTGTTCATGTCTGATGTACCAAACTTCCCACACTGGCATCAATGCTTTGACACATAGTGAGACTGTCATGCTGTAGAACGATACAATCGTAGGAAAGCGCACATTTTATGAACATACAGGATAACTTATACCGTGTAAAAGACTACACCCTAACTAACAAAAACTTAACAAAATCAATATCAATTAATAATATTTCAATGATAATTTCCATCCTATTTAACATGTTTCTGGTTGTTTAGGGATCAAACTCATCTAATGCATAACTTTGAGATAAAAATATGATAAAAATTAAAAAAAAAACTGATTCCCTAACTTTAATCAAATGATTATATTAAGACAGTACAGAATGCTAAACATAAAAATAATAAGCAAATGCATTAAAAATAAGAGTTGAATAACAAGGCGTACAGTTTTTTATCATCATCAATCTCCAGCTTCTTCTGCCAGCCAGTGGTGGGATTAGCAATATTGAACTACAATAAAGCGTAAAGTTGTATTGATGCTTGGACTGTTAAGAAAGAACCATTAGGAGAAAGAACACTTACAAGGATTTAATGAAAATTGGTGGGTGAAGCTTATGTTATCCATGGATTAGGGTTTGTCTGCCTGATTCAATCGGTTGTAAGTCTGCATTTGTTACAGAAAGGAAAGGGAACTAAAAAGGTTGTCTTGAATGGTAAGGTGTCGATTCAGTTGTTTCAACTGCTCCAATTTAAAGTGAAGGTATTATTGTAGGTGTCTGAATGATGAAGAAGGAAAACAACGGATGATATTATAAATGTGAGGGTAGGGATGTAATATGTTTTGAGGATGTGAGGTAGGAGACCATAGTAAAATTACATTGATATCCTTGCAAGTGTCTTAATGTTCCATAAAGTTCCAATTATACCCTTGTGATATAAGCTTAATTTACTTGTACATGTTGCTATAATAGTTGGATGATGTACAAAATTACTATGTTGTACATCACTCCTCCTTTATAATGTATATTATAGATTAGATACCGCCATTTGAGACCCATACATCACCAATTTTGATTTTTTTCCCCCACTACCCCCCAAATGTAACTTGTTAAATGATAAACCCGCTAGTTATGTAAATGATTCCTCCTCCGCCCCCTCCTCCCTTGCAAAATAGGGATTTTCTTCTGGTGAGTTGAGGTCGACATAACGTGCGTCAGACGTAGGCGTTTCGGGATCAACCGAGTCAGAGGTCCTCGACTTTTTTGAAGGCCTCGTATTTTTGGCTCTAGATGAAGAAGTTCCAACCGTTGGGCGGACGGTGTGCCATTTGGTGCAGTCTTTCAGCACGCACCAACATTTCACGTACGGGAAATTCCCGTATGTCTGATTGTATTCTTCCAAAGCCGCCACAAAAATACCCTCGTCACTTTGCCCACTTTTCCACCCGTACCGGGTGCGCTGATAAATGCCTTGAAAGTTTGTGCATTTTTGGTTGATATCGGTCCACTTGCTCGATATCGAATCGTTCTCCCGGTAGCCCTCTCCTTTACCAGAGAGATCAAAAAATATTGCCCGTACTCTTTTCCAAAAATCGCCTTTGGATTGGTAGTTGACTGAAAAAACAAACCAATAATATAAATAAGTATCCGTTTAAAAACTATATGTAATAAAATATAACATAACCAAAAAAATATATATCTTACCGACTTCAGGATCCTCCGACACGTCAACCCACGCTCGGGTTAACGAGTACAACTCGTGGTCGGTCCATGGTATAACGTTTTTTTTGGCACGACCGCCCGTCTCTTTTCTTGTGTGTCGTCGGCCGGTTGCCTTGCCTCGCACGGGCTCTTCCTCTTCGACCGGGCCTTGTGTCTCCGGAACCGACTCTTGCCAAGCATTTGAAGAGCCGAATATTTGGGATGTCCCATACACTTGTGTTTGGCCAAACCCACCTCCCATGGGCATCCCAAAACTCCTTCCCATGTTAACGTTATACATGTTCGGGTCCCAACCATACGGTTGGTTTAACAGGTTCGTGAAACTTTGCGGGTTTGAACCTGAACCCGGAGCTATAGGTCGGGTGTTGTCGCCACTGGTTTGGGAACCAAACCCGAAACCTCGACCGAAAGGATTCATCTCTGTGTGTTGGCTTGATCTAACTTTGAGTGTTTAGTGTGTGTGTTTTGGATTGTATATGTGTGTGTTTATGTTATGTAGAAGAAGAAGTATATATATAGATAAAAATAAAATAAATCAGAATTTTTTTTTTTATTAAATATTCGACCGTTCAACGGTCAAAGGCACAACCATCCATGCAAAACGCTCGCTATGTTGAAGGCTGGATACCACCATAACGCCACCATAGCGCCTGGGGGGCGGTGTTCCCGGCGCTATGGTTGGCTAAAACGCCGGAAAACGATGCCACTACACATGCCCTTAGATGGTATTTTTCATTTGGAAGGCAGTATAAGAAAACCACCCGCAATGGAGTGGTACGGAGATTCAATAAAAGACCTTTGGTTGTAAGGTCATGGGTTCGATTTTTAAG
Source organism: Ambrosia trifida (assembly GCA_028751855.1). Classification (NCBI taxonomy): domain Eukaryota; kingdom Viridiplantae; phylum Streptophyta; class Magnoliopsida; order Asterales; family Asteraceae; genus Ambrosia; species Ambrosia trifida. The sequence continues at coordinate 9,709,628 of CM054128.1, read as the reverse complement.
AGCGTCGGGTTTTACCGATTATTCCATTGTCATATTTTTGGGCAGGTGAATAGTCAGGTTTTACCAGAATTGGTGGACTTGGTGAAACCAGGAGCTCCTTTACATGTCTGACTATGCCGGGTAAAAGAAGTCCTGATTTAACTAAATAGAAATTCCGATGAAAATTTGTGATGAATTTCGTTGGTCGTAAAAAACCAACTATAAATATAGTTAAAAAATACTACTCCACTTTAGTTTTTCCAGTTGCACACGTTGTTTCTACAGAGATAGTCAGATACCAACCACACGTGGTAGAAACATACAGTAATAAAACATTCCTTTCATATCTATCTATCAATCGATAGCAAAAGACTATCAAACACCATGGAAACCAAACATTGGAAGTTCAAAGGAAATAGTGATATAAAAACTGCATCCGTGTCTTCAATTGCTCGTGTTATTGCAGATGTGAAGACAAACCTCAATCCAAGTGATGATCAAAGACCAGTTATACCTCTTAGCATCGGAGATCCTTCCATATTTCCATGCTTTCGAGCCGATCAAGTAGCAGAAGATGCAGTAGCCGATGCTCTTCGATCTGCTAACTTCAATGGTTATGCACCTAAAGGTGGGCTTCTACAAGCAAAAAGGTACATAATATTATTATTATTATTATTTGTTTGGAGGTGAAGAAGCTTAGTGCAATATATTGGTTATATAAACTATGAACTTAATTTAGTAATTTATGTGTGTATTGTGGATTTATGTTTATGATGTATGTATTAGGATTGTATATATTATAGATTTAAGTTTAGGATTCAATTACATATCAGCTGCAAATGGATTAAAACTTGCAAGAAGAAGTGCAGCCTCATCCATGAAGCGCACCTCAGTGTTAAAAGACAGAAATACCCTTTCAGTTAAAACCATTATTTTGGAACGATGCGCCTTAGACGGTTGAAGACAAATGTACTTGGTGTAAATAGAAGTGTTTCAGTTACCAAGATTGATTTCCTTAATTCAGTCCATATTATCGTGTTCTTCGTTTGTATTTCATTCGAGTATCAATTGTTCTTGATTTGTATTCGGTTTTGTTTGTTTAAATTGTGTTGTTGATTAATCATCCGCTGCCCAACAAGTTACTGCTGAGCTTACTAGTCATTAGTGAAGTAGTAAATCCATTGTGTATGGTAATTTATGATATGGAATTGATACAATAGCTAGCGGACTCGTACTTGATAAGTTGGACATAAAAAAACTAGGTAGAAAAGGGCAGACTTGGACTACGTCTCGAGTGAGTTACGCGCCATAAGTAATGGACAGAGACGTCTAAACAAGCCACATTACGTGGCAAACCGAAATAGGATTAGGCAGTTTGTTCTAGTAGTCGAACCCGAATTTCATCATCTGGATTCGGAGTCTCGGTTTCACACTCAATGGTTTTTCCCCCAATTTTATTTGGAACAAGTCTTTAACCCCCCCCCCCCCCCCCCCCCCCCCAATGCACTGATACACCCCCTATAATCAGTTATTTTGTGCAACAACAGGTCTTTGGCTGAGTACCTTTCTTGCAACCTCCCTTATAAACTATCACCTGATGTTTATGTGACTGCTGGTGCCAAACAAGCAATTGAAGTTGTATTAACTGCACTCAGACGTCCAGATGCTAATATTTTACTTCCTAAACCTGGCTATCCTGCATATGAAGCTCTTTCGGTTGTTAATCGTCTTGAAGTCCGCCATTTTGACCTTCTTCAGGAAAAAAATTGGGAAGTTGACTTAAACGGACTTGAAGCATTGGTGGATGATAAAACCGTTGCTATGGTCATTATTAATCCCGGGAATCCTTGTGGCAATGTATTCAGACGAGAGCATCTGAAAAAGGTGTTTAAAGTCGTAAACGATATATAATTATGTGTTATTGTTTTTTTGTAATTTCAAATTATTTGCTTGTTTAAAGATTGCTGAGACTGCTAGAAGGCTGGGAATATTAGTGATAGCAGATGAAGCCTACGGTCATTTGACTTTTGGAAGCAACCCGTTCGTGCCAATGGGGCAGTTTGGTAATATTGCACCTGTTTTAACCCTTGGATCTTTATCAAAGAGATGGATGGTTCCTGGATGGAGGTGTGGTTGGATAGCAAGAAGTGACCCTGATGGTATTTTTGAAGAACAGGGGGTACGTCTTTTATTTATTTGCTAATTTTATTTACAGATGTACGTTTATCCATATACGTATGTTGGATGCCAAACCATAGTAAACAAATTGTTACGTGTGCCTCTAAATTGTCAGTGACCCGAATGGATTTTGACCCAAACCAACTCTAGGTAGGCTAATGGCCTGGCTGGACCTATTTCAACTTAAAATTTGAGGTACATTTTGATCATACTTTATCACATAAGTGAAATGTATGCTTTGCCTTCAGATTGTTGAGTGCATCAAGAGGTCTCTTATTACTAATGCGGAAGCTGCAACGTTCATGCAGGTATATAAGCAAAAAAAAAAAAAAAATTTGTTTTTTGAAAGGGGTGGCGGCGCAGCTTGTTGCCCGTCTACCTTCTACTTGTTGCCCGTCTACCTTCTATTGTGATGTAAAGTTCGTATTTCGTTTTATTGATTGAGAAAGGCCTTTTTTGAAACGTTTTGATTATGTTCGGATGCATGAACATGTGTCTATAATGTTCATGCTATGAGTATAAAACATGTGCCACATGTTTTGCTTTTATTTCTTTGAGCTTTATATCACATGAACAATTTTCCTTTAGCGTGATCTGAAACAACTATTTGTTACTATAATTATGGTGTTTATGGTATCAGGCGGCCCTTCCTCAAATTCTTGAGAAAACAACAGATGATTTCTTTGTAAAGACTATCAACATACTAAGAAAAGATGCTGATATGTGTTATGAAAGGTTGAAGGAGATCCCGTGTTTTACATGCCTAAAAAAACCTCAAGGATCACTCTTTTTAATGGTATGTTAACATTTTACTAAAACTTTGATTATAAATGCTAATCTTACTTTGAGAAATGTTAATTGCAGGTAAAGTTAGACATGTCACGGCTGCAAAGCATAAAAGATGACATGGAGTTTTGCGCAAAACTTGCTAAAGAGGAGTCTGTCATCCTTTTGCCAGGTAAGCTGGTTGTGCCTGAAAGCTAATCTGTGTGACTTTAAAAATCTAAGTCAGCCTCATTTCAACAGAGATGTCTAGTACAATTTACAAGCGTTGAATCGGTTTATAAATATAAGTTTAGTACGAATTAATTTGATTTTGCAGGGTTTGTGTTGAGAATGGAGAGTTGGGTACGTGTAACGTTTGGAATCGAGCCATCCGCTCTTGAAGATGGACTTGCAAGGATTAAAGCATTTTGCCTGAGGCATGCAAGCAAGTGCTAGAATTGTTGTGTTAATTTGAATATCTTGTGTTATTGTTGTCCTCGAACAACATGGACATGAAGGCTTGATATCGCGCACATGAGAAGAATATTAACCGATTAGTGAAACTGTGTGCATCTTCCTTCAAGATGTAAACCACAGTAGATATATATTTGTGTGCTTTAACTAACCTATAAATCGACATCTTGCCGGTCAAATCTTTCTTGTCTTCTATAAGTTTGCATAATGGGTGGCAATCCACAACATGATAAATATACTCTCACCAGGAACGAAGTCATATTTGCATCTAAGTTTAAATCATTGCTTGTCCATATAGAACAAGCCCTTAGAGATGCCAATTATCTACATTCTACTCAAACATGGTGACTTATTAAGGCAAGTAAAAGATAACATTCATCCTTAATCAGTTCATCCATTCCGAAAACATTAAATCATCGCTATTTTTTACATTTATTAATTGTACATAATATCAAATTATTTATTATAATAAATTATTTACTTTTGTTTTGTTTTTATTTTTTTAACGATCAACGAATATAAGCACGGCTACCCAGGGTAACCAACCCAATGGCAAAGGCGACCCTATAAGCCTGCAGCCACAAACAGGGTAGCTTAAGCCCACAATCTCCAGTTCCGAGAAAAACCCACCGCTTGAAGACCCACTGCAGCAAAACCCGATTGTGATCAGATTCGAACTTGATGTTTATAAATATAAGAAATTGTGTTTGCATATTACAAAACTAAAAGTCCATTTAAATATTATATACTAGGGATTTTAGTATGCTGGAGCCTGTGCCGATAATCAACATGCTTTTGTCTCTTTAGCTTTTGATACATTTGACTCACTAGCACATGAAGCTTTCGTTACCTTGCCAAAGTCTCTTGGATAAGAATCATACAAAACCATTCAATCAAATAAAATGCTATTAACTACAATACGACTAAGACTTATGTTATAATTTTCTCTTAAAATATACATAAATAAAATATAACTTGCAATTATATATATTAATTTTTTTTTAACAGCCAACGAAATTCACCAAGAACTCTCTTCAGAGTCCCTACTCAGTCAAAGCGGGACCACTTCCACCCGGCATAGCCAGACATGTAAGGGAGGTCCTGGTTTCACCAGTCCACCAGTTCGGGGAAAACCCGACTATCCACCCGCACGAAAGCACGACAATGGAATAATCGGTAAAACCCGGCGCTCTGATCAAGAATCGATTATATATATTAATTTACATGTGGTTTGTGCTTCATGGTGTTGTACGACATGCGTAACAAGTGTTTTGTGCATGAAATGGTTGTACACCATGCTTTGTAGGTTTTTTTTTTTTTTTTTTTTTTTGTAGGTTGTACCCGACTTTGTTTTTTCTTTTTCTTTTTTTTTTTACTTAAAACCTTAGTAGTTTTCATCTTTTACATTCAACCCATACACTTTTTTACTTTGAGCTTTACCCCATGTATGTTAAATAAATGTTTTGCTTATGTTTCAATCCAATTATTTTGAGTTGACACGCTACAACATGCAGTGGCGAAGGTTTGTAGGGGCGGGGAGGGGCGGCCGACCCCCCCGGATTTTCGCGCAGAAGTTCCGATTATATAGTATCCGTATAGAAAATTTTGAAAATATAGGGTTTCGACCCCCCGAAAACTGGTTTTCGACCCCCCGAAACCAGTGACTTCCGAACCCCCGGTGACTTCCGACCCCCCGAACCTTCGGGTCAAGCTTCGCCACTAACAACATGTGTATGTAGTTCAACGTTTTTACCTCTATTTTTTCCGTCAAACAGTCACACTATGCTTTAAGTTCAAGTCTAATTTTTGTGCATTGTCGCGTCGCTATGGGCTTACATGGTTCACCGTTTTTACGTATACATTTCACTCAATTTTCTTCTTTTCGTTTTTTATTTTCTTATTAGTTTTTTTCCATGTTGTTAATCGCTGACAACAATGTGGCAGTGATGCTACTATTTTATACCCTCTTCAACAACGTGGAGGTTAATACTAGTTTAAAATAAAACTAAAGTGAATAATATAAAACTGAAGTGAATAATAATTTATATAGGACGAGTCAATACCGTTACAGTGTAATGGTAGAGACATTGGTAGGTAATGATAGAAGACTGAAGACCCATGAGATTCTGGGTTCGATTCTTGAGCCAGACGGGTTTTACCGGTAATTTCATCGTCATGCCTACGGGCGGGTGGGTTACCGGGTTTTCCCCAGAATTAATATTTTACAACTCGGGTACTCTTGGAATACTTAAATTTGTTGAAAGAGTGCCCCGAGAGTGCTCAGATTTGATTTGTTTGCGGTTAAAAAAATTTACATAAGACGACACATTTACCCCACAAAATGTGTCACCTTTTGTCAAAACTCAAAAGGCTTCTGACCGTTAACATATCCAGCACAAACTCCAAAACCCCATCATCCTCTTCTTCCCCATCCTTTTTCTCAAACCCCCAACGGCTACCTGCAACTCAACCCCAACCCTTTTATACCCGACCCATCTCTTCCTTCTTCACTTAAACCATCACAATCACAATCAATGGATTCTCCACCACCTTACACCACCACCATCCACCGATCCCCCCCTCGAACCCGAACCAAGTCAGCCTCTCGTCTCGCTCGAACCACCACTCAAGAACCATTACCATCCTTATCCCTTGATCTAGTCACATACTCACCCACCAACACTGTATCTCCAAAGCCCCATAACCCCATCTCCATACATGAACTCCTTCTTCTCTCCCCTTCCCCTGCTAAACGATCAAAACCCCGACTCGATATATCCGATGAGTTACCCGACCCGCATTTGCCCCGTAGGCGATGCAAGAACCGGTTTTCGAATATGGGTTCGCCTAGAAACAGTAGAAGATCCAGGAGAAGGCTTGATCATGATATTCGAGATGATAAAGATAAAGATAAAGATTTTGTTTCTGTTGATGATTTGGTTTATGTGAATAATAATAATAATAATAATAATAATAATAATAATAATAATAATAATAATAATAATAATAATAATAATAATAATAATAATAATAATAATAATAATAAGGTTAAGAAGAGGAGACAGAGTGGTAAATCTAAGAAGGAGAAACTTAGTTACCCAAGTAAGAGTTTATTAAATCTTTTGCGGGTTTCGAACGATTTCTGATTCTTTTTTTACTAATTTGTGTAATTGTGTCTCATGTTTATGGTATTGTGGTTTGCAGAAGGAACTGATGATGTTTATGGGTGCGATTTTGATCGAATTGGAGCAGTTGTTAATGATCTGATAATGTGGAATGATGTAGCAAAATCAACACTTTGGTTTGGTTTTGGTTCTCTTTGTTTCATATCATCTTGTTTTACAACAGGTGTTAGCTTTAGGTAAGTTAAAGTTTTGATTTTTATTAAATTGCCATCACCTCTTTGCACCAATGATTTATAATAATGATCTGATCATCTTTGTTTTCTTTCAGCATGCTTTGTTTAATCTGTCAATTGGGTCTTTTGTGTTTGGGTGTTTCTTTCTTCTCCAATATGTTTGCTCAAAGGTACCAAATAGATTGTTTCTTGAAAGATATAATAATATCATGTTAGTGCTCAGTTAACGCCCCACCTACGCTGTGCGCATATAATGTATATATGTGTGGCCCTTAGAGGGGGGCAAAAGTAAAGTTGCACTAGTTTTAACGTTATTTTACTAATTTCGTGAAAATAACGTTAAAAACGACGGACGGTTAATCATGCATCATGTGGTGGCGTGGATAGCCAAAAGACAAAGGGGTATATGCACCAATCGGGTTTGTCCCGATTGCTAAGTGTTCTGTGCCTTATGTCCAGGCTTGATACCAAACCACATCGAGCCGGGGGTCTCACTGAAAGCAGCCTCTCTATTCTTAGGGGTAGAGGTAAGGCTGTCTACATCTTACCCTCCTCAGACCCTACCTTAGCTTTGCTATAGGTGGGATTAACTGAGTACGATGATGATGATGTTAGTGCTCAGTTGTTGGTTCTTGTTTAACTTGTTGGAGTTACAAACTTGCAGAAATGGAATTAGAATCAAGAGAGAAGTTAAGCTTAAAGAAGAAGATGTTTTGAGAGCCGCTAGAGCTGTACTTCCTGCGGTAAACTTTGCGATTTCAAAAGCCGGCGAGCTGTTTTCGGGGGAACCATCTATGACCCTTAAAGTAAATTCAAATCACACTTTGACTATTTCACCTGACTTTACAATTTGCATTGGTATAAACACATAGTGTATGTTTTCAGGTGGCACCATGGTTACTTATAGGATATGAATATGGTCACATTGTAACATTCAAGAGGCTTTGTGCACTTGGTAAGATAAATTTAGACATGGGTTTTGGTTTTCGACTCGATCTATAACACCTGCTTTATCAATGGTATTGGTAGAAGCTTACGGTTCATGTTTGCATCTTTTAGGGTTCTTTATCGGCTTCACTGGCCCAAAACTGTATTCGTTGTACTCGAATCAAATATGCAAGAAAGGTGAGATGACGAATTAATAGAAGTTGTTCGAATCTGGATGTTGTTTTAAAATAGATAAAAACATAAAGTTTTTATATGAAACAGGTGAAAATGCGAAAGCATGGATACTGGAAGCATGGGGAGGCTGTTCTCACAAGAAAAAAGTTGCAGCATCAGCAGTGACCGCCTTTTGGAATCTGTCTTCCATTAAAACTCGCATTTTCGCAGGTAAATTTTGCTTGTTTGTAGAAGATAAATGGTTCGAAATCAGAAAATGAATCGCGCTAACTGGGTCTGGTTTGTGTGCAGCATTCATGTGTTTGGTGATCTTTCGATGTTATAGACAACAGTTGACATGGACAGAGGAAGGAGAAGAGGAAGGTCAACAGCAGGCGAAGACGTTGACTTTGGTCGAAAGTGTGAAAGTAGACTAGAATAATAGCTACTATTGTGTATCCTATGTAAAATGCAATTTATAAGTTATATAATAAACTGAATCATTTTTGTATAAAAATTGATTTCTTGAAATTTCAGTAGTGTTGTAGCAAAAAGAACATAACATCAGATTGAGATGTTATTTAACATTTGGTTTAAAATGATTAAATCTTCAAAAATCCACTACATTATTCCACAGCCTTGTGCTTGGCCTTCTAGTTGTCACAGGCTAATTGCAGAATGATATCCTCATGAACCTATAACAAGCCAAGTAGCAGATTAAGTTAACGAAACAAGTTAACGAAACAGGAACAAGAAAATAAAACACCATAAGGAAGCAACCAGCAATCTTCAAAAACCATCACATTTCAAAGTGTTTAGATTTACTCATAAGTATTTTAAAAGGAACCGCAGATCAAAAATTTACATTTTTTTTTTTTAACGGCCAACGGTACACACCCATAACGAAGCCCCGCACCCTTCAGGTTCGGTCCCCGGGCCCCCCCTAAGGTCCAGCCCCTCATTTCAGAATAACCCTACTCTGAGTGGGATTCGAACCTATGACCTCCCAGGGCAGGAACCCCATAAAGTGGGTAAACCTTCCCACCTCCATTGCAACCACTAGGCTACAACATCATTGGCATCAAAAATTTACATGATATACGATCTTCGAACAGTTGCTAAAAGATGTGGTTAAAATTAATAAATGTCATATTTTATCAATTAAAAAAGATACACAGCATGACATTAATTATAAATTAGATCATCTCGGTATGTTGGTCGCTTCTGTTTTCAGTGGCAATGGGTAATTGGGTATGCTTCTTGCAAGAAATGCTACTGTTTTAATGGATCACGTCCAAAACATGTCGGTTATTCTTATATTTTTAGGAAATGAAAAAGACATACCGGTATGGTAACTGTTTACCTAGTAAATAGCAGGTTAAAGTCTTTGCAGAAACTGCAGTCTATAATGATAGAACTGCAAGATATATCATGTTCTAACTGAGACAACTAAGCTCCATTATGTTTTGAAAATCTTTGCTCCACTATTGTTCAAATCTTACAGTACCATTGTAGATCACATGTTCTACAATGCCACCAACACGTTTAAACAAGCAAAAAATGACCATACCTTAAAGTGGAACCACCAGCACATCTAGGATATGTTACATCAATAAAGCTTATCTATTTTTTGCAAGCAAAGCAAAATAACACATCTCCAAAAAAGCATGTCCACTGCCATTGCAAATGGTAGTGGTCACTGACCTATGAACACATAAGATCATATGATTGCGGATTGCCTGAGTTATGCTATTGGCCAGAAAGCCTGCAAGCATTGGATTAGGAACAACACCAAGTTTTCTTCACTTCTAAATATCTATTATTCCATGAAACTAAATTTCCATATGCAAATAACTGAGAGCTTCGCCGTTGTTTTATAAGACTGTCCAAACTCCAAATTTCGTCTAGTTGTGAATCTCTATTTCCAAATCTCCAAACACCACAACTTCTCCTTTTAAAAACCAAACACTACTCCATCTCATGACTTTGACACTCTATTCTCCATTAATCAACTTCTAATTGATTTCCCTCTAGTCAATCAACCACCCAACTTCTTCACACGCTCCCAATCCATCTTATCTTGGCTTATCTATTCTACCATCAAGATAATCTACACGAACACACAAACTAAATGTTACAGTGTGGGTTTACAATCCAGAAAAGGTGGTCGTCTATTCTTTTTCATAGAGACTTCCAATGACTATATGTTTCGCATGTGAAATATTTCTGTCTCTTCTATTAATCAATAAACAAGATGTTTATACAAGGGAAAAAATGACTATACTAGGAATTAGGAAACTAAACGCTAACTATTAATTTACTGCAACAACTATACAAATCTCGAACACCTCCTTATCAAGTTGTAGCAAAATTATGCCGAATTTGCTACAAAATAAAATCTATGTAACTTGATGGCTTCATAGGAATGAAAACTGACATTCTGTCCTACTGTGTTCCAGAATATAGATGGAGGACTCACCGACTCAGTTTGCCCCCACAACACAGTCTCTAATTCTCTAAATTCTAATACTCTAATCAAGTGACAATCAACTTCAATGTGTTACTCACAAGGAAGAATCTTGTCGATTGACTATCACAAACAAAACCTCATCATGCATAAATCACTACCATAACTTAAACTCTATACTCTAAGTCAACTTCTATAGATTAAAACAAGCTTTCTTGATTATGTCGCAATGGTACGCAGTACGCTAAACATAACAACATAATACCATTTCCAAGAATGAGTATTGAGTATTGACTTTCATCAATGCTCATATCAATAAAAACTATATCGATGAGCAGACTTTAAACTTATTTGGATGCTTAATTAGTTCAAAAAAAACCTAGGGGCTCCCACTCACTTCAAAAAAAAGAAAGAAAAGTGCACGCCTCAAGGGCTTATTTTCTTGCGCTTTTTGGACACTGTGCGCCTTGTGTGACATAAGGCACATGGATCCGCGCCTCAGGTCGCCTCGCGCATGAGGCGGGCTTCTTAAAACATAGTCAATTTCACGGAACACGTGTATCCTCATACCCAAACTCTACATTTTTATAAAAACCAAACATAAAAGTAAAAAAGGGCGATTTTTAGTGTTTTACTAACCTTCAGGGAGGCAACCATAATATCTGCGGCTAGAGAGAACAAACGTGGAAGTCATCAAGGGCGATACAGTAACTGAGCAAAACGGTTGCACTGTTTCCAAACAGACGCTTAATTCAACTGGGCACCTTCAGCAAAAACCATCAATTAATAAAATAAAAAATGTTATGTACACGTTTGTGGCTATGTGATTGTGTGTTTTCTTTTTGTACCTGAAGATACGATGAGGAAGAGGTTTGGGGGCTGAAGATCGAATGGTTGGGGTTTTGGCGGCTGAGGAGAGTTTGGCGGCGGCGCTACGGACGGAAGTTGATCGGATAAACGACCTGACGGCGGCGGCACTACCGACCATTTTTATGATGTTTACTAGATTTTTTAAATGATAATGTAAACCCCTTTGTATAGAAATTTTGCATTGTTTACTCTTTTTATACCCCTATACTTTAGGAAATGTGCAAGTGCACCGCCTGATGTTTTGGAAAAAGCATGTAGTTTTGTAAATGAAAACGTAGGGTATGTTTGGATAAACTTATTTAAGCCAAAAATAACTTTTGGTGAAAATGACTTATTAACTTATAATTTTTTAAAAAGAAGTTTTTAGAAAAGTGTTTTGATTAACTTTTCAAAAAGGAGTTAGTTTTTGGATTAGATTTTCAAGTAAAATCAAGGTTTTCATAATCGGACCGGATGTCGAACCAGACCCCCGGGCGGTTCACCGGTTCGATCGGTCCAACGAACCGGGTCAAAAAATGTATCGAAACCCAAAAAATAATAAAAATAATAAAAAAAGAACGGTTCGACCCCTTATTTTCTGGTTCGACCGACCGGTTCAGCGGTTCAGTTGCAGGGCGGTCCAAACACCCGAACCGGACCGGTCCAGGCCCCGGACACCGGTCCGGTTTTCAAAACACTGAGTAAAATGACCAAAAAGGATATAAGGAGGGTAGGTATAAGGATATAATGAGGGCATATAGGTAAATTTTTCCCAAAAGTTATAAGCAGGTTAAAAAAAGTCACACATTCTTTATTTTTCCAAAACAACTTATTATACACACATAAAAAGTTAAAACAAAAAGAACTTTTGGCTTTGCCAAACACTTTTTGTAACTTATTGACTTTTTAGAAAAGTAATAAGTTAAAAGTTTGTGGAAATAAGGAGAGCCAAACATGCTCGTAATTAGAATTAAGTACCCCGTGTTGTGGTAGGGGTGTAAAACTCGCACCAAGTAACATAAATGCCACGTTGTTGTTAGCGATCACCAGTATTGGAAAATTTCGTTAAAAAAAGAAATAAAAAACTAAAAAAATAATATCAAACGAAAGCTAGACGTAAAAACGTTAAATCATGCACGCTTGTTGCGATGTATTAATGCGCAAAAATTAGACCGAAACATTGAGCACAACGTGACTGTTAGGCGGGGGGGAAATAGAGGTAAAAACGTTGAACCATAAACGCACGTTGTAGCGTGTTAACTCGAAAAATTAGAACGAAATGTAAAACTAAAAGTTTGTTAAAGATAAAAGGTATATGGGACGATATTGAAAGTGAAAAATGTATAGGGGTTAAGTGTAAATGATGAAAATTGTTAAGGTTAAAAGTAAAAGAGCAAATTAAAAAAAAAAGTTTATGTACAACTAACAAAACATGATATACAACTCTCTTATGCACAATACACTTGTTAAGCATAAAGTATAAGATCATGAAAAATAAACTAAGGGGTTGTTTGGTAGCCTCTTAATGAGGCTCTTAACCATTCAGTGCTGAATGATCCAGCATTCAGCGCGTTTGTTTCAGCCTCTGAATGGAATGGTTAAGGCTGAATCATTAAGACTTGAGATGTTGCTGAACCATTAAGCACTGAATCATTAAGCACTGAACTAGGCTGAACCTTAATGAAACTCTCATACCAATGTGGGACAAGAAAATTAACCATTAACAGGTCCAACTTAATGATTCAGCACTTAACCATTCAGACCTCTTAACTATTCAGACATCTTAATGATTCAGCACTTAATCAACCAAACAGCCCCTAACATAAAATCAATATATAAATATAATATAATATAATAATGATACTTTAAAATTTCTAACGAAGGTTAGTTAGACTCACACATGATACAATTTAACAAGTCCATATATCATGAATCTAGACGTGAACATATTATATATCCAAAATACATGGATTCATGAATTTTACTCCAACTTGTATTTAAATTATCTCACAAAATTGAAGTTTTAAGTAAACAAAAGTAAGAGAGACCCTGCGCGTGTATCTATATATAAAAAATAAATTTATGGACTACTTTTAAAGTATTAACAACTTGAGTTATTAGCACACATGTACAAAAATTGTCTAAAATAAAACCAATAATAATTGTCATTGGGTGTCAATGCACAAACAAACTCCACTTATATTACATATATGGACCCAATAATTGTCACCAGTTATACATAAAAGTAATCCATCGCCTCACCTAGAATTTCCAAAGTATATTATTTTACACAATCTTATATCAACAATAATAATATGAATTTCAGCTTTCTTTCTTAAGAATTTGGTTGTAGTTTACTCTACCATAATTGTTAACAAACTTTGTCAAATTAGAGCATACCCTTAAACTGGTTTCCATCCCATAAACCCTTTCATTCATCTTAGCTAGTCTTTCTTCCATCTCTATATCCTCCATCACCATCTTTAAGCTTCTATGAACATCTTCTTCTCCAAAGTCCTCTAACGCAATCCCGATTCGCCAAATCTTTACAATGTAGTCACAATTCACAAACTGATCACCCGCAATCGGGTAGCACAATAGTTTCACCTTGCTTTGTATAGCCTCTATAGTGGAGTTCCACCCACAATGCGTTAGGTAACACCCAACGGCTTTATGGCGTAGCACTTCACTTTGTGGAGCCCATGAAACCACTAGACCGCGATCCAGCATTCTCTCGACGTACCCTTTTGGGAGCCCGTCGCGCCATTTTGAACCAAGGACCCAAATAAATGAATGTTTGGATGATTCCAAAGCCAAGGCTAGGTTTCTCACTTTGGTTTTACTTATTGGGCTGACCCAAGTGCCAAATGAGATGTACACAACAGACCTTTCACTTTGTTGGTCTAGCCAATCCAAACAACTCGTATCTTCTTCCGAAAAACAAAGGTTTTCGCGTTTGGTGTGTTGAATCAATGGCCCGATTGGAGTTATATTTGGGTGTTGTTTAGATTCGTAATTTTGTAGGTTGGTCTGAACGCGGTGTTCCTCAGGGAAGCTATTTACAAGGATTTGCGAAAGGGTTCTTGTTCGCGCCAACGTCCTTTTCCAAAACCGGAATCTGGATCTTCTTGAAGCTAGATTTCCAATAAGCCATGGTAGATTCTGTGTACTTAAACAAGGTTGATCATATTCCAAGTATACTGGACCTTCATGTTGTGGGATGCCTACATGTTTTGAGACAAGTTTATTCAAACATCCCAAGAGGCAAGAACACATGTAAAAAATACTTGAATAAAGGATATATTTGATAGTTTGTAATGAAGATTTAGGAATTATAAAACAATATTTTGAGATAAGATATGATTGAATTTAGGTATATGAAATATAATACGAAGACGTGAAGAAGAGAAGCGGGAAAAAGAATCTTGGACTGACATAATTGTAACACGTGACGCAACTAGTTACTTATTGATTAGGTATAGATTTGATTTTATAATTTACCAGTTTCAGAGATGATGCCGAGAGAGAGCATTTCTGGGATGGCAGCAATAAGCTGGTAAGCAGCAAACATGACCGGCCAATATCCAACCACCGGAACACCACAGTCATCGCCAACTTTCAATGCCCATGACGCCAGTAAGTCCACAACCATGAAAGCAACTCCGGCACCATCACGGTTAAGTTCACGAACCAGGTGGTCCAAATGCACTGGCATGTTGTTCTCCATTGCAAACTCAATGGCAAAGAAATCACGCGGCACATCTTCATCCAAACCATCGGGGATGGACATGCAGGTGATACGGGTTTTTTGAGCAATCGTGTCGTGGATGAACTCTGGCGTTACGACCACCGGAGAAAGGCCAAGGTGGGTCAAGGCGGAGGCCAGGTTAAGCATCGGTGTTACATGGCCTTGTGCCGGGTACGGAACCAAGATGACTTTAGGCATCATCATTGACATTGATCATGTAATAATATAGGATATATATGGTTGCATATTAGTTTGCATATAATTGAACTTATATATCATGGGAAAGCTGCATCATGTGTAAACCAGTATTATAAAATAAGACCGCAATCTACCTGTTTCCAACTTCCAACTATAAAACGGAAAGAAAAAGGAACTATTTTTTATTTAATCACATGGAAAATAGACTCCATGTGAAATACAAGTCAATGTAGGTTTGCTAACCTGCTCAAAAAAAAAACCATAATCAAATAAGTCCACACCTAATGCTTAAACAATTTCGTCTAAAGTAGTCGATTAAACTACAAGTTGATGTACCTAACACATAAAAGCATCCGTGTGCGAAACTAGAAGATGTCGAAATTATCTAGCGTCAACAGTTCTTTATATCTTGACCCTTATGGATTGCGGTTATCAGTAAATTTAACCTGGATGTGTTTTTTAGCTCTATCTAAAATCTGGTTAAGGATATCACTAGAAATTTAACGAAAAATGTATAAAAATATGACGGATACGAATATATAACGAGGCAAACAAAAGTAATACTTATAACAAAGATAACAAAACATACAAACATCAGTAAAAATATCGATATTGAGAAATTGGTAAATCTACCCTTTGTTCACAGATGCCAGCCGACGACTAAAAATACATGAATAGCAATAGAATCTTTGATACATTCGGAATGCCAAAACCACATTCCTCACTCAACTAAACTATGATGTTGCTCAACTGTGTAGTTCCCGAAATGCCCTTATACCCGCATTTAGTTTAAGCTAAACGGGCTTAAGTATGATTTGTACTCAACGTTCACGTCATAATTAGTTAAAACTTACAGAGAGTGGAATTGTTAAGTAGAGCAACAGCCTACTTTCTTCAATGCTGAGACATCGTCCTTGTTGCCAACATTAATCGTCTGGCCCTTTGGCAAAGCCGCCTGATCATCTCCAGCGTCAAGAGCTTTTCTGCTAACAACTTGATGGATTTGAGTAAGAACTTCTGTGAAAGCGTTTTCGACGTTTGATGATTCAAGTGCAGATGTTTCCATGAAATACATGTTTTCTTTTTCAGCAAAGGTTTTGGCATCTTCAGAGGTTACAGCCCGTAAATGGCGTAAATCAGATTTGTTTCCTACAAGCATCATGACAATACTGGAATCTGTATGGTCACGAAGCTCCTTTAACCACCTTTCCACATTCTCAAAGGTCACATGGCGTGTTACATCATAGACAAGCAATGCCCCAACTGCACCTCGGTAGTATGCACTTGTAATCGCACGGTATCTTTGACAATAAGACAAGAAAATATTATGTTTTGAAGAATTGAAGAAAAGGCATACACGATGAGAGTAGCTAACTCGCATTCCATAGTGAATAACACAAACGGAATCATTACTAATAGCTAATCTGTGCCGCCTAAGCACTTAGGTCACCATGTGTTCCTTCGTTTAAAATTTTTAATCTAACCCGTAACCACACCCTACTTAAAAACACCATTTATCGTTGTTTCAACCATGTTTGATAAATCATAGCCTAGCTTCAACCTAGAAATCTTAAAAATAATTAATATCCTAGATTCGTGACAATATAGTACATACGGCCACCTCACCAGCAAAAAAGTCTATTTTCTATACGACAGTATATACATAAACTAATCCCTATACGGCCACCTCACCAGCAAAAAAGTCTATTTTCTATACGACTGCAACAAAGAAGCTCTTTGAGATGGAGGACGCATTACATAGTACATACATGATACATAAATTGGACCATATACCACCATATACACTGTTGCAAAAATCGGCCTAGGCGGTGAAGAAAATCGGAATTAGGCCCTAGTCCGAGATCTAGGCGTTTTGGCCATTAGGCGGGCCTAGGCAGTGATTTTTTTTTTTTTTTTTTATTAAATTTCTAAGTATTTTTTAGTATTATGTGTATATATCTAAGTATTTCTAAGTATTATGTGTATATATGCTAACATATTTTCAAAAAAAAACCCTAAATTTGTGTGTGTATATATAAAATACGTATAAAATACCAAAACGCCTAATTTTCGCCTAGTCCCGACTAGTCCCTAAGCTGGACCTCACCGCCCGCCTAGTGCCTTTTGCAACCTTGACCATATATTTAGAAAATATGATGTCAACTGTTTAAAATCCAAAAATCATAAAAGTAGCAGGTTTTCTTAGTGTGTTATAACAATATAACCATGTCAAAAAGTCAAAAACAAATGACTGAATTAGCCATAAGATGTGCGACCAAGAGTAATTTAAACTAATGCGATACAAAACACCATACAACGTATAGTAATAGATCCCATGTATGCATACAAATTTGCATATGCATCATAGAACAAAAATATTCAACGTTTAGACGAGCAAAAAAGATACGAGACCAAAGATCGGCGTATCTCACAACTATATGAGACAAATAGTTTTGGCATGACCATAGATGTACATAACTGATAACACACTCAGAAAAATAGCTACTTCCGAAATTTTCACAAGAAACAATACCGAGCAACATCATGATGTTCAGTTAGAGTACATTTTCTGAGAATATAGTGCGGCTACCGATCTAGCAACTTGCAATAAATCCATGGTTTTAAAAAACGGTCGAGGCGCACCTCAAAGCGATTCGGGGAAAAAACGAGTCTGAGGCGTTGCCTCAGGGGTTATTTTTTAGGTGCGCCTCACAAGCCTGAGGCGGTAAGAAAAGATGCGCCTCAGGGGTTTTGTGATATGCTTTTGATGTTTTAGACATTTTGGGACATTCATATCTTCTTTTATGTGTGTTTTTGATGATGAAATTAGTTAGTGTTTTATTTTTTATAAGATATATAATTTTTTAATTCCGCCTCGGGCTTACGCCTTGGTCCACCTCAAGGCTCGTTTCCGTACTTTTAAACCTTGAATAAATCAACAATTTAGATAGACTTTCAGGCTTGGAACCATGAATGTCAAAAAAATCAAAACATGTTTTAAATCTGATTTAAACTCTTATTAAAGGCTAAAGCTATAGATTTGCTTGTATATATCACTAACATAAATCATTAACAGTAACAATAATAATACTAACTTTTAAAGACAAGCATCAACAATAACCGTCAACCAAACCCCAGATCCCAAATCAAAATAAACACAATTCTAATCAAAACCCTTAAATGCTATAACCAGATGCATACATTAAACATAAAAATCAATAAAATAAACTAAAAAAGATAAATGGGGATGTGGGTTGTACCGTTCTTGACCAGCAGTGTCCCAAATCTGTGCCTTGACGACCTTTTCATCAACTCGAATGCTGCGAGTAGCGAATTCGACTCCAATGGTTGACTTTGACTCGAGGCTGAACTCGTTTCGTGTGAATCTTGAGAGCAGATTGGATTTGCCGACACCGGAATCACCGATGAGGACTAGTTTGAAGAGGTAATCGTAGTCATCGTCTGATCTGTAAGCACCCATTTGTTATGCAGAGGATAATTTGGGTAGCAATGTGGTGAAAGGGGAGAGATATTGTAGATCTGTATGTATGTTGAGAATGGGGAATATTATTGTTATTGTACAGATCTACAGTATATTATTGCTGCTAGAGAGAGTGTATAGCAAGGAGAAGAATCGAGATTTTATATGTTGAAAAATCTTGACTTGTTTGTCAAAAGGTTTATTTTCACTAAACTTGTGTTTGTGTTTACTATCAGTTTTTTTTTTTTTTTTTTTTTTTTTTACCAAGTACAAAAGTTCTAGGTAGGTTGGTAACCTTTGTCATTAGGTGTTGACTAGTAAGAGAATCTGAACTAGTAAGGGGCTTCACTTAGGGGGACGGGGCGCTATCAAAATTTGGCACGGGTACCCCTTTACCAGCACGGTAACACCACTGCCACATGTGCTGGTAGGGTTCACGTGGACCGTTTTCTGGTTGTTGTTACCGTGCTGGTACAAATAAACGGTCTTTTTCTTGACCAATGATAATATGTCACGTTTTACCTTCACCTTTGACCGTGTTTTATTTTTGACCGTTTACATTTTGACCTTGGTTTATATTTTACCTCTATACAAATCATATTTCACATAACATAAACACGGTAAGCTTTCATTAAAAATTTAAACACCATCAAAATAAACATTAAACAACCGTAAACATCAATTATTAATCATATCTTGCAACAATCACCATGGCGCAAAATGGGTGAAGTTGGTCATTTGTTCACGGGCGTAGCTGCCACGAGTGGCTTCATAAAGGACGTTCCAACGGAGACACCTGGACCAGAGAAGAAACCACCTACGAACGATCGAATCCTTAGAGCGGTCATTTGTGCCGGTTAAATTATTGAATATCCCCAACACCCGGTGCCAAAACGAAATTGGGGTATCGACTTCATGAACCCATGTGTTTCTCACTACGAGCTAGGCTCTCGTTAACGCGATATCCTCATTTGCATTCCACGGGGCCATTTTTACGAAACAATTAAAGTATAACCGGGTTATTGTGTGATTTTGTTGTGTTGGATTAAGGTGTTTTTATAGATCAAACCGTAACGGTACAGATTCCAATGGTTGCAACGGTTTAAATGTAACGGTAACAAAATTAATTACCTTCTGACTGTACAACGGTTAGTTTTCTCAAATTTAAATGAAATATAATGAAATAATCAGTGGAGTGTTGCCTACAAAAAAGTGTTTCAGTGAAGTGATGTGGCATTGCAGGATTGGTTAAAATCAGTGAAAAATATGACTTACTAGTAGTGCCCCTTATGCCCTTAGATTGGTCTGACTAGTTGGTAGTGGGTTGAAGAGGTGGTGCATAAGTGGTCGGCTTGATGTGTGGATGTTTAACCATGTTTTAGTATGTGTAATTATGTGTTTTAAGTGATTTATATCACAAAACATGGTTACTTTGAGTTTAATTTGAATTGCAGGTATTTGGAGTGAATTAGATGCATTTTTTTGTGAAATCAAATGGATTTGAATTTAAGATATTAAATGGTGATGTGATAGAGCTCTGAAATACGAAGTTGTGGCCGCAAGAATCAAAGAAAACAGAGTTATAACTAGGGGTGCAAACGAGGCGAGCCGAGCCCGAGCCTCACACAACTCGAGCTCGGCTCGTTGTATTCTGTTAGAGCTCGAGCTCGATACGAGCCTTGGATATTGAACTCGAGGTCGACTCGAAAGCTCGATCAAATTATATGTGGCACAAGTTTTAACAAGCTAAAGCTCGACTCGAGCTCGTTCTTAGCTCGTTAATGAACCAAGATAAAATCTGGTGCTTGAATAGATGATGATTTCATCTAGAATCGGAAGAATAATGGAGAAAAATACAACAACAAAAAGAAACCTGGTCAATGAAGGAAGAACAATCTTCATATAATTATGTGTATGTTAGGTCGATGAGTAGCAATGAGTGGCAATTGGAATTCAGATTTTAGAAAGAATGAAATGCAGAACAACTATAACTGGTAAATATATATGAGTATGGGCTGGATAAATTTGGGCTGGGTAAACTATGTGGACTGGAGGCACAAAGATATATAGTTGAAACTTAAAAGTATACTGGGCTCGATAAAGCTCGTCGAGCCTTATCAAGTTCTATATGCAAGGCTCGAGCTCGAGCTCGATTACTAAATGAGCTTTTTATTCAGGCTCGAGATCGATAAGGCTCGGCTCATTCGAGCTTTTTATCGATTCGATCTCGAGTCGGCTCGTTTGCACCCCTAGTTATAACGAAGATTTTATGAAGAAAACAAGAAGACCAGCGCATGCTGGTGTAGTACCAGGGCACCTTGCGCCAGTTACCTTGTGCCACCCCCATTTTCACATCAGAAGACCAACGCATGATGGGGAGGGTACCAACGCACCTTGCGCTGGTGCATGTCTGACCATGCACCCAGGGTTATATTAGTCACGAATTTGATGGTTTCTTCCCCATAAATAGAATTCCCCTAAACAAAAGGACACTTAACCCTAACCATTTTTTATCATTCCCAAGGTGTTTCTCCCTCGATTAATCATTCTTAATCATCGTCTTAATCATCTAAGAATGCATTCAATCTCCAACAACATATCATTTGAAGATCTTGCAATGGAGATGAGAGGCTAAATCCTTTGTGACCACCTCTGGGTGGATGGTTTGTGTATGTGAAACTCAACTTGATTAAGTTTAGTATTTTTGGATTATTCTTTATGTTTTGAAGAATACATGTGCTTTGATTCATTTAAACAAATTATATGTGTTGCAATTATTTATCTTTTGTTATTCGTATTCGTTTTCCTTGCATCGTGAGCAGATTGATTATTGGGTGGATCTTTGATACATATGATTTGATAATTAGATTGCATAGGTTATTATTAAAAACTTATCTCTTTTATCACTTGAATCAAAACCATTAACAAGGCAATGTCTATGTAGTATTCTTATTAATTGAAACAAGTTTGGTGAATCATTAAACCAGAGATCCTCTTTTTATTATTGTTTACAAATCATAATCAAAGTTACTTTTTTTTTTTGGAAGGCAACTTTCATTAAACAACACCGCCTATCTCCAAGACAGAGATAGGCAAACAAAACAACACTTACATAACGTCAAATTCAAAAGAACGCCACCCCTCCCATTTAACAATATTACCCTTACATCGATTAGAATACCACAAGAAACTTAAAGCCTTCACATCCGCAAGAACTTGAGTTATAGAAACATTCGCCTTCTTAAATATCTTCTCATTCCTAGCCTTCCAAATGCACCATAACGTAATCACCATAATACCACAAAGAGCATCTTTCTTCAACTGAGATAGCCCGGAATACTCCGCTATCACTTGGACATCTTGAACCGAGAACAAATAAATCGGAGGAAGATGAACCCAGCTAGCGATACCACTCCACACTCCGTTGGAAAAAAAGCATTCAGCCACAATGTGATCAATCGACTCTCCCTGGCCGCCGCATAACACGCATCCAGCACTTTCCACGTGAATGTTCCTGCGCTGGAGATTGTCTATCGTAGGAAGCCGGTTCAATCCAGCTCTCCAGAAAAAAATGTTACATTTAGCGGGAATCCAACTGACCCACTTCGAACCATACGTCTGCTCCATATTGCGCCCTTCATTAACCCAAAACTTGGTTTCCTGAACCGATAAATAACACAGCTGAGTATTATTCCAATTCCACGTATCCGGCCCATTGCTCAAAACAGTCCCAGCGGCCAACCGAGTACACTCTATCAGTTCTGCGACTTCTTGCTCCGAATCAGGATACCTTTTCCAGTCCCAAGCCATGATACCCGCTCTCCCGTTGAAATTCACTCTATCCGCTACCACGCACCACTTGTCTTTGTCAAGACGAAATAACTCCGGAAACATACTCTTTAACGGAACACCACTCAACCAAGGATCAATCCAAAATTTAATCACCCTACCATTTCCAACCCGGCCTTGAAGAAGACTATTAAAAGACGAGCCATTAATAATCAAGCGATCCCCACTAGCCACAATCTTTCCCCAAGCACCACGCACACTTTTGTTGTAAGGGACCGATATCCATCTACGTCTCGACCCATGAATCGCGTCAATGACTTGCCTCCACAAAGCCAATGTCTCTGTTCTATACCTCCAAATCCATTTCAATAATAAAGCATTATTGGAAACATCTAGCTTGGACAACCCGAGACCTCCCATTCTCTTAGGCCGCGTAACGACCTCCCACCCCACCCAATGTACCTTATGACGATCTTCGCTCCCTCCCCATATAAAAGCTCTCACCAATTTCTCAAGTTTTGTGACTACCGCTACCGGGGCCTTGAATAAGGAAAAATAATATGTTGGAAGACTCTCCAAAACCGATTTAATTAGAACCACCCTACCCCCCATCGATAACGTCTTAGCCTTCCACTTCGAGAGTCTATTATGAAATAGCTCTACAATCGGATCCCAATTACTAATTCTCCCCATATTGGCACCAACTTTAATCCCGAGGTACTTAAAAGGAATTTCACCCGGCCTGCACCCCAAGACATCGGCTTGAGCCGAAACATTCTCTACATTAATCCCAATACCCATTAAAGTGGACTTTTTGATATTAATTTTAAGCCCCGAGCACAAATAAAAGATCCTCAATATTCTTTTCAGCGTCCTAAAATTCGACTCCGTCCACTCCCCCATAATCATGGCGTCATCCGCATACAATAAATGAGAAATACATGGGCCGTTGTTAGGAAGCTGAACACCATGAAAATCCCCATCTACACAAGCTTTTTTAACAAGACCCGACAAAGCTTCCATAGCAATTATAAAAAGAAAAGGGGAAATAGGATCACCTTGCCTCATACCTTTACCACAAGAGAACTCGAATGTTGGCGCTCCATTAACTAGAACCGAAGATCTAGCCGAAGACAAAACACCAGCGATCCAGTTACACCAGATATCCGGAAAATTCATTTGGCGCATAACCATCAATAAGAAACCCCAGTTCACATTATCATACGCCTTCTCGAAATCAATCTTAAACATAAAAAATTTCTTCCCCGTATGTTTAGCCCAAGCCGAAACCTCACTAACAATCAACGGCCCATCAAGGATATATCTGCCCGCAACAAAAGCAGATTGAGTCTCATGAATCACCGAGTTTATCACTTTCTTCAACCTGTTGGCAAGCCCTTTAGAAATAACCTTGCTCACTATCCCTATCAAATTAATCGGTCTATATTCCCCCAACAAAACTGGATCTTTAACCTTAGGAATTAAGGTTATGAATGACGACCCAACTCCTCTACTAATGACTCCCCTATCAAAGAATTCATTAAAGATACCATTGAAATCTTCAACCATAATCGGCCAAAATTTTTTTATAAACCGGAAATTGAAACCATCCGGCCCGGGCGCTTTATCACTACCACAACTAAAGACTGCCTCCTTAATCTCAATGTCAGAAAATCTAGCCACTAACCCGCTAGCATCCGCCACAGAAAGTTTTTTCACATCAAAGCACCTCAAAAAAGGCCGAACCCCCATCTCTTCTTTAAACTTATTACGAAAAAACGTCATAACCTCTTTCTTTACCAGATTAGGACGTGTCTCCCACATCCCGTTTATCGTCAAACCCGGAATCCCATTGCTCACTCTACGACAATTAATAAATCCATGAAAGAACGCCGAGTTCTCGTCGCCCTCCTTAGCCCACTTGACCCGGGACTTCTGTTTCAAATCTCTCCTGTGCAGAAACTCAATCACCTTCACCCGCTTTGTGACATCCGTCACTTTTTCATTATATATATATATATATATTTATTTTTATATATACAATAATAATAATAATAATGATAAAAATAATAATAATAATAATCATATTTTTTTTAGACTAAACTAAACATATAAACCACACATCTTAACCCATTAACAAACCCAACCATAACTAAACTACAACCAAACCACAACCCAAATCCATACCCCTTACCCAATATCTGAAGCCCACAACAATCCGGCCCAGCAACCAAGCCCATCAGTCCAGCCCACTACCCTTCCCTTCCATTCTGTTCAAAAAAAAAAAAACATTTTCCCTTGCCGGGTTTCGAACCCGGGCAGTAGCCCGCCTCAGACACAACCAACACACACGTCCACCACTTGAGCTACACCATGAACTTGTTTTAACACTGGTTCAAATTGTATAAATACACTACTAAACAGCAGCCTGTGTCTTCTTCTTTCCCTTTATTTCTGCACGCGAACAGCAGCATGATTGACCAAGATTTCTTCCATCCTTGACCATTGACCAACCTAATTTTGGAGGATTGAATACGTTTAATTTCTGTTGACTCACTAACACGATTATCACGCGAGCATTCAACACCAATTCAATTGATTAGAGCCTAATTGCCCGTTTTTTTTTTGACCAAGCTCGATGCCACATCAAGACATTCCATTTACATGAAAGCACTATAAATTGGACGCCCCTTTCTGTCCTAAACATGCCGATTAAGAAACCCTTACACCCAATCTCTGTTAAATCTCGTTGATTAACCAAGAAGCAAGATCAGTTGACTTTTTCGTTGACTTATTGTTCGTTCATCATATACGCCTTGTAAGTTCAATTAAGATGTTGTTTTTCATTCTTCATAACCGACTAAACAAAAGCCCCATGCTTTATGTGGGTATCAATCATTAGTTCGTGCAATTGAAATTTCTAGGGTTCATATGAATGATTTGGGGAAGAACACCTTGTAGTGGTGTATATAATTATTTCAATCAGAATCCATCACAAACGAACCATAGATCAGTTGGTAAGGCACAAGTTGTGATAGGGATTGAACCGGCCTTGAGGCCAGGTTCGAGTCCCATAAACAACAAGTTTTTCTTTTCTTTTTTTTTTCCATTTATCTATACATATAACCCTCTAAATCTTTTAAAATAGATTTAAAATACCAAATATGATTTATAAATCCTATAAAATTCATTTTATGTCATTCAAATGGTAATGTCTATTACCCAATTTTTAGTTTTTCAAAAATAATTTATTTATTATATATTATTAATAATACAAGTTTATTCATTTATATTTATTAAATTCTATAAAAATATCTAAACGAGTTTATTAAATCTTACAAAAATTATCCTAAACTTGTATATTCATAAACATTTCAGAAATAATTTTTAATTCTGAAAAACCGGCCTTTTTATATTTTTAATTAATTTTTGTTAGTTTTAATCATAAATAATTCATAATAAATTCATTTTACAATATTTTTGCACCAAAATTTTACATAAATTATTTCTATCCATTTAGAACAGAAATACAATTTTTAACCTAAAATTTCTTTAATTTTAATATTTTTAAATATTAAAGTTAACTTTCGACAATTTGTTATAAATAGAATTAATATTCTATTTTAAAGAAAATAATTTTATAAAAATTATTTTTATACTTTAAACATATTATTGTGACCATCTTAAATTTAAATTTCATAAAAAGGATTTTTTTGGTTATTTATTTACTAAATTTCTCAATTGGCGAATATTTTTAATATTAATCAAACGAGCAATTATCCCCAATTCGAAGCCCTAGAAATACATATATCCTAGAGTTATTTCCCTTACACATTATCAAATATCTTAGGTTGATCATTTGGGAGTAATCTCAATTCATATTTCGTTGTCCAAGTTCAATTTCAAGTTACTACGTGAACAGTGAGTATTCCTATCCCCTTTTTGATTTTATACATTTTTGGGGTGTTACATGTACACTATTACAATTTCAAATACAAGTTTACATTTTTACAATACAATTCTAGTACTATGTGCATTGCTTACAACGTGCTTTATGCTTAGACAATACATGTGGAATACATTTGTACTTAGTGAAATCATTAACATGGTACAAGCCGACCTTAACATTGGATAGCGCTATTTGGATTGACAACCCGCCTAGGTTGATTCTCCCCCTTTTTCATCGGAGAATCCGTGGCCAGTGTTAAGTTATCATCCATTTATTGGTTGAGTACACTACAGTTCATACAGTACATTATACAGTCACAGGGTTGATTTCGCTCATTTGTATGATACATGGTTTACATATCCACACTGTAGCTTGCACTTGAATTGTATAACTTTTTAACCTACTATATACTATATATATCAAAACTAGGAATGCTCACCAACATTTCATATGTTGACCAAATCTATTTGTACATGTTTCAGGTGCAGTTTGATCTAGTGCTTTAGCAAGGAACATTTAGTGCTTTATTTTAATTCAATTATTTCAATATTTACATTTCATTAGACAATGTAATTTCCATTTCCATGTAAGACAATTTTTGATTATTCAATAATATTTACATTTTAGTACCATGAGCTTTTGAACAATCGTCACTACGTGGCACCTCGATGATTCCGCCATCGGTTGGGGTGTTACAGATTGGTATCAGAGCCATGGTTATAGGGAACTAGGTTACTAGATGAAATAGGCCTAGACTATAACCGAACATCAACTTTCATGCATAATATTTTCTGAATTACCCTACCCCTCATTTCCCTCTACTTTCCTTCTTCTATCTTTCCTTTCTTCTCTCTCTTCATTCTTCTCATCTTTCATCATGGTGCATAGAGATGGTGTCCTACAAGGAGTGGAAAGTCTACATCATTATGGAACATGGACTGTACCTTTCATGAAGACACTCTTAGGCATAATGCCTACTCTTATTCTGCTCCTTCAAAGTTGTTGAACTTTAATGAGTGTGATAAGGACACGTGCAATCTGGAAGGGTGGACGCCTGTACACTGGGTTTTCTGGCATAGGCAAGCATAGCGCATAAATCCATTTACGGACCTGTTATGCTTACCTGGGGATTCCTGGAGTGAGTGTCCACTTATAGGCTAAAGCATGTCTTCTTTGATCACCATTGGGTTCAAACTCCTTTGAAAAGTCAACGTTCTTGTTGGGCTTTACAGCTAGACAAGGGCACTCCAAGCATTTATGCAAGTTTTACAAATAATACTCTCTCCTTTCATATACAATATCCTATATATCATGATTTTCATACATTGCTTACAAGTTCATCCTTTCATAATCATTTGTACAGTTATACACTCACATTTTCTAATCTCATGATTGTTCATTGACTACCTCATAGATGTCTGCTCGCCGCATGCTCCGTGATGTCCGTCGACGCCCTGTTCATGCTTCTGGGGAACGTTCTGATCGTCGCCTCGCATCTTTAGTCGCTAAGGAAATTGCTGCAGTGATCCCGAACCTTGTCAGTGAGTTAACCCAGAATAGTAACAGTGCCAACACAGGAAATACGACTCAATTTCGGTGTACCTTCAAACACTTTAACTCCTGCAACCCTACAAAATTCACTGGTGAGGAGGGTGCTACTGGCCTTCTCCAATGGTTTGAAAGCATGGAGAGTACTTTTGTGAACAGTGAATGTCCTGATGAACTCCGCGTTCGCTATGCTACTAGTGTCCTTCAGAAGGGAGCGCTAACCTGGTGGAATGGCGAAAAGCGCAATCGAGGAGCTGATGTTGCTTTATCATTATCTTGGGCTGAAGTTAAGGAACTCATGATCGCCAAATTTTGCCCGAGGAACGAAATCAGGAAACTGGAAGATGAATTTCGTGAGCTCAAACAAGACAGTGGTGATAATCTTGCGTACAATACCCGATATCATGAACTCAGCATATTGGTTCCACACATGGTCACCCCGGTCTCTCGAGCAATCGAGAAATATATCGAGGGATTACCTGACCTGATACAAGACGTAGTCACTGGGAGCAAAGCTACTACGGTGGAAGAAGCCATCCAACTTGCAGCTACATTGACAGACAAACACGTTAGGAAGGGAAACTTGGTGAGGAAAGACACCAAGACGTCTACTGAGAAAACCACCAGTGCTGTTGAATCATCTAAGACTATTTTAGCAAAGGCCGCCACTACTAAGAAACGAATGGGCGATAATCAGAACCAGGCTGATGTGGATCCTGTGACTCAGCCTCCTAACAAGAAAGCCTACATGGGAGTCCATCCTCAATGCAACACTTGCAAATATCATCACCCTGCAAATCTTCCATGCCGTCAATGCACTAGATGTGGGAGGTTTGGACACCTTATTACCACTTGTCGAGTAATGGTTGGAACACAGAGTAATCATCAAACAGCTGCCCAGGGACCACTACAGATTACTAACGGTCGGGCATGTTATCATTGTAGAGACCCTAATCACATGCTACCCCAATGTCCCAAATTGAACAATGTAAACCTGGTGGCACATGGACGAGCTTTCAATATCAATACCAACGAAACAACTGATCAGGATGACGATAATCCCACTGGTTAAGCCATGGACAAAATCTTCCCAAGACTCGAGAAATCCAATACCCGTGTTTTCATTTTCTTGATTCTATTATCATTTTATACCCAACTTTGTCGCACTCATTAGCATACTACATCTAGAAATTTCCTTGCGTATTATTGTGTATTAACACCGATTGGAAATTTATTATATTGATTACGTTCATTTTAATCATACAAGACTCTACCTTATTTGAAACGTTTGGACTTGATACTTGATCTTACAGATGCTTTTCTAAGAAAACATCATTGATTATTACACGAAACTAGATTTTTCCCTTAATTTGACTACGCATTGAACATCTAATTATTCATGATACTCGTAAACATTTAATTATTCATGATAACACTTAATAGTTGTAGTACTTACAAACTTGCTTGCATAAACATGATATCAATTTGCAATCTATGTGAATAATAATTGCTGCACTTAATAGAGGTCATCATGCCTTTTTCAACAGTCGGGAGAGGCCCTACAACCTGCTCCACGACTGGTGGAGGCTATCGGACATACTCAACGATTGGTAGAGGTCACTATGCCTTTTCAAACAGTCGGGAGAGGCCCTACAACCTACTCCACGGCTGGTGGAGGCTATCGAACCTGCTCAACAATCGGTGGGGTCATAGAAGGACACAAAACCCTAATGTAAGGTAAATTGATGATTCCGGTCCGGAACGTAATCATGAATTTACAGGTACATTAGGGTAGTGTGAAATTCTATTAGAGTTTTTGGTAGGCGTCCAGTACATTTTCAAGGTATCAAAGGTGTGGTGGGTTAGCTGCGGTACACCCTGTATACAAACACTAATGATGCATTGAAAGTGAGACTGGAAGTCGGACCAGGAACAAACTCTGGTTATTTAGTAGTTCATTTAGTCTTTCTGTAGACAATCAACTCGTACATTTATCATAGGATTCCTAAAACTTGAAACTTATTGAGTTACTAGATCCTTATTTTCCTTATTATTCAAGACGAACCTAATCCTTAACTCACACCTATCAAACCTCTTAACCACAGTTACCTTAATTGTTACCCAAGCATCCATAACCCTATGTTTTCTAATAACTTCGGGACGAAGTTTCTAAAAGTAGGGGATGCTGTGACATCCGTCACTTTTTCATTATATATATATATATATATTTATTTTTATATATACAATAATAATAATAATAATGATAAAAATAATAATAATAATAATCATATTTTTTTTTAGACTAAACTAAACATATAAACCACACATCTTAACCCATTAACAAACCCAACCATAACTAAACTACAACCAAACCACAACCCAAATCCATACCCCTTACCCAATATCTGAAGCCCACAACAATCCGGCCCAGCAACCAAGCCCATCAGTCCAGCCCACTACCCTTCCCTTCCATTCTGTTCAAAAAAAAAAAAACATTTTCCCTTGCCGGGTTTCGAACCCGGGCAGTAGCCCGCCTCAGACACAACCAACACACACGTCCACCACTTGAGCTACACCATGAACTTGTTTTAACACTGGTTCAAATTGTATAAATACACTACTAAACAGCAGCCTGTGTCTTCTTCTTTCCCTTTATTTCTGCACGCGAACAGCAGCATGATTGACCAAGATTTCTTCCATCCTTGACCATTGACCAACCTAATTTTGGAGGATTGAATACGTTTAATTTCTGTTGACTCACTAACACGATTATCACGCGAGCATTCAACACCAATTCAATTGATTAGAGCCTAATTGCCCGTTTTTTTTTGACCAAGCTCGATGCCACATCAAGACATTCCATTTACATGAAAGCACTATAAATTGGACGCCCCTTTCTGTCCTAAACATGCCGATTAAGAAACCCTTACACCCAATCTCTGTTAAATCTCGTTGATTAACCAAGAAGCAAGATCAGTTGACTTTTTCGTTGACTTATTGTTCGTTCATCATATACGCCTTGTAAGTTCAATTAAGATGTTGTTTTTCATTCTTCATAACCGACTAAACAAAAGCCCCATGCTTTATGTGGGTATCAATCATTAGTTCGTGCAATTGAAATTTCTAGGGTTCATATGAATGATTTGGGGAAGAACACCTTGTAGTGGTGTATATAATTATTTCAATCAGAATCCATCACAAACGAACCATAGATCAGTTGGTAAGGCACAAGTTGTGATAGGGATTGAACCGGCCTTGAGGCCAGGTTCGAGTCCCATAAACAACAAGTTTTTCTTTTCTTTTTTTTTTTCCATTTATCTATACATATAACCCTCTAAATCTTTTAAAATAGATTTAAAATACCAAATATGATTTATAAATCCTATAAAATTCATTTTATGTCATTCAAATGGTAATGTCTATTACCCAATTTTTAGTTTTTCAAAAATAATTTATTTATTATATATTATTAATAATACAAGTTTATTCATTTATATTTATTAAATTCTATAAAAATATCTAAACGAGTTTATTAAATCTTACAAAAATTATCCTAAACTTGTATATTCATAAACATTTCAGAAATAATTTTTAATTCTGAAAAACCGGCCTTTTTATATTTTTAATTAATTTTTGTTAGTTTTAATCATAAATAATTCATAATAAATTCATTTTACAATATTTTTGCACCAAAATTTTACATAAATTATTTCTATCCATTTAGAACAGAAATACAATTTTTAACCTAAAATTTCTTTAATTTTAATATTTTTAAATATTAAAGTTAACTTTCGACAATTTGTTATAAATAGAATTAATATTCTATTTTAAAGAAAATAATTTTATAAAAATTATTTTTATACTTTAAACATATTATTGTGACCATCTTAAATTTAAATTTCATAAAAAGGATTTTTTTGGTTATTTATTTACTAAATTTCTCAATTGGCGAATATTTTTAATATTAATCAAACGAGCAATTATCCCCAATTCGAAGCCCTAGAAATACATATATCCTAGAGTTATTTCCCTTACACATTATCAAATATCTTAGGTTGATCATTTGGGAGTAATCTCAATTCATATTTCGTTGTCCAAGTTCAATTTCAAGTTACTACGTGAACAGTGAGTATTCCTATCCCCTTTTTGATTTTATACATTTTTGGGGTGTTACATGTACACTATTACAATTTCAAATACAAGTTTACATTTTTACAATACAATTCTAGTACTATGTGCATTGCTTACAACGTGCTTTATGCTTAGACAATACATGTGGAATACATTTGTACTTAGTGAAATCATTAACATGGTACAAGCCGACCTTAACATTGGATAGCGCTATTTGGATTGACAACCCGCCTAGGTTGATTCTCCCCCTTTTTCATCGGAGAATCCGTGGCCAGTGTTAAGTTATCATCCATTTATTGGTTGAGTACACTACAGTTCATACAGTACATTATACAGTCACAGGGTTGATTTCGCTCATTTGTATGATACATGGTTTACATATCCACACTGTAGCTTGCACTTGAATTGTATAACTTTTTAACCTACTATATACTATATATATCAAAACTAGGAATGCTCACCAACATTTCATATGTTGACCAAATCTATTTGTACATGTTTCAGGTGCAGTTTGATCTAGTGCTTTAGCAAGGAACATTTAGTGCTTTATTTTAATTCAATTATTTCAATATTTACATTTCATTAGACAATGTAATTTCCATTTCCATGTAAGACAATTTTTGATTATTCAATAATATTTACATTTTAGTACCATGAGCTTTTGAACAATCGTCACTACGTGGCACCTCGATGATTCCGCCATCGGTTGGGGTGTTACACGCTTAGACCCCTCCTCAAAAACCCACTGTTCTTCCTCGGATAAATCTCTACATTCCATTATACCTTCCAACTCTTCTAATTCACTTAGGATTTTGACTTTTTCCTCTGTCTCTTTTGTACGCAAATTATAGACCCATTTTTGAATAGCACCTTTAACTCTTTTGAGCTTCTCCATAAATCGAACATCAGCGTGCAAACCCGTCATCACCTCAGCCTTGAACGCATTCTCAACTACCTCCTCAATCCCCTCTCTATTCAGCCACGAATTGAAAAATCTGAACGGTTTAGCGCCATAGTTCGTAGACGTCAATTTCAATAATAACGGGTTGTGATCAGAATGCATCCTAGCGAGAGCTCGGTACTCCGCATTAGGCCATCGGTTAGTAATACTAGAAGAAACAAAAATTCGGTCAATGCGGCTCATCTTATTACCTGCACAAAAAGTGAATTTACGATTACGTAAGATAAATTCTCGAAAATCCATCTCATCAATAAAATCGTTGAACTCCGAAGCCACCGCCGGTTTGAACTTGGAGTTCCTTCTTTCATCGCGATTGCGAACACAATTAAAGTCACCACCTATAACCCACAAACCCGCATCCGAATCCACCTCCGCTCTTAATTCATTCCAAACCCGTCTCTTGTCAATCAACTTCTGCGGCACATACGTATTAACACAAGAAAACCTCGAACCATCATCTCGCAAATCACCTGAAACAATCATAAAGTTTTGAAACTTCTTGATAGAAATATTAGTTAACATCTTTGGATTCCAAATTGTAACCAGGCCACCAGACCGCCCTGCCGCTGGAACCCAATCGAACTGAAAATCACCGGTACCCCAAAATTTCGAGATCTCAACGCCCTCTAAGGAAACTAGTTGCGACTCTTGGATCAATATCAAACCCACTTCATTCTCTCTACGTAACTCCCGAACCCAAACAGCTTTGGCCTCGGACCCCATACCACGGATATTAAGGGACAGTGTATTCATTGGACAACCGATTGAAAGCCTTCGTCCCTAACCAAATTACCAACCTCCTGCTCAAAAATTTCTATATTCTCCACACCCAACTTCTTCCCAAACTGCACCGTCTCACTGACCTCATTTGAAATATCTCCAACACTAACCACCGTATCATTCAACTCAACCCGAACTCCCCCGTTACCTTTTTCCACTAACCTCTCCGTATCCACCACAATGGGATTATCCGGACAACCTGCAGTCTCAAACAAAGGACTTGAATTCACACAATTTATAAACCTATCTAGATCAAATAGATCATCCCCTTCCCGTTGTCTCTTCTTCGGTCTCTCGTGTCCCACAGGCGAACAAGAAAGTTTCTTTCTCGATTTTTTCCGATATCCCTTCCCTTTCTTCTTGTTATCGTCTTTCGCATAACTAATCTCCACCACGCTCGGCTCCCCATGCTCCTCCAAATTACCATCATGGCTGCCCATACCTCCAATCTCACTCGAAGGCTGAATCACATTATCCACTTTACCCTCATTCTCCACACAATAATCCTCAACTACCATATCCGTATCCACATCAGTTCCTTCCACAGAAACTAGATGTTCATCCCGAATCTCCTCCTCTTCTTCGCTAATTTCCTCCACACCTTCATACAGACAATCAGGAGACCATTCTTCGCAATCTTCTTCAACCACAACCGGAAACACCGAAGACTTCCAAAACAAATTAACACTATGATTAATTCTATGCGTGGACTTTGTAAGCACTCCAACCACAACATTCGATAAATCCTCATCCCCATCCGAATCCACCGGCAACTGGACCACATCACCAAATTTGGACGCAATATCGGAGATAATACTCGCTACACTGAGACACAAAGGGATCCCTACTAACCTCAGCCAAGCGACGCGTTCAAACTCCCAAACCTGACCTTCCCATGCATCTAGACAATCAAACATCGTACCCCATAACCCTTTTTTTCCAAAGAACCATTCTTTGTCTTCACTACAATCGAACAGTAAAATTAACGAAAGACCGCCCAAGTACTTAAGACGAATCTTGCAATTAACTGAGACACTCAGCCATTGTCTAAGGCCAGTTAATGACGGGAAATCCTTCACCCTTCCCAATAATCCCAACCCGTTCCATGTGCCCCTAACCACGACATCATCTTTCACCTTCACATCCATCACCTCCTTCCCAGAATCAATATTCAACAGCGTGTCACGAAACGTTCTATTACCCACTGTAGAAGGACCACCGTTATCTTGAACCTTTTCCGGAACAACATTGTTCTCCGGCATCATCCCATTCCCATTGTCACATACCGGCTTCCAAACCTTGGACTCCTTACTCTGAACCGTCATGCCATTAACAAACCTAGCCAAGACGGCATAAAGTTTGTAGCTGCCGATCCAGACGTCCTTAAGATCTTCTTCCAGTTTCGATGGATCATCAACATTAATAAACGAAACGAAACCAAACCTTTTCCCAAGCCTATCATATTTCCGAGCAATATACGTACCTTGAATGACCCCAAAACCTTTCATGACATGGACTAAATCCGCCGATGAACAGCCTTCGGGAAGATTCGACACAAATACCTTAGTAATATTGACGTTAGAACTTGAATTCCCATGCTTCTTTGCTCTCCTGTCGCTCTTGAAAGGAACGTCATACCATGTGTTAACTTTGAAGCGCTCCTTCGCCGCCATGCAAACCCTAATCGCCAATAATCGCCACTCCGGAAATATCGCTCACTTTGTTTTTTTTAGTTAGATTTTAGTTATTTCGTCGTTTTCATAATCAAAGTTACTAGCTTATTAGTTTTTCGCAATCTATCACAACAATTTATTAGACATTAGTTAATTTAAATAAAAATTACAACTTTCCACTAATTCCTGTGAAGACGACCTTACTTTCCACTTACAACTTAATCTTTTTTTTTTTTACCGACCAAAGGACATCAATCACGGCTAAAGAGGTGGCGCATGACTACAAATGAATAGATAAAGGGGTAATAATTTTATTCAGCATCATTTTGAAGCTTACTGGTTAAGAGGCTTAATGGCTGATATTGATGTGTTCTGTCAGTGTGTTGTTTGTTTTTTTTAAGGTGTTTGCGAACCACCTCTATAGACATCTGTAGAAAAAGAGGTGAAGCGAACCTCTACAGTATATAAGAAGAAAGACTTTTGATTTTTAACGTACGTAATATGAATGTATCAAATGATAATTCTCATTGATGTGAAGATGTTACATATATACAAAAGTAAATGGCAAAAGATAAGGAAGAAAGAGCTAAAATCAAGGAACTAATAGCTAAGATAATTGATCTTGACTGATTGTAGGTTTGATATGCCCCCGCAAGATGGACGATCATGAGAGGAGACCAATCTTGAAAGTTAGTAGTTGAAACCGTTGTCTTAATAGTGGCTTTGTGAGTGCATCGGCTAGTTGATCATCCCTGAAGATGTGAGTCACACGTATGGTGTCGTCATGAACCTTTTCATGGACAAAATGAAAGTCTAAGGCCAAGTGCTTCATTCTTGAATGAAAAACGGGGTTTGCTGAGTAATGAGTAGCGCTTAGATTATCACAATAGATTGCTGGAGTGACTGATGATTTGTAGCCAAGCTCAACCATTAATGATATGAGCCATTGTACTTCGGTTGTTGTTGAAGCAACGGCTCGAAATTCAGCTTTTGTGGATGAACGAGCAAGTGTCGATTGACGTTTAGAGCTCCATGAGATCGGATTTGACCGAGATAGACGATGTATCCTGTTGTACTCTTGTATGATGGGCGATCACCGGCCCAATCCGCATCAGTAAAAGCATGAAGTTGTAAAGGGGAGTTGCGCCTAAAAAATATGCCATGATGTAGAGTGCCATACAAGTATCAAAACAATCAAAAGGCGTCCCAATGTGTGGTTGTTGGTTTATGCATAAACTGTGAGAGTTTGTTAACTGTAAAAGCAATATCAGGTCGTGTTAAAAACTTGAGAGGCATTTTGGCATGAGAAAGTAAAGTAATATCAAATGATAATTCTCATTGATGTGAAGAGGTTACATATATATACAAAAGTAAATGACAAAAGATAAGAAAGAAAGACATAAAATCAAGGAACTAATAGCTAAAATAATACACAAGATATATGCTAATTTACAACACTATCTTTGACTTTTAATTATGGGCATGATTTGTGGATGAATTGATCTTTTACTGATTGTAGGTTTGATAGTAAGAGTGTTTTATTTTAGAACAATAGGGTTTTATTTTTTTTATTTCATTTAGAACACGACATATACAGTAGGCGAACACGACGAACACAAAATTTAATAACGGCCATAATTATACAATTTCATATCAACATCCAACGGCTGTCATTCCACCTAACCCTCACTCCATCGTCCACACACCACATATAATTATTAGGGTTACAGACACTAACCTCAGACACTTTCATTAACGCCGCCGTCTCTCCTCATCACATTAATCCACACCATGACAACAGCAACACACACCTTCTCCACCTTAACCCCCACCACCTCCTCATCACCTTCCCTCAAAACCCCTACCAAAACCCTAGCCTTTTTCTTCTCTTCCAAACCCTCCATTAAACCCCTCAAAGCTCGCTCCAATGGCTCTGCTCTTGGTGCCCGTATGGTTTCAGCCCCAGCCATATCCAAACCCCCTTCCCTTCTTGACTTTGATACCTCTGTTTTTAAAAAAGAAAAGATTAACCTTGCTGGTCATGATGAGGTCTGTTTCTTTCTCTAATTAATTATGTTCTGCCACGTGTCCTGTTTGTATTTAATTTGTTTTAATAATAATAATAATGTTTGTGTAGTATATTGTGAGAGGTGGACGGGATTTGTTCCATTTGTTGCCTGATGCTTTTAAAGGTATTAAGCAGATTGGTGTTATTGGATGGGGTTCTCAGGTTTGTACTTTCATTTCTTTCCTTATTATTATTATTATTATTATTATTATTGTTATTGTTATTATTATTATTATTATTATTATTATTATTATTATTATTATTATTATTATTATTATTATTATTATTATTATTATTATGTGTTGTAGGGTCCTGCACAAGCTCAGAATCTTAGGGATTCTCTTGCAGAAGCAAAGTCTGATATTGTAGTGAAGGTAGATTTAAAAAGGCTGTTTTTTTTTTTTTTTTTTTTTTATGTATGTTGATGGTGGTTGTGGATTGTAAATGTTGATTGTTTTTGGGTGTGGTTTTATGAATTAGATCGGTTTACGTAAGGGTTCGAGTTCGTTTAATGAGGCTCGGGCCGCTGGATTTTCGGAGGAAAGTGGAACACTTGGAGATATTTATGAGACGATCTCTGGGAGTGATTTGGTTCTGCTTTTGATTTCTGATTCCGCTCAGGTTAGTCGGTCTGGACGGTTTTGATCGTTGTTTACTTTTTGATCGTTAATTGTTGTACTATTAACCTTAATGCCCTTTTGTGATGCAGGCTGATAACTATGAGAAAATCTTTTCACACATGAAGCCGAACAGCATACTTGGACTTTCGCACGGGTTCCTTCTTGGTCATCTGCAATCAGCTGGGCTTGATTTCCCCAAGAACATTAGCGTGGTTGCTGTGTGTCCCAAAGGAATGGGTCCATCTGTCAGGAGATTGTATGTACAAGGCAAAGAGGTTAACGGAGCCGGAATCAATGCAAGTTTTGCTGTCCACCAGGTTCGTTATCTTTTTTATTTCTTAAGCATATTGTTACATATAGTTTTTAGATATTTAATGATTAATATGGTATACGTGTGTGCAGGATGTTGATGGAAGAGCCACCGATGTTGCACTTGCGTGGTCAGTCGCTCTTGGTTCACCTTTTACTTTCGCCACTACACTTGAGCAGGAGTATAAGAGTGATATATTTGGAGAGCGAGGTGAGTTTAACGTTTTTGCTTCACTTCGCTAAGCATAGTCTTTACGTATTATTCAATATGATAATTTTGGTGAATTTTAGGTATTTTACTTGGTGCGGTGCATGGTATTGTGGAGTCTTTGTTTAGAAGGTATACCGAAGACGGTATGAGTGAAGAATTGGCTTACAAAAATACAGTGGAGTGCATTACTGGCACTATATCAAAGATAATCTCGACTCAGGGCATGAAGGCTGTATACGAGTCATTGGATGAAGAAGGCAAGAAAGAGTTCTTGACAGCGTACAGTGCGTCTTACTATCCTTGTATGGACATTCTGTACGAGTGCTATGAGGATGTGGCGACTGGCAGTGAGATAAGAAGCGTTGTGTTGGCCGGCCGTCGATTTTATGTAATTGTTATAAAACTTTTAATTTAGATTCATAAATATATTATTGATCATTTGTGTGAAAGTAATATTTGGCGTCTCTGTTCCAGGAAAAGGAGGGTTTGCCAGCATTCCCGATGGGCAAGATTGATCAAACTCGAATGTGGAAAGTAGGTGAACAGGTTCGGGCTGTCCGACCCGCGGGTGATTTAGGCCCCTTGTATCCTTTCACCGCTGGTGTCTATGTCGCACTAATGATGGCCCAGGTGAGCCTTTAGACTTGAGTGCTCCATCTGCATCGTGTTTTCATTTATATTTTTTTAACGTTTCTAATTCAATTGAATTGAAATTAAAAATTGCAGATTGAGGTGTTGAGGAAGAAAGGACATTCTTATTCTGAGATTATCAATGAAAGCTTGATTGAGTCGGTGGATTCATTGAACCCGTTCATGCATGCTCGAGGCGTGTCGTTTATGGTGGACAACTGCTCAACAACTGCAAGGCTGGGATCAAGGAAATGGGCTCCACGGTTTGATTATATTCTTACCCAACAAGCTTTAGTTGCTGTAGACAATAAAGCCCCAGTTAACCAGGACCTGATCAGCAACTTCTTTGAAGATCCAGTGCACGACGCTGTTAAAGTTTGTGCGGAGTTGAGACCGACTGTTGACATCTCAGTGCCGGCTGATGCTGATTTTGTCCGACCTGAGCTGCGTCAAGGTAGCAACTGAGTATGAGTCCCAGGCTCTTGTCTAGTTAAGTTAATCTATCATGGTGCAGTTTTTTTCTGTATCTGTGCTTCTTATGAGTGTTGTGTTCCGACTTTGTTGAATTTTGTAATAAAAGTTGTTCGTCCTAGCGTTTGTGTGCAAATTGGCGTTCACACAAGCAACAAAATATTTACCTTATTTTCTACCTCTGGAACACGAGCAGACATCTAAGCATGCAAGTCAGTTAGATCTTCCTAGTAACCAGGATGACCTTTGTTGTTGACATTTTTGGCTGTGGCATGAGCTTGTTTTCTAGACCTGCGTCGTTAGTCTCTTAATTATTTTTTTGAACGACAATTGCTACAAATAACCCGCGTCTAGGTTTGAACATAGAACCTCCCCTTTAAGATAGACATTGTCTCTATGAAGTGAGCTAGCCTCACATTGACCATTAGTCTCTTAATGACTTTACCCTACTGTTTTTTAACAGCAAGAAGGAGCTATACCGTACCCATCCAATTAACGTTCATTTTTTCCTACTTCTACACTATCAACAAGAAGGAAAAATTAACAATATTATCATAAACGCTAGCTTTGTTTTTCCCCTTACCATCGAACACAATGTCATTACGAAACCTCCATAGGATTCACCAAGTCATTAAGAAGCTGTAAGTTTTGGAATTCTTTATTATGTTCATAGGTGGAGTCACCACGAGTCATCCAACATCAAAGTATCCCCAATCAAGTTATGAAACCTCACTTTTAGGGCTCTAACGTCGTTCACATACTTATCAACCATCTACATTTAAGTAGAAATTCAATTTGATGATTCGGGAAGGGAATGCAACAGTTGATATAACCACTGTTGTTGATATGATCCAGTGATCAACCATTAAAATCCCCTTGCTTTGATTTTAACTGGTGTAGTAGGATTATGATTTATTTGATGTTAGGTTACTTTGATTGATTGTGATAGGATTAAGATTACTTTGATCTAGGTTCTTTCATGGCATGTCTTTTACACTTTGGCAGCATGTTTACCAACTATGTTAGATTCCAATATCTTTTTTATTTTTTTTGAACGGCTAATTTCTTCCTTTATGAGGCTTGAACTCTCAACCTTCCATTTGAACCTCTCTTTGAACCCCAACACCTTTACCACCACACCACAAGGGTGGTGTTGGAAAAATTAGAAATGGTAAAGAGGGATTATTGTTGGTCAGCTGAATTTATTAATGTTCAAAGATGCGTGTTGGAATAATCAATAAGAACCAGTCGAATCGTTTACTTACAGTTCGAAATTGACATCCTAATATCATTCACATCCCACTTTTGTACCTATTTTATCTCATATAACTCTAAGGGTAACTCTAAAGACCTTTTGATAAGCCTCTTAATGAGACTCTGAACCATTCAGCGCTGAATGACTAAGCATTCAGTGCGTTTGTTTCAGCTTCTGAATGAAATGGTTAAGGCTAAATCATTAAGATTTGGGATGTTGCTAATCCATTAAGCACTAAACTATTTAGCACTAAACTAGGCTGAACCTTAATGAGACTTTCTTACCAACGTGGGACAAGAAAATTCGTGGGTTTTTTTTTTCTTGAAATGTTTGATCTTATAATTACTTCCAATTTTATTTTATAGATAATGATAATCAAGAAACTTTTATACCTGGATATTCTAAGGCATCATCTAAAACCTGGCAAACTCAAATATGCAAACTTCAATTAAAGCATTTCAATCACACTCTTAATTATAATAATCCAGAAAATGAAGAGGAAAACAAGGCATTAAGCATAAAAATAGAAAAGAGGTTGAGTTGGAAATGGGCAGTCAGTGAAAAGATAAAACTACCAAATGGCCAAACCAATCCTCTAAAATCTAACCATAAACAACCATGACAACATCATCACCACCTCTACTCTTGAACCACCACCACTCCCATTCACTGAAATTAATCAAGAAACATAGATTAAAATGAATCATGGATTAAATTCAATAATGATGACCAATTCACTTTACGATATCCAACTATTACGTATCAAAGATTACGGAAATTCACTTCTTAAAGTCAAAGGATATATGAAGTAGGATAGATATAAATACGAAAAAAAATCACGAGAATGAACCACCCACCTCTCCATTCTCGATCTCACCACCAGTTTTTGTAGCTCCTTCGTGTTTGTGTGCATCTTCTGTAATATAAGAAACAATGAGTCAAATATACAAATTTGGTGCCCTGGCACGAGTGATGAAAAGCTGAGGCACGAATAACTACAGACATACATACATATAAAGAAAACTGTTTCTAGGAAGCGATAACTGAAAATCATATAAAAGAATTCTTACCTCCTTCTTCGGCAATGTCAGAAGTCCACAAGGTGAGATTGTCCCTCAAAAGTTGCATAATTAGTGTGCTGTCTTTGTATGACTCTTCATTCAGAGTATCAAGCTCTGAAATTGCTTCATCAAAAGCCTGTTTGGCCAGGTGGCAGGCCCTAATAAAGAGATAAAGCAAAGATTAACTAATATTTAAAAACTCAAGCAAATTTCAATTTAAGTTTATATAAAAAAGAGCAAACCTTTCAGCTGAATTCAAAA
Organism: Ambrosia trifida; assembly: GCA_028751855.1. Classification (NCBI taxonomy): domain Eukaryota; kingdom Viridiplantae; phylum Streptophyta; class Magnoliopsida; order Asterales; family Asteraceae; genus Ambrosia; species Ambrosia trifida. The sequence continues at coordinate 9,667,313 of CM054128.1, read as the reverse complement.
TTTCATAATAAAACACTGAGAAATTTAAAGCCAGTCCCAATCGAATTGGGTGTGTAGGAGGCAATTCAGCTTCAGCTGTACTGGTTGCTGCCTGAAAGCATAAAAAAAAAAAAAGGCAGAGTAAGAGAAGGAATGCGACATGGTGACGAGTGTACACTAGCAAATACCACTTAATAAAAGAATTTTATGAAAAAATAACACAATTTACTGTCCAAATGAAAATACATCAGCAGTCTTTAACACTACTACTTATGGAGCTCAATCTCTTTAAAATTTAATCAACCCCTTAAAGAAAATGCAGGAGCTCATCTTTCCCACATCCTCATCAAGTGCCAAAGAATACGGAACTTGCAACTTAATCAAACAACTGAATATTGACTGCACTATAAAGTATTGCATAACCCCAGGAGGAGGCATACATTATATATAGAGCACATTACAGGTTTATGTTCCAACATTATACGACATGATTTCATAAATGTCGCATTCCCTATTTTTAAATTTGCACTGAACGTTTGAGAAATAATCAAGACCAAGGAGAAATGACAGCCACATGCTATGATGTAAGAGCATAACAAGTAATGCTAAACAGTGCAGAAAGATTATTAGAAAGAACTGAGGCAGAGCTCATGCAAGCAAAAACACCAATTGCTCACAAGTCACAAGAAGACAAGGGTCATGCTACATTGCATGGTGATAAAATCAATGTCACCAGAAGGTGGGACATAAACTAACGGTCAATTAGTAACGCATAAGTACCAACATAAATGAAACCTTAGTACTAATCATAATGCTTTATGCTTTAGCTCTAATAGATATTTACAATAAAAAATTCTCCATAAAAAGTAATGGTTGAAATTCCCCCAAATAATTTAATTTTACATCCTGAATTTTCCTTGCTCAAAAAATTACATAATCATAGTAATCATATTAAACATATTAACTGTTTATATAAAAAATAAGAAAATAGAAAAAAAATGTATATGCGGATCGATCTAACTCGAGTTGTATCAACCCGTAGAGAAAGGCAACAATTTTGACCCGTTATCCCACCCACCTACCAGGTTTGTTACCTCTAGCAAAAAAAGTACACCAAATTTCCATCTAATTCAGTTAGCTCAGTAATACAACAGCTCAGCTCAAATAAGATCAGAGTAAACAAAACTGGTAGTCATTAGGCATACCTCATATGCTTTCATTGACAGATCAGCAACCTCTTTCTTGTCATTACCAGACTTAAATTCTGCCATATATCTATAATAGTCCCCTTTCCTGCAAAAAGAAAGTAGATCTTATGAACATTTATACAAAATAATTAAATTGGAAATACAAAAGCGATAGTGAGACTAAGCAGCAGCTAATGAGTATGTTTAGTACGTTTTTTTTGTTCTTTCTGAACATACCAAAATACTTTTCTGCCTTTTCAATTCCAAAATCCTTTCATGAATCTATAAAGCACTATGTTATACATTTCACTTTATGTCTAATCTGAACATCTAATTGCCTAAGTATATAACTATACAAAGTCGTAAATCATATAACCGTTAAACTCACATCTTGTAATAGAAGACACTTGCTTCACCAGAACCACCACAGGAAGGAATGAGATGATCATCGATCACAGTCATGATATCATTGCAAATGGTATCAAGCTCTGTCTCGACCTTTTGTCTGTACTCCTTGATCCGTTTCGCATTCTGATCATTCCCTCTTGATTCTTCCTTCTGCTCTATTGACGACAAAATCCTCCAGGAAGCCCTCCTAGCACCAATCACATTCTTGTACCCAACTGACAGCAAATTCCTCTCTTCCACAGTCAGTTCCTCACCTATCTTTGCAACCTTCTTCATTGCTTCCACCATTTCTAACAAAAGAAATGAATTGCGAAGCAAAATTAAATTAATAGAAAACTCAATGACTAATCAGACGAACAGCTTGCACAGGAACAAAGTTAAGAAAAAACAAAGTTAAAAAAAAAACGAAATTGAGCCTCTAAACACATCGTAAGCTAAACTCCGAGGCAGAATTAAAAATAAATACAAAAATTATACATCTTATAAAATATTAATACAAACTAATTTCATCATCATATTCATAAAAAAACATCAAAAACAAACATTAAAAAGACACGGAATGTTTGAAATTGACAAAAAAGTCTAATATATAAAAAAACACATGAAAACCCCCTGAGGAGCACCTGAGGCGAGCCCTACAAGGCGGACGCACAATAAAACCCCATAAGGCGCCACCTCAGACTTGTTTTCTGACCGCCTCGCCTTGCCTCTTTTTAAACTATGAGAAAAACAACTGATAATCTATAAAAACAAGCCTAATTAGTTAGATCAGGATTATGCAAAGAAGTTATCAACTCTAAAACCAAATTAGCACTACAAAACCCTTGAGCAACGATTAAGTCCATGCTCATTAGCCACTTGTACAGTACAAGTTGCTGATGCGCCGATTTAGAGCTTTAAACTATCTACATCCCAGGATATTCATTATTCAACAAACAAGTATCACAAAACACATAAAACTTAAATTGAAATTTACATAATCAAATCAAATCAAATCAAATCAAATCAAATACACGTAATCTGGAGTATTCAATTAGAATCTAAGAGTAACAAGATTAACTAATACTGTTAATTAAAATTGCACTAGTAACTGAAGGTACATAAAAACGGATATATTAGATCAGATAATTGATAATCGAAGTAAACATAAGGAGATCGATCTGTAGTGAGGAAGAGTGAGTTACCGTCATAACGCTCAGCTTGTTCGGCGAGCTTGGCGGTGTAGACGAAGATCTCGCGATCGGAAGTAGCCATGGAGACGGATCTGTGAGATGTGATGAAGATGGAGATGAAGAAGGGTTGAGGGAAACAAGGGTTTGTGTGCGAGTAGAAAAGATGATGGACAGACAATAATATGTCAGCGCACAGGAGAGAGACGTCGTGATGGCCGTCACTCACTTTTAAATTTATAATTTAGTCAATCATTTTTCTTCTTTCATTTTCATATTTTCTTAGATATAATACAAGTTATTAACCATAGTATAATTAGCAAATTCATATTGTGAGTGTAAATCCCCTATTGTAATTCGTATAAGCTCTCTAAGACCATCCGTTGTGGGTTATCAACGAGCAGACGTGAGCCACCGATTTCACTCACAAGTAACCGCATCGCTTGTGCTCACTTGACCCCGTTGTGGCTGGGGTGAGCATCGGTGCGACCTGTGCTCACTTTCTTCCGTTAACGAACGCGAGCACCATCGCGTGTGCTCGCGCCGGAGCTGTTCACTTGTGCTCGCGGCAGGGTTGTTGTGGCTAGAGGTGAGCACCGGACTGAAACTTTGCTCGCGCCGGAGCTCGCTCGCGGCTCACAACGGACAATCTAAAGGAGGGTGTACAAGCTATTGAAGTAGTCACTTTGCCACGTTTTTCTATCGTGTGTAGGTACATGTTAACTTAATGCTAACAGATCTAACTTTACTTTGGTCTTGTTACTTATTATTCTCAACAATTTTTAAATATTAAAATGCATTGTGTAATGAGTTTAAAATAAACATAATTTATAATTGCTCGCGTCGGAGCTCGCTCGCGGCTCACAACAAACAGTCTAAAGGAGCCTGCCCGCTATCTTGATGTAATTTTTCACGGTTATGTGTTAATAAAAGTTGGGATTTAAAGAAAAAAAAAATTATAATCTTACTACATGTTTACATGCATAAATCATAATAATATATAATTCTGAATAGTATCAGTTACCATCAAAACTTGCATGGTTGGACTTGGGTCTCGGTAAAAATGTAACATCAGAGGTTGCGTCCATCCATGATGCTCTTGACGATTGTATGCATGTATGGGAGTGTTGCTCGTCTCTTCAATTCGAATCTTGAGTTGCTAGCATGAGAATAAACCGTTAGACGGCAGAAGCCTTATGGCCAAACCTCTAGCTCCTAAGCCAATATATTCATCATGATTCTAATTTCACTAAGAAAGGTTGATGTGATTAGAACTCATATTAGGGAGTTAGTGAGTGAGCTTACTGTATTAGGCTTCTATCAATATCCTAAGGGCCCAATATCGTTGGACCATATCGTATGTATTAGTTATTAATGGGCCTAAGCCCAGATCAAGAACACTATATATATTTTATATCCTGTACATCAAAATTCCAGTTTCAAACTTATATCATATGGTTAATTCTTTTCATTAAATATTTTATTTTCATTCCTAACTATATCAATTAAATTATACACTGTAATATTTCGTATGTTACTTCTTTTTCATAAGTTCTTGATCTCTCTAGTCTCTATACCAATATAGTAACAATGGTACCAATATATCTAAAAGCTTTTTAAATGACGAAATGTTATGTAACATCTAAAATTTAGTAATAACAAAGAAACTTAATTATTGAGGAATTCATACGGACTGAGTACTCTTATAATGTATCGAAAATGGATTTTAAAATAATAATGCTACTGTAAAAAACAATAAAATAAATTGTATTATTAACATATATTCCCTTTGACTGCAATCAAAAGTTAATTGTTTGATAGGACAAATAGTGTACACTAAATAATTCGAAGGATAAAAGAGTTCTTGCAGTTTTAAACATTTGTTCTGAAATTAACATCCCTTATCTATTACAAGATAGAAAAAAAATTACAACAAAATGGTGGATGTTTACAATGTGGTAAAAGAGCTAGCAATCAGATTTTGGAGAAATCTTTATAGGCATCCCTTTGGAAGGAAACGGGAGCGGATCCATGAAAATAGGCTCATCGGGGTACACCAACGACCAGTTGTATCGTGTTACAACATAATGCACCAGCACGAGAATATTGAGCTTCGCGAGTTGGTAGCCTGCACACAGCCTAGGCCCGCCACCAAACGGTATAAAAGCATACGCTTGGACTGGATCTGCAAACCTACTCGGGTTGAAACTCATTGGATCTGGAAAATACTTTTCGTCATAATGTGTTCCATATGTCGTCCAAAGCACCTTCCAGCCTTTAGGGATAGTAAATCCTTCAAATTCTATATCAGTTATCGCTTTTCTAAAGGATCCAAATATAGGAGGACACAATCGCATTGTCTCACGTGCGACTTGCCACGTGTACTCCATTTTCTTCACATCTTCAAATGTCAACGCTTCACCTGCTCTTTTGTTGCTAGCAATCTCTTCATGTTCTGGATGTAATTAAATCATCAATATATCACATTAGTTAACTATAATACCGATTTTGTAAAAATAAAAAAAAATGGTAAAACCAAACAATATATTAATATTCAAGTGGTGGTTACCTTTTAGTAGAAGCGAGTAACAGTCCGGATGATTAGCGAGCATCTTAAACGTCATCGTAATAGCATACGACGTCGTGTCATGAGCCGCAAACACTAACAAAACCACATTATCCACAACCTCCTCTTCACTTATCTCACCTCTAATCAAAGCTGCCACCAGTTTTGAAATCAGCATCCCGTCTTCTCCCGCTAACCCTCCTTCCATTGCCTCTCTCTTCCTTCTTATCTCCTCAACCAACACCTTCTCTATCTCCGCTCTCGCCTTCTTCGCCCTCGCGAATTTCGTCCCAGGAACGTTCACTGGAGGAGACAAAACACCTTCCAACACCCGTTCGAAAACCCCGAACAACGTCTCGGGTTCAATCCCTATCCCAAACAAGCATTCAAGGACAATAGTGAAAGTCAGCATTTTAGTTGATCGATATAAACTGACTTCTTCACGGCCTAGCCACTTCTTCTGCAGGTGGTTCTCAATGGAACTGCACATTCTAGGGACCATGGCAGTAAGTCCAGAAACGCTGAGAGTAGAGGTCACGATGCCACGTAAGCAACGGTGAGAGTCTCCTTGCTTCTCCATGATGGAGTTCTTTCCCATTAGTTCAACAGATGAAGTAGGCCATGAGCTTACCACTAGTTTAAACTCGTTGGACATGAAGAACTTGTTTGCTGCAGGACCATTAACCACCACAGTTGGTGACCCCATTAGTTTTGTTTTGAAGACGTTTCCATGCTTCTTCATCCTCGGTAGGAAAAACTCCTCAAACAGTTGGTTCGAACGTTGCGCTTTGTAGAACTCAACTGTTTCGCCGATCCAAGGGAGACCCATGTCTCCATAAGGTAGTTTAACCTTGCTGGTTCGTCTTTTCGAGTTTTTATAGACAAAGAGGATGATAAAAAACAATGGAAGGATAAAATAGAAAGTGATAAAAACAGCCATTGATGAAATAAAGGTTTGCAGGGTTTGTTGTGTTGTTATATTAATAATTGTGGTGTGTAGTAAGAGATATGTATAATATATGATGGAGTATGAGAGTGTAAGTTGATGAGTATATATAGATATTGAGGGAGAAAAGATTGGTGGAATATAGTCAGTTATAACAAAAGTCAACCAGTTAGAAATCAAGTAGTAGCTGTTGGGGTGGCGGATGAAATCAGAGGTCGGCCCGACGAAAAGATTCATATGATTCACAGCATGTGCAACTTGCATTGAGGAATCCGTGTTTTTTTTTTTTTTTCCATATAATAATAGTTGACTTTGTTCCACAGTTGTCAAGATTATAACTAACTTAACCTCCCCCCTCCCCATTCCCCGTCTATTTTTAATAATATATTTGTGCTTCTTTTATGAATACGTTTAGATATGTAAATAAACCGATCGAATGTTTATGAACTTGTTTGCGGAAAGTTCTTTTGTGTTCATTTAGTTTTTTTTGATCAACGAACAACTGTGTGTCAACCACCCTTGCGGGGCGCCGTGCCCAATAATCGACTACTCGACCTCTAGCAGCCCCCGCCTTCTCCTGATGCGCGGAAACCCGAGCCCCACCCGCCCGAAGGCACGACAGTGTTATAGAACTCGGTAAAACCTCGCCGCTCGTCAGATTCGAACCGGCACCACCCGTATTCGATCTTCACCCGGATACCAAACCATAAATGTTGGAAGTGGGAATTGAACCCATGATCACCTAAGTGAACATAAGGCCTCTCCACCACTCTACCACTATGGATGGATTGTGGTGTGCTCGTTCATTTATGTTCGTGAACGTCCGTTTATATTTTATTAGTTACATAAACACAAAAAATGTGTTCGATTATGTGTTCGTGTTCGGTTAAAGTTAAATGAACAAACACGAACATGTCTTTGTTCATGTTCGCTCGGTTCGTTTACAAGCCTAGATACGTTTGTTTCTTGTAACTAAGAAAAAATAATAAAATAGTGCCTTTCAAAAAAGGATAAAAAACAGCCTCACCTTCAACATCCTGAAGGCGAAAAAGATTAAGTGGGTTAAAGTTAAAGATGGTTGTTTATTAGTTTGAATTATCTATTTATTAATATATATGTTTATCTAGTTAGTTTTAATAAATTGATTAATTAATTAGTATTAGAGTTTGTTTAGGATTAGAACGAATTCAGTATGAACATGTTAGGTCCATTGTAATTTGTGTGCTTTCATTGATAAATTCAATACAAGAAATTGGGGCAAAAGCGGCGAAATCAATAGCGACGACAGAGTTCGTTCATCCGGTGTTGGTGTAATCGATCAATGGCTTGAGTTTCAAAAACACCCAATTAACAAATAAAAATTGCATTAACAATGGGTGTTCGAATCAATTTTGAATTTAATTTTTTGAATTTAAATTATATATAACTTACGTTTTATTATAATATATAATTAAAAACATGGCATCTAAAATCGTTTTATCGTATATTTTCTTTATCTTTTTTTTTCACTACGGAGTTACGTACATGTAGGTCGTACGTGATTGTGGATTCAAGTCCAACGGATGACGCTAGTGAACCTGATTGGATATTAGCTCATCCGAATATCGTCTGATATAGGCATGGAATACTTTATAAATATGTGATCTCTAATCTCTGTAAAACAAAGACCGTTAGTCTTGCTCACATGAAGGGGATTCTCCCTATGACCATCATCTAATGTAAGAATAAGTATCGTCTCTTTAAAGTGAATAAGAAAGTAAAGTATGTAAGTATGTAATTAGGGTTTGTTGTCTATAATTTGCTTTAACTTTGTCTCGAAGTATTATGGAGGCGGAATTATGTTGGTTCAGGCCCAAGAAATCACACACCACACACACAATTTACGTACACTCTTTCTGTTTATTGAACTTTAAAAGACTTACAAAGTGATTACAAGAGTCAAGTGTTTTCTAAACTAAGACAGTTTTGCCCTATTTATAACTAAAAAACGTAACAAATTCCACATTATTCGTCCGTGTTCTATTGTTCTCCTACATTCATGCAACAACTTCAACATCCACTATCATATCGTTTCCAACAAACTCAGTCAACCGATGACTAAGTGTTCAACAATATATCAAACCTGTTTGACCCGGTTCAGGTCCAATCAGCTTTAGATCCGACCCATTTTCTCCATAACTTGACCCGAACTATCAAGATTAACCCAACAAATTACGGTTAATGTCACTATCGTATAGTTTATGGCCCATTAGGGTATGACTGCATTGACAATGACATCCATTCTCTCAATGGTTGAAGGCAACCTTCTTTGTATCTTATTTGCCAAGTAGGTATAACTTTTGTAGTTAAGCGCATCCTGAGTTAACTGGGTCAAATAGGGGTATAGGGTTTCTTGGAATCAATGGTGTAATTTTGATTTTTCAGTTGTGGGTTCTAATGTGGTAATTGTACTCGGGTTGTATGGTGTGGGTTAACACCTTTGTTAACCTTAAAGTTAATAAAAGTATTTGTTTGCCGTTCATAAAGATTTTATTTCTTTTTATCTCTCGGCCGATTTATTGAATTATTATTATTAATACATGATTTTCAAAATTGAGCTAGCAATATCTAAATTATGGTTTATCTCTCTATCTTTATTATTATTATTAAAACATAAGACCGTTCGTAATGGGGCAACAAACGAGGCGTTAATGCCCAATTTAGCGCCGGTTAAAGCCTCCACACCGCCCCTAGCTAGGGCTAAAACATAAAAAACAACCGGAGACCGTGAAAAATTTAACGCTGCAAAACAATTTCAATCCATCAATTAAAAACTCCAACGGCCCATTTTCATTTAATTAAAAAAAACAATTGGGTAATCATTGGGGGAGGGGGGGGGGGGGTATGGGGCCTTAAACCACTACACACCATTTTCATTTAAAGCCCCTATGCCTATGCTTACTAGGACGTCTAAGGCTTTAAAATTAAAGCCCACTGTACATGGTCTAACACTCTAAGTTAACATACTTGGTGAATTGTATCTGGATTAAAAGTATATTAAATCCAAGCTAGCTAGGCTAAACCACATCAGAAATACGTTAGCTGTCCAAATGAGAGAGCGAGTTGTTAGATTTTAATTTGATGGCTGGGGGAATCTATTACACTAGTGGAACAAAGTCAGCAGGTTTTCCTAAGGTGATGTAAAGATGTTATTTGTTGTGGTACCTCCTCCCCATGTGCCTTATAATTTGGAATCTATAGTCGGCCCGACTTCAGATTTCATCAGCCACCCCTATATTATTATTATTATATATATAAACAACTAGTTGACTTTCCCAACTGTTAACTTCCCAAATTCAACCAATCTATTTCTGCTTTTGATCACTATATATACCCACACACTCCACTCTCTTTACCATCTCATACACCAAGTTAACAACACATACAAAACAACCAAAACACAAACTCAAATCCTCCATTAATGGCTGTTTTTATCACTTTCTATTTTATCCTTCCATTGTTTTTTATCATCCTCTTTGTCTATAAAAACTCGAAAAGACGAACCAACAAGGTTAAACTACCTTATGGAGACATGGGTCTCCCTTGGATCGGCGAAACAGTCGAGTTCTACAAAGCGCAACGTTCGAACCAACTGTTTGAGGAGTTTTTCCTACCGAGGATGAAGAAGCATGGAAACGTCTTCAAAACAAAACTAATGGGGTCACCAACTGTGGTGGTTAATATTGGCGGTAATTGAAGTTGTTGAGAAGACCGTTGGATAATATGCTGCACATGCTTTTTTAGTCAATAAATGGACCGAGTCCTTTGCTGCTTTTCAGTTGCATTTTTGAATTCCTTTTTAATAGTTCCAAGTAGTTATTTTCTCTTTTATCCGTTGTATGCATATGCCTATATATAGGCTTTTCAGTATTGAATAAAGTATCAAACTTTTATCAGTATTCTTTTGTGTTAATCCTCTTTGTGATAAGCTTTTGATCCAACATTGTGGTATCAGAGCCTAACCAGGTTCTGATTACTGTGCATTCATATCAAAGCATCATCTTGTTCTGATCTATAAACCTTTCTTGTTCCTTACATATGGCTCATCAACAAACCGGTTCCATACCCTCTACTCCGCTTCCAATTTTCAAAGGTGAAGGATACGAATTCTGGCAAATTCGTATGAAGACTATTTTGCTATCACAAGATCTATGGGATTTTGTGGCAACGGGGTATAATGAAAATGATGGAGATCGCACTCGTCTGAGAGAAAATAAAAAGAAGGATGCCAAAGCCTTGTCGTTGATCCAGTCGGCTGTCCATGATGATATTTTCTCTCGAATTGCAGGAGCCACTACAGCTAGGCATGCTTGGTTGTTACTTCAAAATGAGTACAAAGGTGACTCCAAAGTTCGAATGGTGAAATTGCAGGGGCTGAGACGTGAGTTTGAAACTATCCAAATGAAAGACGATGAACCGGTTGCTGATTTCTTATCCAAAGTTATGCAGATTGTCAACAAGAAGCGCTCATATGGTGAACCGATTACTGATCAGACAGTTGTTGAAAAGGTGTTGAGAAGCTTACCGGTAAAGTGGGATCATGTGGTTGCTGCCATTGAGGAGTCGAAAGATCTAAGTACTCTCACTTATGATCAACTCATGGGGTCCTTACAAGCTCATGAGGCACGGATTAATCGTGGAGCACAACTGACTATGGCTGAAGATCAAGCTTTTCAGGCCAAAGAAGATGATGGTGCTGGTTTTTTTGTTCGTGGTAGAGGCAGAGGCCCATCTAGAAGTCGTGGACGTGGCCGAGGTCGTGGTTTTGGAAGAGGGAAGAACATGATCCAATGTCATAATTGCAACCGTTTTGGACATGTAAAAGCCGACTGTTGGAATGAGCCTGCAGTAAATGCAGCTATAGAAGAAGAAAATGATGATAGTGAAGGTCAATTGTTCATGGCATTTGCATGTAAGAGAGTTAATGAACACAAGGGTAAAAACTTCATGACAAGCGTTGATGAAAGTGCCAAAAACATTTGGTTCTTAGATAGTGGATGCTCTAATCACATGACCGGGCAACGTCACTTCTTCAAGGACCTTGATAATGGGAAGAAGGTGAATGTACGGATGGGAAATGGTAAGAAAATATGTGTTGAAGGTAAAGGTACGGTTCAGTTGCAAGTGGCTTCTGGAAAACACAAAAGAATTGGGGATGTGCAATACTCTCCGGAGCTTGGCTACAACTTATTAAGTGTTGGGCAATTAATGACAGCTGGTCATAAGCTTGTATTTGATGACGGCGCATGTACCATTACAAACAAGAAAACAGGAGCTCATGTGTGCACCGTTCAAATGTCAGGTAATAATACTTTCCCTCTGGATTTTAACCGTGATCTTGCATTGGCTGCTATTGATGAAGAATCTTTATTATGGCATTTACGTTATGGCCATTTAAATGAAAGAAGTTTGCAAAGTTTAAGTTCCAAAGCCTTAGTTTATGGTCTTCCAGTCATCAACAAGTGGAATGTGTGTGAAGGGTGTTCTCAAGGAAAACAAACTCGAGGGTCGTTTCCTCAGTATGGATCACGAACCACTCAAATCATGGATCTATTTCATGCTGATATTTGTGGGCCTATGCCAACTAAGTCCTTGGGAGGTAATAGGTATTTTTTACTTTTCACAGATGACTATAGTCGTATGACTTGGGTGTATTTTTTACATGAAAAATCTGAAGCTTTTGGGAAATTCAAACTTTTCAAAACTAAAGTTGAAACTGAAACGGGTATGAAGATTAAGGCTTTAAGAACCGACAGAGGTGGCGAATTCATCTCGAATGAGTTTAATAATTTTTGTGAAAATGAAGGGATTAGGAGAGATCTCACTGCTCCTTACACTCCACAACAAAATGGAGTGTCGGAAAGAAAAAATCGAACCATTGTTGATATGGCAACTAGCTTGTTACAAGAGAAGAACTTAGCTAAGTGCTTCTGGGGTGAGGCTGTTGCTACCTCAGTGTATTTAAGAAATTTGTCTCATACAAAGGCTGTGGATGGTAGAACCCCATATGAGGAGTGGTATGGTAGAAGGCCCTCTGTGCATCACTTAAAGATATTTGGTTGTGTTGCTCATGTACTTGTTCCAAAGCAACACCGGAAGAAGTTCGATCCGACGTCGCACAAGTGTATCTTTGTGGGGTATGCTCCAAATTGTAAGGCATATAGGCTATATGATCCGATCAAAAGAAGCATAGTTACAAGCCGCGATGTAGTGTTCGATGAGCTTGCAACCTGGAGCTCAAATGAGGTAGACAAGCACTGTTTACCTCATGAATTTATTCATTATGAAGATTTGGATAATGATCAGGCTGTATCCGATACGCTGCATGAGTCACAAGAAGAAGCAAGTCAAGAAGATCAAGAAAACGGGTCAACAAGTTCTGAAAGTGCGGCTGCAACCGGGTCATCTCATACTTCAACAAATGAAAGACAAAACGAGCCAAAGACTCCAAAGGTACGCACTCTTAGTGATTTGTATGAAAAAACCACTGAAATAAAAGATTATCAAGCATGTCAATTTGCTTTGTCTTCTATGGAGCCTGCTACTTTTGATGAAGCTGTTGGTAAAAAAGAATGGGTTCAAGCCATGGAAAATGAGTTGAAAGCATTGAAGGATCATAACACTTGGTCTTTAACTGAACTTCCTGAAGGAAAAAGTCCAATTGGGCTAAAATGGGTTTTTAGACTCAAGTATGATGCTGATGGGAAAGTTCAAAAGCACAAGGCACGTTTAGTTGCAAAAGGGTATGCTCAACAATACGGCATCGACTACGAAGAAACCTTCTCTCCCGTTGCTCGATTTGAAACTATCCGAGTCATACTTTCTTTGGCAGCTCAACAAGGATGGGATCTGTATCAATTCGATGTCAAATCTGCGTTTCTAAACGGATCACTTGAAGAGGAAGTTTATGTTGTTCAACCACCGGGATTCGAGATATGTGGAGAAGAGCACAAAGTATATCATCTTCACAAGGCGTTGTATGGGCTCAAACAAGCGCCAAGGGCTTGGTATGAACGCATGGATACATATCTTCATCAACATGCATATGTTCGACTTAAAAGCGAGCCAACTGTTTATACTAAGGTTAGTGGCACTGATTTAATTATAATATGTGTATATGTTGATGACATAATATATACCAGCTCTTCAAAGGATATGTTGCTTGAATTCAAAGCCAAGATGATAGGTGAATTTAATATGTCAGATCTTGGAAAGTTAAACTATTTTCTTGGTTTGGAAATAGTTCAAAAGGAAAATGGTATTTTTGTTTGCCAAAAGAAATATGCCACTGATTTATTGAAGAAGTTTGGTATGGAGGGATGTAAGTCTTCTTTAACTCCTATGAATTGTGGAGAAAAGTTGCAGGCAAATGAGCGAACTGATGAAGTTGATGCCAGAATGTTTAGAAGCTTAGTTGGTGGTTTGCTTTACTTAACTCATACTAGACCAGACCTTGCCTTTTCAGTTGGTTTTGTCTCTCGGTTCATGCAACAACCAGGTGCATGTCATTATGGTGCAGCCAAGAGGATCTTACGGTATGTAGCTGGTTCACTCGAGTTTGGTTTGTGGTATGAACGTGGGCAGAACATTCGGCTAGAAGGTTATACCGACAGTGATTTTGCAAGCTCAATTGATGACAGAAAAAGCATCTCAGCAAATATTTTCTCACTTGGAACTGGGGCAGTGAGCTGGACGTCAAAGAAACAACCTGTAGTTGCTCTCTCATCAACGGAAGCCGAGTATGTAGCAGCCAATGCAGCCTCGTGTCAAGCCGTATGGATGAGGAAATTATTAGAAGAGTTGGGATACAAGCAAGAGGTGGCAACAAACATTTACTGTGACAATTCTTCAACTATCTTCTTATCAAAGAATCCAGCCTTGCACCGTACAGTTAAACATATTGATGTCAAGTTTCACTATATCAAAAGTTTGGTTGATAGTAATCAAGTAAAACTTGAACCTTGCAGCACTCAAGATCAAATTGCAGATGCCTTGACAAAGCCTTTAGGTGTTACTCAGTTAAGCTATCTAAGAAACATGATGGGAGTAACAAAGCTTCAATTAAGAGGTGGTTAATATTGGCGGTAATTGAAGTTGTTGAGAAGACCGTTGGATAATATGCTGCACATGCTTTTTTAGTCAATAAATGGACCGAGTCCTTTGCTGCTTTTCAGTTGCATTTTTGAATTCCTTTTTAATAGTTCCAAGTAGTTATTTTCTCTTTTATCCGTTGTATGCATATGCCTATATATAGGCTTTTCAGTATTGAATAAAGTATCAAACTTTTATCAGTATTCTTTTGTGTTAATCCTCTTTGTGATAAGCTTTTGATCCAACAGTTAATGGGCCTGCAGCAAACAAGTTCTTCATGTCCAACGAGTTTAAACTAGTGGTAAGCTCATGGCCTACTTCATCTGTTGAACTAATGGGAAAGAACTCCATCATGGAGAAACAAGGAGACTCTCACCGTTGCTTACGTGGCATCGTGACCTCTACTCTCAGCGTTTCTGGACTTACTGCCATGGTCCCTAGAATGTGCAGTTCCATTGAGAACCACCTGCAGAAGAAGTGGCTAGGCCGTGAAGAAGTCAGTCTATATCGATCAACTAAAATGCTGACTTTCACCATTGTTCTTGAATGCTTGTTTGGGATAGGGATTGAACCCGAGTCGTTGTTCGGTGTTTTCGAACGGGTGTTGGAAGGTGTTTTGTCTCCTCCAGTGAACGTTCCTGGGACGAAATTCGCGAGGGCGAAGAAGGCGAGAGCGGAGATAGAGAAGGTGTTGGTTGAGGAGGTCAGAAGGAAGAGAGAGGCAATGGAAGGAGGGTTAGCGGGAGAAGACGGGATGCTGCTTTCAAAACTGGTGGCAGCTTTGATTAGAGGGGAGATAACTGAAGAGGAGGTTGTGGATAATGTGGTTTTGTTAGTGTTTGCGGCTCATGACACGACGTCGTATGCTATTACAATGACGTTTAAGATGCTTGCAAACCACCCAGACTGTTATTCACTTCTACTAAAAGGTAACCACCACTTGAATATATATTGTTTTTACCATTTTTTTATTTTTACAAATTCGGTATTATAGTTAACTAATGTGATATGGTGATGATTTTAATTACTTCCAGAACATGAAGAGATTGGTAGCAACAAAAGAGCAGGTGAAGCGTTGACATTTGAAGATGTGAAGAAAATGGAGTACACGTGGCAAGTCGCACGTGAGACAATGCGATTGTGTCCTCCTATTTTTGGATCCTTTAGAAAAGCGATAACTGATATAGAATTTGAAGGATTTACTATCCCCAAAGGCTGGAAGGTGCTTTGGACAACATATGGGACACATTATGACGAAAAGTATCTTCCAGATCCAATGAGTTTCAACCCGAGTAGGTTTGCGGATCCGGTCCAAGCGTATGCGTTTATACCGTTTGGTGGCGGGCCTAGGCTGTGTGCAGGTTACCAACTCGCGAAGCTCAATATTCTTGTACTGGTGCATTATGTTGTAACACGATACAACTGGTCGTTGGTGTACCCCGATGAGCCTATTTTCATGGATCCGCTTCCGTTTCCTTCCAAAGGGATGCCTATAAAGATTTCTCCAAAATCTGACCATAACTAGCTATAGCTTGCAAACTCATTGTAAATCTCAACCAGTTTTAAATTGTATGCTGTGAATTTTTTTGTGATTTCCTATATATGAAGAGTTAATATTCGAAATTATCTGTCTACAAAATATTGTAACACTTAGGTTAATTTCCAACCAATCAATGAGACGGACCAACCAGTGGCAGATTCAGGATTGTTTTTTAAGGGGTGCGATCGGTGAGCTTTGGGTGCGATTGGGGCTTTTTCCAAACTTTCAAGAGGTGCGATCGGGATTTTCACCTATAAAATACATTAAAAAAAAATTTCAAGGTGTGCGGCCGCACACCTTGGGTTGTACTTGGCTACGCTCCTGGGACCAACATCTATCATATATATGTTCCTTTTGTCAAAATTTGCTCATGCTCGATCTAACACCATGTAAGACCATCCAAAGTAAAAAAGACCCATAAACCATTCTAATAAGTTGATACATCCCAAAAAATCATTGTTATTAAAAAAAACTAAAACCTCACCAAATAAAGAAAACTAAAACCATTTCCTCCCTATCATCATCACCTTTTTAACTTTAACATAACTCTTTCTCTTGTTTATGTATAATAATAAGTACACTGGCCCTAAATCAATCCGTTTTATATATTTCTAATTAGTTCTTGGACGTACAGCAACTACATTTCTAAAACAATATTAACATAACTTTCTCACCAGTCTTTCTTGAATCCGTCCAAGTTGAAAACGACTCTCAAACCGCCAAGCTCTGATGAATTAGCCCTCAAGAGCAGATCTTGATTAATGAGCCCTCAAGAGCGGATCTTGATGAATGATGCCTTCAAGAGCGGATCTTGAAAAGGAAAGAAAGAAATGATGCAGTCAAGAGTAGATCTTGAAGAAAGGAAGAATGCAGTCAAGAAATTCGTTTTCAAGTTGAGGCATGAAGATCAAGAACCTGCGTGGTTCGATCAAGAAAGATAGCAAGATGAACCAATGTGGGTCAAGAAAGAAAAGCAAGAACGAAAGCAAGAATGATTAAGACCCAAGTGGTTAGATTGAAGAAGTGAGAAAAGCTTGAGTCGAGTTTTAGGATGGGGGAATGTTGAAAATTAATCCTAAAATACGTATGAGTTGAAAGTTGAAAGACCAAAGTAAAAGACTGGTTTAGATTAGTTTAAATGTTTAAAATTATCTAGTTGGTTTAATTGGTAGAGATAATGATGCAGGGCAGCGGGGTTAGTATTAGAATAGGAATGATCGAAGTATTTGAGTAGGATTAGTATGCTAATATTAGTATAAATATGGGGTCTAGGTTATTGTTTTATTTGTTCCTTGTTTGTAAGTTCGTTTTGTTGAATAGATCGAGTCGTGAGTTTGTCTCTCCAAATTTTTTTTTAAAAGGTAAATTTCATGCTCCTTGTGAGACTTGAACTCAAGACCTCACACTTTTAGTGTATTAAAAGACTTTGCCTTGCCATTAGACCACCAACCACAATGGGTTTGTCTCTCCAAATATCTTGTGTTCGTGTTTGATCTAATTGTTTGGGCCAACATTTATTGGCCTTGATCTAACATGATAAAGAATAAAATAAAAGTGACTTTAATTAGAAAGATTTTGGTTAATTATGTCTTTCCCACCACTGATTCGATTTAAAAATGGGATTCAAGGCTGATGAGACAGTTTGTCGCCCTATTTCGACAACGGAATAAAAAAAAGTCACAACATAAAAGTTAAATAAAATTTATTTTGTGGTATGCATGAGAGACTAATTTTGTGAATACATAATTGCAGAATTTCATTCACTTGGGAATATTTAAAAGCAGGATTCTAAAAAAATTAATAGAATGAAAATGATATTTGAGAAAACATATTCCCATCCAAGTTTGTAAAACCGAAAACTAATGGTTTAAAAAATTATTTAGAACTATTGGTTTTTATTTTTTATTTTTTTATGTGTGGTAAAAATGATGGGTTTGGAGTTCATAACTTCAAATTAAATTCAAGACTCTTGAAATTAAAAAGGTTGAGTTCTCATTCCTTTTTTTTTTACTTTAGTTTTTATTAGGGTGGACGGAGTGGTGGTGATGGTATCACACTATCACACAATCATACTCAATAATATTGTGTCATCTTATTTTCACCACACTTCATCACATTCATCACTAATTGCAGGTGGTGGTGTTCACATTTTCATCACATTCATTACACCAATAATATTGTACCACCCATCCACCCATATAAAAACTGAGAGAGAGAGAGAGAGAGAGAGAGAGAGAGAGAGAGAGAGAGAGAGAGAGAGAGAGAGAGAGAGAGAGAGGAGAGAGAGAGAGAGAGAGAGAGAGAGAGAGAGAGAGAGAGGAGAGAGAGAGAGAGAGAGAGAGAGAGAGAGAGAGAGAGAGAGAGAGAGAGAGAGAGAGAGAGAGAGAGAGAGAGAAAGGGAGGGAGGGAGAGGGAGGGGGAGAGAGAGAGAAAGAGAGCGAGAGAGAGGGGGAGGGAGAGGGAGAGAGAGAGAGAGGGGGGAGGGAGAGAGAAAGAGAGGGAGAGAGAGGGAGGGAGGGAGGGAGAGGGAGAGAGAGAGAGAGAAACTTGCTTTTGGAGTGTGACTGTAATGTTATCACGGTTGTGATACAATAGGCAGGGCGGTGTGTTGCGGACATCAAGGCCATCACGGATCACCCTGCCCACCCTTAACCATAAAATTTAGTTTTCTCTAATACCTTTATAATGTATATAAAAAAATCTAAATACATAGTATTATTAACATCCAAACTTTATTCCTTCTTTAATTAACTCCCCGATCTTCAGAATAAAATCCACTTGTAGTAAGAAATCATAACATTAATTACAACAATAAAAACATCAATTTTTGTACCTTTTTTAACTCTATCATGAAATCATAACATTAATATAGAAGGGATAAGATTTATTTTCTGACATATCTTCATAAGAAGGATGAAAAGATCATATATAATCAATTATAACTAATCCACAACTATTGAGAAAATAGAGAAGTTAAGATATTTAAATCTTTGCAGGGATATTGTAAGTGGTACAAAGCCAGCAAATTGGAGGGTTTTCCCAAGCTACAAGCACATGGGCCATCAATCTTTTAGTCGGCCCGACTTAGAGATTACATCCACCACCCCCTTAATCCTTATTAACAACAACTAATGCTTAATTACTTACATAAACTATTAGTTGACTCTTCACACAACTAGACTCACTTGTCCCTATATAAACTCTTAATATCATCATATCTTTATAACTCATATCTTATACTATACAAACCATCAATGGTTTCCTTCATTTTCTATCTCTTACCTTCATTCTTTTTTATCATCTTGCTTATTTATAAAACATGTAAGCAACCAAAACACTATGCTAAAATACCCTTTGGCCAAATGGGCCTCCCTTGGATCGGCGAAACGATTGGTTTTTATCGCGCTCAACGTGCGAATCAACTGTTTGAAAACTTTTTCCAACCTAGAATCAAGAAGCATGGGAAAATATTCAAAACAAAGCTCATGGGATCGCCGACGGTGGTGGTAAGCGGGGCTGCAGCGAATAAGTTCTTTATGTCTAATGAGTTTAAGTTGGTGATAAGCTCATGGCCAACTTCATCTGTAGAGTTGATGGGAAAGAATTCTATTATGGAGAAACAGGGAGACTCGCATCGTTGTCTTCGTGGTATTATTGCTTCTACACTAGCCACAACCGCGCTGAAAACAATGGTGCCTAGAATGTGTAGATTGATAAAGAACCACCTGGTTAAAAACTGGGACAACTGCGATGAAATGATCAGTCTGCATCGGTCCACAAAGCTGCTTACTTTCACCATTGTTCTTGAATGCTTGTTTGGGATCAGGATTGATGCAGATACAATGTTTGGAGTGTTTGAGAATGTTCTAGAAGGCGTTTTGGCTGCTCCGGTTAATCTTCCAGGGACAAAGTTCTGGAGTGCTAAGAAAGCGCGAGCCAGGATACAGAAGGTGTTGGTTGATGAGGTCAGAAAGAAGAAGGAAGCCATGGAAGGTGGCAGCAGAGATGAAGACGACGCGATGCTGCTTTCTAACTTGGTGGCGGCTTTAATCAGAGGCGAAATTACAGAAGATGAAGTTGTTGATAACATCGTTTTGTTAGTTTTCGCAGCTCATGATACAACTTCTTACGCGATCACCATGACGTTTAAGATGCTTGCTAATCACCCTGACTGCTACACTCTACTTCTTAAAGGTAATGTTTATAACTTTATATACATGTATGATAATATTATATTACCTAGTGTTTAATTGTTTATGATCTTAATTAACTAACAGAACATGAAGACATTGCTATAACCAAAAGACCAGATGAAGATTTGACACTTGAAGATGTGAAGAAAATGGAGTACACGTGGCAAGTGGCTCGTGAGACAATGAGATTGTGCCCTCCAATATTTGGGTCATTTAGAAAAGCTACAACTGAGATTGAATTTGAAGGGTTTATTATTCCTAAAGGGTGGAAGGTGCTTTGGACTACATATGGAACACATTATGATGAAGAATATTTTCAAGATCCAATGAGTTTTAACCCGAGTAGGTTTGCGGATCCGGTTCAAGCTTATGCTTTTATACCATTTGGAGGCGGGCCACGGTTGTGCGCAGGGTATCAGCTGGCAAAGCTAAATATTCTTGTATTTATGCATTATGTCGTGACAAGATATGATTGGACGTTAGTGTACCCTGATGAGCCGGTAGTCATGGACCCGCTCCCGTTTTCCTTCTAAAGGCATGCCTATAAAAATCTCTACCAAAAACGGTTAATTACTAGCTACATCTTTGGTGTTTATTCGTCACAAGTCATAGATCACACGCAAGCGCGCAGGCGCTTGCTAATCATGGTCTAGGTTATACTGCAAACAATGGTGCCTAGAACATGTGCTTTCTAACTACTTTTCATAGCTTTATTCTCTCATCTATTTATAAATAAACATAGATTTGGAGTTTATTGTTCACAGATTTATTCTTTAATTCCAATATATACTTTCCACGTGTATGTATGCATTTAATTAATATATCACAAATATGACCATTGATCTAGTATCAAACACTAGGACCAAACGATCTATATGCAAGTGAAGCTTTGTAAGTACATGAATATTTAAATATTTAAGTTAAAGGGAATAGTAACTAAATGATATGGGATCTGGATCAACTGGATCCACAAATGGAGATAATAATTCAAAACTAAGAGCATTCACAACCCTTTTCCCATTCCCTCCCCCATTCTTAAAATTTAAGAAAATCCTATAAAAACTCACTCCATCCCAACCCCTTTCCCCATACCCCATTTCTAAAATTTACCAAAAACCTATGTTAAGCCCCCATATATGGGGTCTTCCATACTTCCCCCATATCATTTAATAATAATAAAATAATACAAATGGAAGGTGAAGTGGTTTAATGTTGGTTGTAAATAAATAAAATAATAATAAAAAAAGTTTATAGGGGATATGAATGGGGAATAGGATGTGAGAGAATTTGCAAAAGTGATAGACAAATTTTGAAAACTATGATTTTTTCTTAAATTATATGGTTGGGGATGGGGGACGGGCTGTGAATGCTCTAATACAAGCAGAGTGGTTAACCCTGTATTTTCAAAAAAAATTCAAAAAAAAAAAAAGAGTGGTTAACCCTGCCTTTCCTCAATTCAAGGACAAAGGTTCAGCGTTCGAATCCTACTCAAAGCACTTTTTTGTGTACCGGGCTTTATTTTGGTAAAATTAGTAAAAACGCAAAGCCTACACCCGCTCGATAAGCTCCTAAGAAATGGCACTCCTCCTAACCTCCTATCCCTCTTAGTAAAATAACTAAAATAAGTCCACTTGCTGCTGAATCCTCCTCCCACCGCTACATAGGGGTGTCAATTGGGTCTTAATGTAGCAAAACTGGCCAAACCTAAGGGACGATTTTGAGGAAGTTAACATTAAAAATATATTATGATCAACTTTTAACTCTTATAGCTCTGTTAATCTTCTATGTAGTTTGACCCGTTAGGGATAAAAGGAAACCCAAGTTGACTTATTTAAAAGTAAATGGGTCGAAACTAAGATGTGTACTTGTGCAAGATACTAAATGTGAGCATGGACATTAAAACTAGAATACTAGCATTAGCAGGCAGGGTTGTGTATCATAAAGCAGCTCTACATAGAGAATAAGATCTAAAAGCATATCAAAAAATGAATAACTTCTATCTAATTTGCATCATAGCAGATTGCTAAAGTCGACGAGCTTGAAGATGATTTTGAATCTGCAACAAAACCAAAAACCAGTTAAGTCAACCGCTTGACTACAAAGCACGGTAGTTAATTTTAACTCGTTTACTTACATAAATCAGTTGATGTCTCAACTCAAAAAAGTCAAATGTTTTAAATCCAAAAACATTCGGGTAAGGGTCAAAGTCTCCCAAAAAGTCCTTCACTGACAAGCTCCGTAATCGATTTTTTCAAGAATCTTGTTTCAGTCACCCCAATCCGAAAGTCCCAAAATTGACATGTTTTGACCCGTTACCTAACCTACCCATTTTATCACATTTAGTGCATAGTAAATTAGTAACTAAACACATACATAGTAAAAAAGAGGAATGGCGAACCTTGTAAACCATTTCGCATCCAATCTTGTGTGCAAATAAGGGCTTGCAAAGTATCTGCACTTAATGAGCTTCTATATTGGTCAAGAACTCTATCTCCAGTGTCAAAAATAGAATCCAGTGAGACCTTTGACATCGGAATTCCCAAAATGTTTCTTGCCATCATAGATAAAACTGGATACCTAGGAGTATGAACTTTCCACCAATTTAATATATTGAAATCGGCATTACGAGGAAATAGCGGCTCCTCAAGATACTTATCAAGGTCAGACTTCACATTTTGGCTTTGTGAAGTTTCATGAAGGAATCGGTCAAACCCAGTCAACCTGTCTCGGGTATCATTCCCACCATCACTCCCTCCTACCTGGCTGTTAGAAGCTAAAGTGGAGTACACATCATGTCCATTGTAAAGTGCTCTCATACAATTTGTAACAATATCAACACAATCGGGGGCATCACCCCCGTAAATTTGCGGGTAATAATATTCCACTAATTTCATCTTAAATCGAGGGTCTAAAATGGCTGCAACGGCTAAAACCAAGCTGCATTTCTTCCAATAATCATCAAATTTACTCTTCATTTTTAACGACAATGAACTTATAAGTTCATCCCGGCTCTGGCACCAATCAATCAATTGTAAATGGATATCACAAACCTCAGGAAAATATATATTTGCAGTCGGAATCTTGCTTCCTGCAAAAACCATGGACACTTCAACAAATAATTTCAAAAAGCTCGCTACTGTACTAGCTTGACTCCATTCATCATCAGAAGGACACATTGTGTATGCATAATCAAGTTCTTGAAGACGGGAAAACGCCTCACGGTATTCCAAAGCAACATCGAGCATTGTATAAGTTGAATTCCAATAAACTGGATTATCAAGATACAGTGTTTTCTGGCTGTCAGCTCCAACTTCTTGAACCATTTCATTAAACTTTTCATGAATTGATTGTGAACTTTTTATGTACCGTATGCTTTCTCGGATCTTGCAGATTGTCAAATTCAGAGCTTCTAGACAATCTTCAACCATGATTTTAATGATATTTACCGCACATCTTACTTCGAATAACTGACCATCACATAGCAGAAACCTGTTTTGTGATAAATGTTCTCTAACTTTACAGACGATACTGTCATGAAGTGAACAACTGTCACAAGTCATAGAAAACAACTTCCGGTCAATATCCCATTCCATTAATCTTTTCATTATAATTTCAGAAACCATGTCTTCTGTTTGAAAAGGGTCTACGTATACAAAACTTAAAATCTTCTTTCTCAAAGCCCAAGAATCATCAACTGAATGTGCAGACAAACATACGTACTTAGCATCACCTTTTGCAGCCCACGTGTCAACGCTTAGGCTGATTTTCCCAGGAAGATCATCCAACATTTCACATACTTTTTGTTTCTCTTTTAGGTAAATTTCCTTACAATCAGCCACTACTCCATCAAGTGTCACAAGCTCAAACAACGGCTGAAGTTTTCTAACAAATACTTTAAACCCAACATGTTCCACCATAGCTAGAGGATAACCATGTAAAATAATCATTCTGGCAAGATCGAATCGACTTCTTTCATACTCAAACTTACCAGCAGATCCATTAACAAGTCCATCTTTTAATGGGATTTGATCATACTTGATGAGATTAGGTGTGTTGTTTTTCGTTTGATCATGACTGTAACTAATGTGGACCGGGGTCAAAGATCCTTCAATTTTCTTTCCTTTTGATGTTAACAATTGAGAAACATCATGATTTGTTCTTCTTCGACATCTGATTAAGTGATTTCTTAAATGAGAAGTGCCACTTGTACTTGAACCACTGAGTTTCTTCTTACAATGCTTACAAACAGCAACACATACATCACCTCGTCTGATCCGGTCAAAATCTTTCCACACTGCTGATTTTAATCTACTACAATCTACTAAAACTGCCTCCTCGGAGCTCTCCATAGAATCTGCATATCCATCCAAATAAAGAGTGTTGTCAACCAAAATAAAAAGCTTCAAAGCTTTTAATGATGACTATGAACAATTATATAAAACTTAGCTAGAAAATTTGACGAAAAGAAAAGGTTGCGATTATTATTGGACATCAGAGATCTAAGAATTAGCGAACTTCATTTATAAAGATTAAATAATTCACAAGAAAATTAGAACATCAAAATTTTATGACACCTTGAGACCATCCAATCAATCAATAAATAATTTATATCAAGTTATCAGCTATCACATGATTTTATATAATAACTGAAAGACTCCATATGATCAAACGATACTAGTGAGCCGAAGTTTGTAATTGCACCAAAATTTGTTTCCGTTATCAACCAAACCGAAGTTAAGACTTAAACCGGCACCACATTAAATAATTCACAAGAAAATTAGAACATTAAATCCTCATTGCGACGGCTTTCACCATCAACCGACACACATGCTAAAACACAACGATTAAAAAGAATGTAAAAACACATCAAAAACCTTACAAGAACGAATCTTTCTACCTTTCCAGATGCTGCAACTCAAATAACTTTCTAAATAGACAGATTTAGAAATGTTTTGACACTAAAAGAATCCCTTGTCAGTAGCCTAAAACACTCCTTTTAAGGAATTGATCACAAATACATAATAATATGAGATAACCATATATTTAACCCTAAATAACTACTCATAAAATGCAAAATTAAAGTCCTACAAAATTCAAATTAAATCCATCAACTCATGCACAGATTAACAGCAAATAATAATAATAATAATAATAATAATAATAATAATAATAATAATAATAATAATAATAATAATAAATAAATAAATAAATAAATAAATAAGTAAAACAAGCACGGATAACCCTTACCCGGTTTGCAATTTGAGAACCCGTATTTGACCCGAACTGGATCCGAATAGAACCCAAGAAAACGGGTTACGCGCTTTTTTGATTAAATAAAAAGCCCTAATGGTACCGGATCGGGGAAAACTCCGATTCGAAAAATTCGGGTTTCGAAATTTAATAAAAATATAAAAATTGAACGGCCATTGATGAAAGAATACACAAAAGATGAGGATGAAGAGAAAACGTACAGAGAGAGTGAAGATAACAGAGCAAAATTTAGAAACGGTTAAAAAATTAGGGTTTATAAAAAGAGTATGGATGGATAGAGCGTTAAAAGAGGGTGTTTGCGTGACCACAGATTTGGGTATTGTTGTTATTATTGGGTAACAATTGGAGCAACCCGTAAGAAGGCGCCAACCCGATACTCAAATCATTTGGGTCTGGGCCCAAAGTCTTTGATGGGCTGTAGGCTGTTATTTATGGTACCTTTGTAACTGTTGTAAGTGAATTGAGAGGTGTTTGCCTGTTTGGTAATTGGTAGTCACTTCATTATTTTATTAAGAGGCAGGCTTTCTTTAAATTAGTGAGTGTGAAATGTGTTTGGTTTATCAGAATTAGGGAATTTCACCTTTGAATCAGGTTAGCAAACCTCTTTCTTAATAAGTACTAATTAATAAGTACTAAAATGGTGTTGATATGGAAATTTTATCCATTTATCTTCCCATCTGTATTTATAACTTTAACCTGATGTGACACCCGGCAAATTCTGGTTAACAACGTTGTCTAGATGAAAGTCTACCTTAACGAGTCACGCGTATATTGTACTTAACTGGGTTAGTTAAGTCGTGTTATGGTTCGGGAACTGTTAGTTCAGTATAGAGGATCGTCGGATGTTAGTCTAGAAATTCATTAGATGTCAGTCCTTAACCAAGTGTACAAGTAGTGACGATTCGTAGAATCGTCAGAGCATAGGGAACATACAAGTCTCGAGTCTCGGGAATTGGTGAACGAGTGTGAATATGTTTGTTTGCAAGTGTTATGTGTTTAAAATCATTATGTGACTTGTCGGTATGTGAAAATGTGTTAACCTATGTTAAAACGGGGTTTAACGCGCAAAATACACGGAAACAACCCCTATAGGCGATTAGGGTTGGCTAATCGCCTATAAGGGAGGCGATTGGGCCTCATGGGAGGCGAGTAGCATGCTAATCGCATGCTCTAGGGGGCGATTAGCCCCTAAATGCATGTAATGTCATGCGATTAGCAATGCTAATCGCGTATAGCTGCTGCAAATCGCATGGAACGTGCTGGACGACTAAAAACGACTATAAATACAATACTTGACCTCCTAAACTTCATAATATCAACCCTAGTCGTCCCATAAACCGCCCCAACACACACACAACCTCTGGAACGTGATTTTGGATCAAAACACAAGGTTTCAAGCTTATTTCATCAATCTATCACAATCTAAGGTGTGATTTTCATCCATGCAATCTTTACTAACGTTTTTATTAAATCCCTAACGGTCCAGACCTGTTTTAAAACGAATAAGCTTTCTGAAAATCGTTAATAAGTATGGTTAATTGGATTTTAAATAGCATGCATGATGTATGTGGGTTTTCAATTAAAAGCTAGGGTTTTTATGATTCAAGATGGATGATTAACATGTTATTAGGTTAGTTTCAGATTAATAATGATGGCATGATGATGAGATCTGAGTTATTGTTAATTAGGGTTACGGTTTTGCATGCTAATGTGATGTTTCATGTTATGTGTATTGTCTTTAAGATACATGATTGCATTCAGGGCTGATAGATCGAGGTTAAATGAAGGATTTTGATGGAAATATGTTTGATATAGTTGTTTGGATGATATTTGATGTTTACACACGTTCTGGGATTGATTTGAAAAGTTAAACGCGCGAAAAACCGGAACAGCCATGTTGCAGGCGAGTAGCACCCCTAATCGCCTATACTATAGGCGATTAGGAGGCTAATCGCCTATGTTTCATGCAATTGTGAGCTAATTGCTAGCAGATGCATGTCTTATGAGCTAATTGCTAGCAGATGCATGTCTTATGAGCTAATTGCTAGCAGATGCATGTCTTATGAGCTAATTGCTAGTAGATGCATGTCTTATGACCTAATTGCTAGTAAATGCATGTCTTATGACTTAATTGCCTATAGTATAGGCAATTAGCATTCCTAAATGCCTGTTGACTTTCATAATCGCCTGTACTGCTGCTGTAAGTATATTTTGACATATCGAGACCCGATTTGACACCTAGGAACATGCTAGGAACCCCGTAACATATCTAATAACTTGGTAACATATGTTCGGACTTATTTACGTGATACTTGAACTACGTGCTGTAACTTGTTGGACGTTAACGTATGTTAAGTGTGATTGCATGATTGTATGTTTGAGAGTGTAAGCATAACACGGGGAGTCTCGAGTCACCAATGGGATGTCGAGTCTTGTACTTTGGGTTAATTTAACAGTCACGGTGTTTTCAAACGAACTTGGTTATGGTCTGGACATCTAGGGACTAACTAACCTGCGGGTTATTAGTCTAAGTACTTGTAACTGTCATATGTTAGGTCGCCGCTTTACGGGACTAGCATAGCTTGCTGAGTTTATTCGTATTACGAAGTAACGCAACCTAAGGTGAGTTTACGGCCCCTCTTTTAACTGGTTTCACTTTTCGGGGGAGAAAACATGTGTTAAAACTTATGTTTGGTAACTACTGTCATACTATGGGTTTCTATGGTTTACTATACGATCTTTGGAAGTCCCCGGGGGAACCATGAATGTGCGGGTTAGCACAACGGGGAAATGTGAATAGCGCTATTGGGAGTGACCAACCCCGCTCGTCGGCTTGGAGGGCCGGGCGAGTGCATATTGTCTCAAACAGGAACAACAGGTTTACTATTCGGGCACGACATCTGGTTTGCGAGTTAGTAATGGTTTTCCAATCGTAGTAGTAACAAAACATACGCCTAGCTAGCGTACTTGGGTTTTCGATTTGTTATAGTATGGACAGGTTGAACTTGGTACTGTGATTACAAAACCTGTAAACTCACCAGCATTTTTGTGCTGACGTAAACTTTTACATGTTTTCTCAGGTCGCTAAGGTAGCACAATGGAACTAGGGCGCACGCGTCTGCACGGCGTCTAGTTAGGATTGCATGGTTTTCAAACGTTGAACACTTGGTTTATTTTGGATTATGTTTTGAATAAGCTTCCGCTGTATTTGGGGAATTTTAAACTATGTTTTTGAAATTGCATATGTTCATTAGACTTGTTTATTGTGATCGTTGGTTTGGATCCTGGTTTGTCATGCGCCTCGCGGTAAAACTCCGCAAATGGATTTTGAGGGTGTGACAGATTGGTATCAGAGCCAATGGTTATAGTGAACTAGGACTGCATGTAGAGTCTAGATGTAACATTCGTATTTTTTCGTATTTTCCATTCTAGTCCTTGTATTCTTGTATCTTTCCATTTTGTACCCTTGTAATCCCGAGCTTATGATCAATGGAAAAGTATTTTATCAATTACATTTAATCTTAATCTATTTCATTTATTCTATAAATTCTGCTCGACGCAAACTTTATATAACGTCGCATGATTCTTAATTTTGTTGTATTATAAATGCTATATTTAACAAATTCTAAGTTCGCCTTTATTCGTTTCGTTTAGGTTACTCCTACCAATTCTTGACGGGTCGTCGTTATAATTTATCCTATTCAAGTTAGACTTTATAACAAGAAACTTATTTAGTTAAGATCTTAATATATAATTATTATTAATAAAACATATATATATATATATAATAATAATAATAATACAAAAAAAAAACATAACATTAAATGTTATGTAAATATGCCGTAGACCTTTTTTTGTCATTATTTATTTATTTTTTTTCTTTTTCTTTTAAATATATATTTACCACTAATTAACTTCTAACCACCCTAATTAATTCATTAAATACCCAACCCTTGCACCCCAACTATAAATACACCACTCCTACCCATTCTAACACTTGCTCATTTCTAAATCCTCTCTAAATCTCCAAAGCTTTCAAGAATTCTCTCAAGAATAAGTGAGTTTCTCACTTCACCTTCAACCTCTCTTCTACTTTCTTCACTCTCCTCTTCTTCAAACCCTTTGAGGAAACCTCTAGGACCTCTCTCCTATTTGCCATGGCAAATATACATGAGTAGGGCACCAATTTGAGGCCTCAAATGTGGTTATCTTCTATTATCTTTTATGCACTAGGTTGTTAATAATACCAACCAAGTTCACCAACAACTCAATGATGGAGGGACTTGTGTTATGGTTCATGGTTGACAAAAGGAAGGCCAAGGCTCATTCAAACTAAGTCACCATACCCTACTTCTTAAGTTATATAAATACTAAATTATATAAACTCTACTAATTTAATAACTCGGAAAGGTTTGTGGATACATCCCTACCTTACCAATACTTGACTCTCTTAACCATCCGAATCACCTCTATGGTGGTTTGTGTTTTGGTTCGCCTAAAAGGCTTGCTTGACTCTTATGACCATCCGAATCACCTTCATGGTGGTTTGTGTTTTGGTTCGCCTTAACGGCAATGCATGACTTCCTTGTACTCTTGAATCTTCCTTCGAATCTAAATTCATTTTTTTTTCTTTTCTTAACTCTAGTCTAACCGGAGCAAAAATCCTCATTTCTCAAGACTCGTTTTTGAGGACTTAACAAACGCACCCTAAGGTGAGTTCATACTTGTCCCCCTTTTATTCTTTATTCTTTGGGGCTCAACATGTATCACTATCAAAACTTAAACGATTTCATACTCTTAAACTATTATGCTCAATCTAAATGTTATTATGCTATGCCATGCTAGAATTCAAAGTCTTACATACAAATGTACGATTAGTTAACAACCCACCTTACATGTATAGCGCTATAGGTTGACACGCCGCCCCCTTTATGGGTCATGATAAGATGAAGTCTTTTGTGTTATCGAGTGTTGTTGCCGTTTGTATGGTTCTACGTGCATATGCCTATAACATGATGATTCGAGTAGACTTTTCTATACTATGTACTTAGACTCAAACTAGTATGCTCACCAATGCTTTATGTGTTGACGGATATTTTATACATGTTGCAGGAAATGTTTAATGCAGGTTTATCAAGAAATCTACTTAGGATTGGACTAGAAACTCACGCTAGTTTAAGTTCTATATTTTGATGTTCTATTTTTCTTTTCGTGAAACAATTTGTATTATGTTATCTTTTTAGACAATGATTATGCTATGAATGAAATTTTATCTTTAAATTATATTATCACGAATTCTAGTGTCATGAAGTCTTTGAACAATCTACCACTAAGTCTCACCTCGATGATTCCGCCATCGGTTGGGGTGTGACACTAGACTATAGCCGAGTCGCACACACTAGACGATCACTTAATACTAAACATTATGGTAGTTTACGTATGGGCTTGTCGGGGTGTCTCTGAATCATCTGACCTTCCTATGTTACATCATCTGTTCTATCTTATGTCGGGTTACTTGCTTTCTAGGCAGTGTGGTATATTGGGGTAAATCGTGTACTTTGAGATTTGTCCAAGGCTCGGACATCTCCCTTTTATACTCCAATAGAAACACTTGCCATAAACTACCGTAGCATTACGGTGTATAGCTAAGAGTCTATGTTCGGTGATTTGAACTTTGAACTAGGAGAACACTTGGAGGACCATGTAGAGCGGTTTATCATTTTGGGTGCACACAAAATCATAAACCGAAATGCATGAAAGCCCTAGTGAGCTTTGGGTTTGAATGGATAGTCCTGAGTTGGACCTAGCTTTGATTTTGTGAATGCTAGTGGTTCCCATTAGCTGTGAAACTAAATTTTCTCGTTCTTTCTGCCAGAATCATGTCTGGAGTACGAGGAGGACGTGGAGGTGGTCGCAATGGTGGACGTGGTGGTGGTCGCGGTGGTGCTGGTGGTCGTGGAGGTGTTAACCTATCACAGGAAGTTAAACCAACTTAGTCCCCAAATTTATGGTTTAAAACTGTTGGTTAAGTAGGCTTAGCCAGGGTTTTATCTATTTTGATTAAAAAAAATGATCATTTCGTAATTTTCCGATTAGAAAATATAGTGTAACCCTCAACCCTGAATTATTAAATAGTATAATGACAAAAATTACTCTAGTTATATAACTAGAGTATAACCAGAGTAATTATATAATTACTCTAGTTATAAACGGCCCGCGTGTTTTTTTCTTCAATTCGTACAGTTCGTACGAAAAAGTTGTTTATACGTGAACCTATCCCATAGTACCATAATATACCATTATTATTTTTTTTAACAACAAGTGTTACATAACTTGTACTTTTAAAATACGCCAAATTACTACTAATTTACAGGGGCGGACATACAACACAAGCAGGAGTTGTGGACGTTGCGGCTCAACTTCGCGCGCGTAGTGGAAGATTAGTGGAAAATTTGGTTTTTTTTTTACGAAATTTGAAAAACGTTACTACTAAAATGGAAAAAAATGAAAACGATACTACTGAAAAATGTTTTAGATCCGCCACTGCTAATTTACCCAAATTAAGAATCGAACCATGGTCTAAACCTCTATCACCTATCCAAAGCTCGAATGGCATGTACCAACAACAGAACATGCAATAATTATATTCGTTCGTCTTTATTTGAATAGGATTGAAATTTAAATAGGGGTAAGGTTCGGAAAGCCGTAAATGTGTATGATGTGACAAGTGCAGGTTTTTGTTTGAAAGCAAGATTACAACAATGAATACGAGATTCATACACCTAAGTTTTTACGTAATATCTGCATTATTTGATTGGACATCACTACACTTCCAAGTATGGTTCATGAATTCATTTACAAAATACATTATTCTACTTAGGTTCATAAAGTAAAATTTTACATCATGATATATACTTTTTAAGATGGTATCACTATTCACTACTTTATATTATGAATGCCAAGAACATTTTATATTAAGGTGACGGAAATGTATATCGGGTATCCCACTTAGACGTGTACAAATCGGGTTTTTTTTAAACCGAAACCGGTTCTTTTTATGGTTTTAAAATCGTTTTTTTATAACCGGTTCGGATACTAAACCGGTTTCTGCCTTGAAAAGTAGTATTACATAAAACTGGTTGGTATCGGGTTTAAAACCAGTTTTTAATAATCGGTTTTTTTCCTCAATTAAAAAAACCGGTTTCCACATTTTTAAACAATCCCTTCTAAGAGTTGCACGACTTACATGAGTGTATCGTGGTTGGAGAGTTTTTTTGAACAAGGCGAGTATACCGTTGGTTGTCGAAGTGGTTGAAATGAAGGTTTTCTTGAATGACAAAACATGCCATTTCCTCACGAACCGCATCAATGGAGTAAGCAAAGATCTCTCCTTCACTTGTCATTGCCAGTTGATCTTTCGAAGCTTGTGATTTCAAAACCTTGCAAAATGGTTTTGTGATGTGCGTTTTCAAAGAGGTGTTTGCATCCGGCTTGTAGAACCCTTTACAATGTTTGCAACGAGCCTTTTTTTCACTTGAAGCCATTTCACACATATCATAGTGTTGCCAAACTTCTCGATTTCGCTTGGTAGGAACAACCCGAACCACAACATCGCTAGTTGAAGCACCAATGTGAGTCGAATCTTGTTGGCTAGAGGACGTCATTTGAGAGTTTTTTTTTTTTTTTTTTGCTAATACTAAATGGTTTTTTATGATTTTGGAGAGTATTAAGAGTGTATTAGAGTTGTGTAATCAACCTAAAACATCATGGGGTATTTATAGGAGTAAAGGATGAAAGATTGGGGCCAAAAAACACCAAAAAACGGTCAAAAAATGACCCAAACGGTCATATTACCGTTGCTGAGCTGCTGTCATTTTTTCCAACGGTCAAAACCGGTTAAACCGGTTTTTTGGAACAGCCGGTTTTAAAACCGGTTTTTTATTATATTCGGTTTATTAACCGGTTTTTTTTTAAAACCGGTTAAAAAAAAAACCAATTCCTTCATAATTATAACCGGTCTAAAACTGGTGGTTCGGGCCGGGTTTAAAACCGGTTACAAAAAAACCGGTTTTTAAAAAAACCGGTTCCGGTTTTTAATATCGGTTAAAAAAAACGTTTTTTTTTTGTACACGTCTAATCCCACTCCCCTTGTGATATTGGTACCAGCAAAGTGATTCAATCGGAGAGCATAACACAAATTGAAAAAGGGATTCTTGGTTAAACACTCACTTACCTACCAATTGAATTGGTATATGAAGAGGTAAGATCCGATACGGACTTTTGGACCCGGGGAACTTGTTACGCTTTTAATATTAATACTATTCACTATTGTGTACTAGCCTGTTGGTGAGGTTCAACGCTATGTAGCTTGCTCTACGCATTCTGAACTGGGGACTTGTAGAGAAAACCCCTTAACCGGGTCTGGCACATTAAGGTTAGAAGTCCAATGGAAGGTCAATGAACTCCCTATACAAAGAGATCTTTAGGTCAATTTATAGGCATGATATGATCAACTCATTTTTTTTTGTAACTAGTATAGAACTCTCTCCTATGGTCTCTCTCCGATACCCATTTTCTTTGTTTCTCTCTTGCAATTACAAATCTAAACTTGAGAAGACGAAGTCAACTCTCATCCCCATCTTTTTCCCGATGAATAAAACCTACTTTGTACGCCTGTACAAGTTTTTGATTCTCCAGCATATATGGCTAAACATACACATTAGACTATAACTAGAGAACCTGATTAATCAATTTCTCGACAATTATCACACAATCCTATTAAGATCATTATCCACAAGTTAAACAATTAATATTGTTTAACTTGGAAGCCAAGTTAACTATTCTAGATGAGCCTTCATGCTTTAGGCCAGGGGTTCGACTCTGAATTCCCAACACACGTTAGGGAAAAATCAAGCATATGTGTTGCTTCTTCTCATGTACGTATATACTTTTTGCCCCTTCAACGCATAAGTAAATGCACATATAACGCAAACTAGCAATCATGTATCACATTTTATACTTCATGTATAAGAAAGCGTCTAACCAATGGTAGAGGATCGGAAAATATCAATATTTACATGGCCTTAGTTCTCCTATCAATCAATTCATTTAGTGTAAAATACATAAATCAATAACACGGAAGCCACTTAAATACACATAGATAAAAAAGATCATGATGCTTGGGAGGCTTGTTAGTGTCACACCCTCAAAATCCACTTGCGGAGTTTTACCGCGAGGCGCATGACAAACCAGGATCCAAACCAACGATCACAATAAACAAGTCTAAATTAACATATGCAATTTCAAAAACATAGTTTAAAATTCCTAAACACAGCGGAAGCTTATTCTCAAAACATAATCCAAACGTAAACCAAATTATTCAATGTTTGAAAACCATGCAATCCTAACTAGACGCCGTGCAGACGCGTGCGCCCTAGTTCCATTGTGCTACCTTAGCGACCTGAGAAAACATGTAAGAGTTTACGTCAGCACAAAAATGCTGGTGAGTTTACAGGTTTTGTAATCAACGTACCAAGTTCAACCTGTCCATACTATAACAATTTGCAAACCAATGTACGCTAGCTAGGCGTATGTTTGTTACTACCACGATTGGAAAACCAT
The DNA here is from genome assembly GCA_028751855.1 of Ambrosia trifida. NCBI lineage: Eukaryota > Viridiplantae > Streptophyta > Magnoliopsida > Asterales > Asteraceae > Ambrosia > Ambrosia trifida. The sequence continues at coordinate 9,632,303 of CM054128.1, read as the reverse complement.
TACTAACTCGTAACCCAGATGTTGTGCCCGAATAGTAAACCAGTTCCTGTTTGAGACAATATGCACTCGCCCGGCCCTCCAAGCCGACGAGCGGGGTTGGTCATTCCCAATAGATCTATTCACATTTCCCCGTTGTGCTAACCCGCACATTCATGGTTTCCCCCGGGACTTCCAAAGATCGTATAGTAAACCATAGAAACCCATAGTATGACAGTTGTTACCAAAACATAAGTTTAACACATGTTTTCTCCCCCCAAAAGTGAAACCAATTAAAAGAGGGGCCGTAAACTCACCTTAGGTTGCGTTACTTCGATATACGAATAATATCAGCAAGCTATGCTAGCCCCGTAAAGCGGCGACCTAACATATGACAGTTACAAGTACTTAGACTAATAACCCGTAGGTTAGTTAGTCCCTAGATGTCCAGACCATAACCAAGTTCGTTTGTAAACACCGTGACTGTTAAATTAACCCAACGTACAAGACTCGACATCCCATTGGTGACCCGAGACTCCCCGTGTTATACTTGCACTCACAAACATACAATCATGCAATCACACTTAACATACGTTAAAGTCCAACAAGTTATAGCACGTAGTTCAAGTATCACATAAATAAGTCCGAACACATGTTACCAAGTTATTAGATATGTTACGGGGTTCCTAGCATGTTCCTAGGTGTCAAATCGGGTCTCGAAATGTCAAAATATACTTACAGCAGCAGTACAGGCGATTAGGAAGAGTCAACTAGCGATTATGAAAGTCAACAGGCATTTAGGAATGCTAATTGCCTATACTATAGGCAATTAGGTCATAAGACATGCATTTCAGGAGTCTATAGGCAATTAGGTCATGAGACATGCATTTAACTAGCAATTAGGTCATAAGACATGCATTTAACTAGCAATTAGGTCATAAGACATGCATTTCACTAGCAATTAGGTCATAAGACATGCATTTCAGGACTTAACTAGCAATTAGGATCACAATTGCATGCAACGAAGGCAATTAGCCCCCAATTGCCTATACTATAGGCGATTAGGGTGTCATATCAGGCGATTAGCCTCCTAATCGCCTATAGCATAGACGATTAGGGTTGCTAATCGCCTACAACATTGCTGTTCCGGTTTTTCGCGCGTTTAACACTCCAAATCAATCCCAGAACGTGTGTAAACATCAAATATCAACCAAACAACTATCTCAAACATATTTCCATCAAAATCCTTCGTTTAACCTCGATCTATCAGCCCTGAATGCAATCATGTATCTTAAAAACAATACACATAACATGAAACATCACATTAGCATGCAAAACCGTAACCCTAATTAACAATAACTCAGATTTCATCATCATGCCATCATCATCAATCTGTAACTACCTTAATAACATGTTAATCATCCTTCTTGAATCATAAAAACCCTATCTTTTAATCATAAACACACATATAACATGCATGATAGTTAGAATCCGATTAACAATGCTTATTAACGATTTTCAGAAGACTTATTTGTTTTAAAACAGGTCTGGACCATTAGGGATTCAATAAAAACGTTAATAAAGGTTGCATGAATGAAAACCACACCTTAGATTTGTGATAGATTGATGTAATAGGCTTGAAATCTTGTGTTTTGATCCGAAATCGTGTTCCAGAGGTTGTGTGTGTGTTTGGGCGAGTTGTGGGACGACTAGGGTTGCTAATATGAAGTTTAGGAGGTCAAGTATTGTATTTATAGTCGTTTTTAGTCGTTCAACATGTTCCATGCGATTATGCAGCAGTTACACGCGATTAGGATTGCTAATCGCATGACATTTCATGCATTTAGGGTCTAATCGCCCCCTAGGGCATGCGATTAGCACCCAATCGCCCCCAATGAGGCCCAATCGCATACCCTATAGGCGATTAGCCTCCCCTAATCGCTTATAGGGGTTGGTTCCGTGTATTTTGCGCGTTAAACCCCGTTTTAACATATGTTAACACATTTTCACATACCGACAAGTCACATAATGATTGTAAACACATAATACTTGCAATCAAACATATTCACACTCGTTCACCAATTCCCGGGACTCGAGAATTGTATGTTCCCTATGCTCTGACGATCCTACGAATCGTCACCCTTTGTACACTTGGTTAAGGACCGACATCTAATGAGCCTCTAGACTAACATCTAATGATCCTCTATACTAAACTGATAGTTCCCGAACCATAACACGACTTAACTAACCGAGTTAAGTATAATATACGCGTGACTCGCTAAGGTAGACTTTAGTTTAGACAACGTTGTTAACCTGAATTTGCCGGGTGTCACAGTTAGGTAGGCCACTAAATCAATATAGGACGTGGAAGTCACTTGAGTAATTTTGGAGGTGTTTCACATTCGTATACTCTTTTCAATTTTCCAAAAATAGTTTGCTTTAGTATCATCTTTGGAGGCCGGTCAATACGCTTAGTATAGATGGCTAAGTATCCTGTGAAAACATTCTGGAGTTGAGAAAACCGTGGAAACCCTATGTAAACTCTATGTAACAACATTATTTTTTGCTATTTTTTTAGAATAGCTTGTATATTTAATTTTATTAGTTTTGGCAACAAAAAAAAAAATCAAAAAAGCCTTGAATAGATTTTTTTTTAAAATTACGTAACAAACATGTTACATATGTAACAATGCTGACGTATGATAAATAACGAATTTGTGTAACATATGTGTAACAAAATAATCTACTTGACATTTTTTGATTTTTTTTGCCAAAACTAATAAAATTGAATATAAAAACTATTCTGAAAAAATCAGGAAAAAAATTCATAGATGGATTAACTTGTTGTCATATAGCTCTATACAATGCGTATTGACCAGCCGCAAAACATGACATGATAATACTACCATTTTTAGGAAATTAAAAAAACTATACATGATGTATAGCTCTATACGCATGCATCGTCCATACGATGTATGTAGATAAAAGGTTAGGTGTAGCTTTACCACAACCATTATCTAAACATAAGAATTTAAAAACTCAAGCGTGGTTATCTGGTAAAAGAATGTTGTAATACAGTAATAGTGAGGTGGGGTTGATGAAGAGACAAGACCTTCAGATGTGGATGGACCTACCAACGTTTTTTGTTTTTTTTGTTTTTACTTTCTGATTTATGTTTTGTCAACTTTACTCCACACATAAATTTCTATCTAACCTATTCACATATGCACGCACGACTCGTACGTGCGGCTTTATTAACGCTGATATCGAATTCAATGTTTTATGGGCTTTCGTTTCCATCATTTTTATTGTAAAGTTCAAGAGTTATATAACATAAAATTTTATTTTATATAAGCATGTAACAATTCAAGAAAACATAGTATTGAATAAGTTACGAAACTTGGCAGGTATATCATCAATTTACTATAAATAAAAAACAAAGTAAAACGTAATAAGTACATAGTATTTCAGAGTTATTTTTTTTAAGGACATATCATTATGATTTTAGTTGTTAATTGACTACATTATATTTTTTCAACACAATTTTTTTTTTTTGACAAGCTAAACGAAACTTTCATTCAATCACCAAAAATACATATTATCCATACATAGCCCATATAGCGAGGGGTTACTTGGGCATATCACCTAAAACGACTACCAACTAGGGCTGTTCACGAGCCGAGCCGATCCGAGCGGAGCTTTGCTCGTGCTTGGCTCGTTTACAAACCGAACTGAGCGGAGCGGCTCGTTTACAATCGAGCCGAAAACCGAACGAGCAATCTTCGAGCGCAAATTTTCCGAGCGAGCGCCGAGCGAGAATCGAGCGGAGAATAATATGGACGATCATAAAATTGAGATGTTTTCTTCGATCTTTTCATTGTCGGGTGACAACTAAGGTCGAAATGCCCGATGATAACACTAATATTAAGATCCCAGTGTCCAAGGATGAGGCTTAGATTGAGGCTGGTGAGGTGATGAGCATACGTTAGAGAACAGTTGTTGCATTGTGACGTAGGTGTGATATCAAGCGACAATTAGCGATGGACAACTAATAACATAAAGAAGTCAAACTGTCAACTCATGACTTATTGTTTTACTATTAAATCTAGTGTTAATTTTTTTTATTGAGTTAAGTGGGCTGGTTATATTTTGTTTGCATATACTGAGTCAAATCCAATAGAATCTTATATACAAAGCCATAAATTTATCTGTAAATTGTGTGTATATTTATTATTAAATAAATGAAAATTTATTCGAGCCGAACCGAGCCGAGCGTACCTTTGCTCGTGCTTGGCTCATTTACAAACCGAACCGAGCCGATCGGCTCATATATAGGGCTGTTCACGAGCCGAGCCGATCCGAGCGGAGCTTTGCTCGTGCTTGGCTCGTTTACAAACCGAACTGAGCGGAGCGGCTCGTTTACAATCGAGCCGAAAACCGAACGAGCAATCTTCGAGCGCAAATTTTCCGAGCGAGCGCCGAGCGAGAATCGAGCGGAGAATAATATGGACGATCATAAAATTGAGATGTTTTCTTCGATCTTTTCATTGTCGGGTGACAACTAAGGTCGAAATGCCCGATGATAACACTAATATTGAGATCCCAGTGTCCAAGGATGAGGCTTAGATTGAGGCTGGTGAGGTGATGAGCATACGTTAGAGAACAGTTGTTGCATTGTGACGTAGGTGTGATATCAAGCGACAATTAGCGATGGACAACTAATAACATAAAGAAGTCAAACTGTCACCTCATGACTTATTGTTTTACTATTAAATCTAGTGTTAATTTTTTTTATTGAGTTAAGTGGGCTGGTTATATTTTGTTTGCATATACTGAGTCAAATCCAATAGAATCTTATATACAAAGCCATAAATTTATCTGTAAATTGTGTGTATATTTATTATTAAATAAATGAAAATTTATTCGAGCCGAACCGAGCCGAGCGTACCTTTGCTCGTGCTTGGCTCATTTACAAACCGAACCGAGCCGATCGGCTCATATACAACCGAGCGGAAGATCGAGCGAGCATTTTTCGAGCATTTTCCGAACGAGCGACGAGCGATCCACGAGCGGCGAGCGATTTGAACAGCCCTACTCATATACAACCGAGCGGAAGATCGAGCGAGCATTTTTCGAGCATTTTCCGAACGAGCGACGAGCGATCCACGAGCGGCGAGCGATTTGAACAGCCCTACTACCAACTAACAGACATCTAACAATTATTATACAAAATTCAGCCAAAATCAATATCTGAAAATTGATTCCACCTTGCTAAATCAACACCTGGGATCTTCGCTCTTTTCATCACCCACCAATAGGATTCTTCTTTTATGTCCTCCATTACCTTAGACGTACTCGTGTTAATACCGTTAAAAATCTTGTTATTTCTTCGCAGCCAAATCTTCCAAATCGTTAACAGGAATATAGCATACATAACCTCCTTCTTTTTCTTATTCCCATCCAATGAGTCGCAATACCCCATCAGTTGAGAGATCGAATCATACCAAGGCGGGTCCGGAATTTTCAACCAAAAACAAACATTCCACCATATCGTTCTAGCCCACAGACAGCCTGCAAACAAGTGATTGTTGGTTTCTATAGCTGATCCGCACATCTTGCACATGCCATCTCCCAAAACAAGCCCTCTAAACGCCAACGCCTCTGATGTCGGGACTTTATTTTCAATCGCCCTCCATACAAAACAGTTAACCTTTGGAACCGCAATCTTACACCACCTGAAAACAGCATTAACCGGCTGCACCTGCACTCCCAAGGATCGCCTCACCTGTTGTACTTTAAATTCAGACTTTGTCCCGTTCTCAAGCCAGAACCAGCGATCAGCTCCTCCGCGTACAGTCTGCTACTGCAGAACCAGATGGATCTGCGATGGTACCTGCAAAACAACATCAGACCCCAACCCGTTTAGCCCAGCCACATCCCAATTCACAACACCGTCCATCATGTTATAACAATCGGCCACCTTTGCTCTTTTCCTCACGCAAACCTGGAAAAGATTTGGGAATTCATCACACAACCGAGCATTGCCACACCATAAATCTGTCCAAAAACACACTCTCGAACCATCCCCGATTTCACATGTGATCCTATTCTTTAAATCAATTCCTTTATCCAGAAAGTCTTTCTCAATTGCAGCGATTTCTTTCCAGACCCCAATACTCGAACGAACACAAGGAATCACCCCCGACCCTCTACATCTACTATGGATTGCGTATACTACTCTAACCCACAATTGCTCCGGCGTAGTCTTGTACCTCCACCACCACTTAGATAATAATGCCACGTTCATATCTTTAATATTACCCACCCCCAAACCTCCCATCGCTTTCGGCTTGACTATTTTATCCCACGCCACCCACCTGATCTTTTTTATTGACCCATTACCCCCACCCCCAGAGAAATCTATTCCTAATACCTTCCAACGTTTTAATAACACAAGCCGGAGCTTTAAAAAGTGAAAGGTAGTAGTTTGGAAGTGCACCCAAAACCGATTTAATTAGTACAACCCTTCCCGCAAATGATAAATTCCTCGCTTTCCAGTTTGACAGTTTCGCGTTGAACTTATCAATCACCAACTTCCAACTCCCGATCTTCCTCATGTTTGCCCCGACCATAAGACCCAAATGTAAAAAAGGGAGATTACCTTTACCACACCCTAATATCGTTGCCATGTTTTGGATTGTTGCATCTTCAACATTGATACCATAAAGGTTGCTTTTCCCCAAGTTCACTTTGAGTCCCGATGCCAAGAAAAAACACCTTAGGATCCTATTAAGATTATTGATATTATCTTCCGACCAATTCCCCATGAATAGTGCATCATCCGCATAAAAGAGATGGGACACCACAGGTCCGCCGTTTGAAAGCTTTACACCAGAAAACGTCCCTGAAGCTATTGCGTTAATCATCATCACATGAAGCGCCTCCATTACGAGCGTAAAAAGGAAAGGTGACAGCGGGTCTCCTTGTCTAAGACCACGCTTCAATTGAAACTCTTCAGTAGCCGCACCATTAATCAGGACTGATGCTTTTCTCGTAAACAGCAAACCCATGATCCATGTCTTCCATTTTGTCGGGAAGCCCATATTATGCATTGTATTTACCAAGAATTTTCAACACATTTAACCCATAAAATACACGAGTTTTTTAATTAAATATCTAATTTTTATATTACTTAGTATATAAAATTGCATATATTCAACCTTTACAATACATAGTATAATAGGGAATATTTCATAAAATGGTAATCAAGTTTTATAAGTGTTTTAATTTAGTCACTCATAAATTCTTTTGTTCTAATTAAGTTACTAAACTTTATTTTATGTTCTAATCTTATATAATTTACCTGAATAACAGGTAAACTATCTAATATGGCATTTATCTAGTTTCTTTTTTCATTTTAAACATCTTACATGATTTATAAAAAAAATAAAATATTAAAATTGAACATCCATCTTTCTCATAATCATACCATCCTTGCCATCATCGTTCTTGTACTACCAACTCTCGCACCATCACCCACCATCCTTCTAGCTCTATCTTTCTTTGTACTGCCACCGACCATTGCACCACTACATCGATACACCCCCCATTAACCGTCGCATTATCCAAACACGCCACCAACCGCCGTCGAAACTCGCCACCCACAATCATCGGAATTCACCTCAACCACCGTCAGAATCCGTCGCGCCACTTGGGGTTATGTGGTTTCTTGAATTAGATCTAAACCCTATGAAAAACTAAAGGTTTGGGCTGTGTCTTTACCTTTCATACAAACATGAATGATTTAAATATGGGTGGTTATATTTAAACTCCCCACCTTCTATTTTCACCCCCTCAAAGCGCTTCGCTTAGGCCTAAGCGAGGCACTTTGAACTCATTCCGAGGAGGTCAGTACGAAGGGCAGAAAAAGCTGATTCTTAAATTCGAAGCGCCTCGCTTAGGCCTAAGCGAGGCGCTTCGAGGGGGTAATTTATTTTGGTAGTTGTTTTGATGTTTTGAGTTGGTTTTTTTATTTTTTTTATTTTAATAATTATAAAAAGTTAAAAAAATTTAAAAAACAAAGTAATAACCCTAATCATTGTCAATGACTTAAACTTGACATCATCAACCACGTATAGTCAATGAATGCGGTATGCGCGTTAAATTTCATTAAATGCGGCAATACTTGGATCCGGTTGGAGTCTAAAGCTTCGTGTGTCATCTTGGTCGAACTCATGTTGCAACATTCGTCTTGTCCAAAAACTTGATGTGTGTAAATGTATATATTAAAAATAACACAAGCTTTAATTAAAACGACTCACCTAAAAACTACACACGCACGGCAAGTGTACCGGTCGCAAAGCAGTAAACAGATAAGACCGAGTATCGAACCCAAAGACGCGAATGCAACTCTAGATCACAACCTCTACCGAATACTAGCCTAAATACATATATACTTAAATGGGGGGTATTTTAAACTACTAATTATAAACTTAAAAGAAACTAAACATAAATAAAATAACCTTAGCTGCTTATAGGAAATAGGAGCTTGGAGAAATCGGATAGGAAGAAGGTTGGTTACTTAGGTAAAATCCCTAGACACTAGCAATAAATCCTGAATCTGGTAATTAACTTGAGACCATATTCTTATCTAATAAACCTCCTGTCAAAGATAGCTCACTAGACTCAAGGCGGGACAAGTGTAGAAATGCTAAGATGGATCTGGATCGCCCTAGCGTACCAAAATCCCACAGAAATCAGATTAAAACCTCTCCTGGATTAAAATCCTCAAACTATGAAGCAGACTTAAACTCTACTGAAGAAAACCTAGGAAAACTCTAAACACGGACAAGTAGCGACTCCCGCCCTAGCGCTTGCCAACTACCGAACAATGCCTAGTTAGTTACCTAGCAAACTCGAGTTAGATTTCTCACCCTCAAGAATGGACTGCACGTCTTAGTTAATTTATTATATTAGTTTGTTATACTCGTGTCGTACTCCAACTCCAAATACTAGCACGCTAACCTAAGTTGACGAACTAGATTGATTTTTAGACCTAGGGGGTATCTCTACATGCCTAGCTCCACAAAACCAATAAACAAACCTCAAATAAAATTAACACCAACACACATATATCAAATCCAACAATAAAATTAAAGTCATGTAATTCTACACATCAAAACTAAAAACCAAAAATCATTAAAAACTGCAAATTTCGTGTCTAGTTCATAAACCTAAGCAACCATGAAAAGTTTAGCTCATAATTATAATTAGAAACATAGTCATAGTTTATAAAAAAAAACAATTTTATCATGTCTATAAAAATATAGAGCGAAAACTAAACCTAACCCAAGGCTCGTTGGCTATTGATCTTTAGCGTGCCCGTGGCCTTTTCTCCTTCCGTGCCCTTCCGCTCGTCACCGTAGGTCGCCGGTTGACTTTTGCTTCTCCTCTTGTCTTCTGTGCGATTCCAAAAGAAATTGGAATTTTCCAATGTTGTTCACTGTGTAATTGTGTCGAATGAAACATATATCCATCTATAAATGATGCGGCCCCCCTTATTAATATTAATGTGTCGCCCTAATTTTTGTTTCATTGGTTGGGCTTTGGGTCACGAGGCCTCCTCACAAATCAAAGCCACAAGGTGGCATTATTATTATTATTATTATTATTATTATTATTATTATTATTATTATTATTATTATTATTATTATTATTATTATTATTATTATTATTATTATTAGTAGTAGTAGTAGTAGTAGGAGTAGTAGTAGTATAACTCCGTACTTCTCGACTCGGGTGTTCTTGGCTTGACCAAAGTTCATCGTTTACGCTCCAACGTTCACACGAACACCTACCAAAATATAAAATAAATAAATAAGTACTAAAAATTAATAAAAAACTATACAATGACAAAAATAGGCCAACAAACGAATACACGCCTAAAACTACTAAAAACTATATACAAAAGACTCAATTATAACAAAAAATACATAAGAGAATAGATGTGTTTTACGACACATCAGTCAACGATGAAGGCAACATACTTGAAATCAATGGGAAGATAAACAATCCTCATCCACAATGTTCTTACCTATAGATACCAACCATCCGGTTGTTTTCAGGTTGTCTTCATCGTTGACCGCTATCTCTCGGATAACAACTGAAAAGTTGTCTTCAATTATTATAAAGAAACTTGAAAGTAATTACAAGAAGATGATCAAAGATGCTACAACATAACTTGCATCGGCTTGAGATATGAGTTTGATTAGCTTAAATCTCTCTGATCCATGGTATCCACTTTCAGGTTGTCTTCATCGTTGACCATGGATCAGAAAGATTCAAGCTAATCAAACTCATATCTCAAGTTGGTCTAACAACTGAATTTGACTTGCTTGCATAGGAATCTTGTACGAAATCATTCTCACATGTCACTGTGAGTACACATTGTGCATGACATTACATTCTGCATGTGTCATTTCATAACTTGCACCGGCTTGAGATATGAGTTTGATTAGCTTAAATCTCTCTGATCCATGGTATCCACTTTCAAAGGATCCATGACATTACATTCTCTAGAAGTTGCTAAAATAGTTAAACATAAGCTGAAATTATACAGTTATTTGGAATGTTCCTGATCATTACAGTGAGATTGATAACTTCTCTATGGAAGCAACAAATTCAAAACAGAGGTAGGTTTGCCAGAGGGTCACTATTCATACATAAAGAGTATAATCAAACAAGGGTTGTTATCGGAGAGATATCGGTCAACGATGAAGGCAAACCGTAGCGAGTGTGAAGATCAAGATCAAGAAGAACAGTACGGTCAACGATGAAGGTGTGTTGTATGTATAAAATTGTGAATAATTGTGAGAGTCGATATGAGAGCAATAATCCATCGAGAACTAGAGAAACAGAGAATAAGAGAAGAGATAATAACATATGAGCTACAACGACGTCGTATTTTGGAAGCTGAAGTTCGGAGAGAACTAAATATTTAACATGAGATGACTTGCTTGCATAGGAATCTTGTACGAAATCATTCTCACATGAATATCCTTTGATGAATGTATTAGGGGTTGGAAACTCTGAAGACCAGATATATGTCAATGATGAAGGCAACATACTTGAAATCAATGGGAAGATAAACAATCCTCATCCACAATGTTCTTACCTATAGCTACCAACCATCCGGTTGTTGATTTTCTTCTCTATACAGAGTGACGATAGGCGTTTTCGATTTCCAAATGAATCAACGACTTAAACTTGACATCATCAACCACGTATTGTCAAAGATTTATTCTCCATATCCATACCTTGTTTCAAGTATCTTGTAAAATTCATTTCGTCTTCAAGACTCCTATGAGTCAACAAAGGTTGACTTTTTTGAGCATTAACCATGAATATATTACATTATTATTATTATAATTTTTTATTATATTTTGTAATTTAGTTCCTTTGTTTTATTATTATAATAATTTATTATTATCAAGAATCGGAAATTAGTAAAACGATTTATGAAAGTATCAAGAATCGGGAATTAGTAAAATTAGTAAAACGATTTATGAAACTAACAATAAATAAGTTAATAATAATAAATCATTACTCAGACGTTAGGGTTTGATAAACACAAAACTTATTATTTAAAAAGCAACAAAAACACAAATCGTACCGTGAAATAAAGAGAGGCCCATTAGGAGTGCCGTGGAGGAAGATCGTCGGTTTGCTGTAGTCGATGATGGCACAGAGGTTAGCGGTAACTTTAAATTTTGAATGATCGTCGGTTTGCTCTCTATATACCAATCAACAGTCGATCCGACTGTTGATTTCTCTCTATAACCGGTACAACTTTTCAGGCAAAGCAAGTAAAATTCAGTTGTTATCGGAGAGATATCGGTCAACGATGAAGGCAACCTGAAACGATATGAACATTTATAACCTTTCTGTACCTGTGGCCAAAATAACTTGATAAAGGTGTACACGAGTATAATCAAACAAAGGTTGCCATGAGTTTTGATTAGCTTGAATCTCTCTGATCCATGGTATCCACTAACCGTAGCGATCATTACAGTTATTTGGAATGTTTCTGATCATTACAGTAACGAAATCAGTCTCTCTCATCCATGGTATCCACTATCAGGTTGTCTTCATCGTTGACCGCTATCTCTCGGATAACAACTGAAAAGTTGTCTTCAATGATTGTAAAAAACTTGAAAGTAATCACAAGAAGATGATCAAAAGATGCTACAACATAACTTGCACCGGCTTGAGATATGAGTTTGATTATTATCGTATTTGCAACTTAGTTCCTTTCTCTCGAAAAACAATCCGATTGTTAAAAGTATCAAGACTATGAAATTAGTAAAACAACTGAATTTTACTTGCTTGCATGAAAAGTTATTTTTAAATGTTTGGTAATATATTTTTAAATGTTTGATCTGCAATATTTGAAAATTATCATTTCTTGACATGCTTGGTAACACCTTGATCTGTAATATTTGAAAATTATCATTTCTCAAAAAGTAATTAAAAACACTTAAAAATGAATTAAAAACAATTGTTGCGAGTTAGGTTTAGTCGGAGGACCACGTACAATGATTCATCAAAGTTGTACAAAGCTGGATGTTTTTACTGGAAAACCAAAACGAGCAATTAACGAAACGAAACGGAGAGATATAATTTTCTTGGCTTGGAAACAACTTAAAAGAACAAAAAATGAATTAAAATTATTTTTTGGTGATTAACAGATAATTTTAAAGAATTAAAAGAAATTCAAAATTTTTAAAAAAAAGGCCAAAGCGCCTCGCTTTGGTCAAAGCGAGGCGCCTGTGGTCTAATCAAACTACTCAATCGCCTAGCTTTGGCCAAAGCGAGGCACTCAAACGCCTCGCTTTGACCAAAGCGAGGCGCTTTGGCCTTTTTTTAAAAAATTTTGAATTTCTTTTAATTCTTTAAAATTATCTGTTAATCACCAAAAACAAATTTTAATTCATTTTTGGTTCTTTTAAGTTGTTTCCAAGCCAATAAAATTATATCTCTCCGTTTCGCTTCGTTAATTGCTCGTTTTGGTTTTCCAGTAAAAACATCCAGCTTTGTACAACTTTGATGAATCATTGTACGTGGTCCTCCGACTAAATCTAACTTGCAACAATTGTTTTTAATTCATTTTTAAGTGTTTTTAATTACTTTTCGAGAGAAAGGAACTAAGTTGCAAATACGATAATAATGTAAATAATAATAATAATAATAATAATAATAATAATGTAAAGGTAGATCATGGAAAGTTGATAAAGGTGTACACGAGTATAATCAAACAAAGGTTGCCATGAGTTTGATTAGCTTGAATCTCTCTGATCCATGGTATCCACTAACCGTAGCGATCATTACAGTTATTTGGAATGTTTCTGATCATTACAGTAACGAAATCATTCTCACATGAATATCCTTTGAAATCAATGGGAAGATAAACAATCCTCATCCACAATGTTCTTACCTATAGCTACCAACCATCCGGTTGTTTTCAGGTAAAGCGGTCGTTTTACTCATATAAAGTGTTCGATGACACTGTGAGTACACATTGTGCATGACATTACTCATATAAAGGACTAAAGCCACATATAGTCCTTTACGCAGGTTTGCCAGAGGGTCACTATTCATATATAAAGAACATAAAAGTTGTGTGTATGAATAGTGACCCTCTGGCAAACCTGCGTAAAGGACTAAAGCCAAATATCTTGCCATTAATACCAACGATGATTGCCAGAGGGTCACTATTCATATATAAAGAACATTAATTGGTTTTATTTAGCGTAAAAAAGTTCATTGTACATATACCTCCTTATCTAAAACAAATCACATCATTTTACATATACCTGATTAGACCACGTACAATGATTCATCAAACTCATCGTTAGCGCCGATCCGATTGTTAAAAGTATCAAGACTATGAAATTAGTAAAACAACTGAATTTTACTTGCTTGCATGAAAAGTTCATTGTACATATACCTCCTTATCTAAAACAAATCACATCATTGTAGAGGTTACTAGGTTACTCATTACCGTTGGACGTTGAAGGTAAACATGGACAGTGAGAAGTGAGATTGATAACTTCTCTATGGAAGTTGCTAAAATAGTTAAACAAAAGCTGAAATTGAACAGTTATTTGGAATGTTCCTGATCATTACAGTAATACTTGGATCCGGTTGGAGTCTAAAGCTTCGTGTGTCATCTTGGTCGAACTCATGTTGCAACATTCGTCTTGTGTGTCAACGATGAAGGCAACATACTTGAAATCAATGGGAAGATAAACAATCATCATCCACAATGTTCTTACCTATAGAGACCAACCATCCGGTTGTTTTCAGGTTGTCTTCATCGTTGACCGCTATCTCTCGGATAACAACTGAAAAGTTGTCTTCAATGATTATAAAGAAAGAAACTTGAAAGTAATTACAAGAAGATGATCAAAGATGCTACAACATAACTTGCACCAGCTTGAGATATGAGTTTGATTAGCTTAAATCTCTCTGATCCATGGTATCCACTTTCAGGTTGTCTTCATCGTTGACCGCTATCGTTGACCATGGATCATCGTTAAAATAAACTTTTCATGCAAGCAAGTAAAATTCAGTTGTTGGACAGTGAGATTGATAACTGGACAGGTTAGCCAGGCGTTTGTCAAACGGACAATTAAAATAAACTTTTCATGCAAGCAAGTAAAATTCAGTTGTTGGACAGTGAGATTGAAAGGTGGCAGGAAAAAGCTGACATTTTGTTCCTTGTTGCAGAAAGAAATCAACAGTCGGATTGACGATTTTGTTTACACTCCAATTGACATAAAAAATGTTCTTTTGAAAAACGTCTGACTGCAAAAAAAAAAAAAAAAAAAAAAAAAAAAAAAAAAAAAAAAAAAAACCCAACTCAAAAGACCAAAAAAATTTTTTTTTTTGATCCGAAGCGCCTCGCTTAGGCCTAAGCGAGGCGCTTCGAGTCAAAAATCAGCTTTTTCTGACCTCGTACCGAGGTAGTTAAAAAGTAAAGAAAGCGCCTCGCTTAGACCTAAGCGAGACGCTTTGAGGGGGTGAAAATAGGGGGGGGGGTTGAAATAGACGGAGCCTTTAAATATTCAAAATATTCAATATAAATTAAGGTTTTTTCCAATGAAAGTCTCTCACTTATACTATATGTTAATCTTGAAATTGGTCAATTTTTGGTGAACAAAGAAATTTGATTTCGTTAAGTTTCTTGTAAATGTTTTAGTTATTCATATTATGAATTGAGGATTATAGAATTTAATTTTACACGATGTTTAATATTTTTACTTTTTTGCCGCATTTAATTTTTTTTTTTTTGCATTTTATTTTTAACGAGTTGACGCAAACCCGCGCGTTGTAGCGGGTCGCTTATTATACACAATCAAACACCCTTGATTGTTCATTTCGATTTCTTAATATATATCGTCGAGAATAAAATACATTATTCTTGATTGATTCCACTTTCTTTATTCACGTTAATCAATTTCTATGAATAAAATTATGCATGACACTTCATGTGTTATGTTTTTTTGCATATTCATGGTTTTTATGAACAAAATTTCGGTCCATTTCGTCTTTCGAAGTAAAAATAATTTCGTTTTTATGAAAAATTGGTAAACATCCATCATCTCTAATAATCAACACCATTATATCGTTTGTAACTGTTGTAAAAGATCTTAAACTTGACCTTTGAGGAAATAGTACCCATACAATCTAGACAAATGTTTTTATAACCGAACCGAACTAAGAACCAAACGATATAATGGTTCATTGACTGTACCGTTCTAACCGGATTTTAGAACCGAACAACGTTTATATAAATACTCATACTCAGATTAGCCAGAAAGCTTTGGTTCGCCAGAGGGTCACCGGCTGGTGAACCTCAAGACGGTCTGATACCCTCAGTCAGATCACTCCCTCCAACGGTCTCCGGCCCCACCACAAAAACATTGATCCAGACAGGAAGAAAGGGTGGAAACGAATCACTTGAGAAGACCACGCGACGGTTATGACTCGCCGGGGACGTAGAGGCGATGGTTACGAATCACCTCGCTTAATAATAATGTTTTGAAAAGTTGATGAACCTCTGCTTTACCAAGATCACGAACCTAGAAATCATTTCGATCATTTAAAAGGAAAACATCAAACTTATGAGTTATGATAAATCCATACAATCCTGTTCGAAATCTTCATAAACATAAACCCAAAAATTTTCAAAATCAGATTCGATATTCAAAAATAAAACTGAAAACCAAGACCCTATTTACGTTCACAGTTTTTCAACATAAATAAATCCAAAAATTCGTGACTGGAGTCAAGTATTAATCAATCAATTTGTTCAATTGGCATCTTCAAATCGGATCAAGAACATCATTATCGATAACCAATTAAATTGAAAGCATTAAATTCACTAAACATCCCGATCATAAGACGAAGGAAAAATCAAGAACTAAAACATAATCAAATCTGTTTTCGCTAATGTGAATATGCATTGACGAAAAACGAAATCATTCAAACATCGCAAGATAAAAGGTTAGATATTGTAAAGCCGTAAAGTGGAAACGTGATTACATATATTGGCGAAACGGTGCCATATGACATGGAAACGGTGGTGACCATCGGAGACTCGTTTTATTTTTTATATAATAATATTATATATTGCAGTTGAAGATGGAAAAACAACGTGTTCAACCGTCAACGTTAATTACAACGTTAAGTTGCAATTTGTATTAATATATAATTTTTACAATTTTCAAATAATAGTTTGCAATTTTTTAATCCATGCGGGCACTTATAGGCCATGTCAACATATTAAAATTAAAAAAGAAATCTAAATAATTGTCATTTAGGATGGATGACCTCCTATTTAGGTAAAATATCTAGGATTGAAACATCAATGTAAACTTAAGTGATCCGATTGAGACAAAGTTATATATGAGTGACCTAATTAAAACAATCCTGAAACTTTTTTACTATCTAAGAAAGTTACCCCTAGTATAATAATACATACATTTTTCTGGTGTTATATAATATATTGTATAATTAAGAGTAGCCGTAGTCGAGCGTTAATATGAGCGCGGAAACGATTTTAGCGCCAGGCACACTACTACACCAGGGCGCTAAACATCAAAATAGGGCGGGGGCGTTTTAATTTTAACGGTGGGCCAATTTATGAACAACCAATAAAATGTCGACATCATCTTGTTGAACGGCTATATTTGTTTAACGGTCAAAAATTTCGAACGGTAAAATAATTTATTATTTCAATTAACAATTTATATTATATATACAAACCATATACTACATCACAAACCATTCAACCATCCAACAAAAATACACCACAATATTTAAAAAAAATGAGTTCCTCCGCGTCATCATCCGTTGCCAAACAATATTACAAAGAGTTTCTCGGTGATGAGGGTGAGTCGACAGAAAAAGAGTTGGAGCAAGATGCGGTTACGAGTGCGTGTATGCTTGCGGCGAGATATATGGAACAAACTAGTGCACCTACACGTCCAAAAGTGTTTGACAATATTACTAACGAGATCGTGAATCGGCAAATGCTCGTTTGATGAAGGATTACTTTGATGAAAACCCGACTTACCCCGACCCAAAGATTTTTAGGCGTCGTTTCCGGATGAGTAAACGTTTATTTCTACGTATTACCGGAGACTTGGAAAACACGTTTCCTTACTTTCAGAAAAAAGTGAATGCGAGGAGGGTGATGGGATTTACCGTTATTCAAAAGCGTACCTCGGCACTGCGTATACTCGCATACGGTAACACGGCCGATATCAACGACGAGTATTTAAAAATGGCTGACAAAACAACACACGATTGTTTGGAGTATTTTTGTCAAGGTACATCACATTTGTTTAAAGTAAACTCACTTTTAATGTCATGTGAATGGCATACACATATTTTACCAAACATATTTGTAATGGTTTTTAAGAGCTGTCATCTTGTTGTTGTTTATTTAGACAATAAGTAATGGTTCATGCATCTTAGGGGGCATTTTCCGCCACATCATTATTATAAGGCCCTTCAAAAAAATGTGTAATGGTTAAAGCCACTTAATGCCCTTTTTAGTTATTACTTTCCATATTTTTTTTATCCTATTTGGACATTATACTAGAAATGTCCCACCCTCTTAATGTCCATATAATGTGGGATGGTGTTCGGGGCATTATCATGCTTATTCATGCCTCACTATTGCCCATTACACATGGTCTTACCACTTATTGTATAAAATTAAATATTGACCAAAATTAAAGTTTTAACAATATTGAGTTGGAATTTAATACAATATAAAATTCGAAGGTTTTTAAGGGATTCGTTGAGTCAACAAGAAATAATAATTATATATAATGAATAAAAACCTGATTATTAGTTTGATTTTTACAAAGTGGTATTTCATCATTTAAAATTTACTGTTCTCCTAATGTATACATTTTTTGTCCTTTACGTTGTTATATTTTTCGGTTCATGACGATTTTCAGAGATATTTTAATTATACCTATAGTTATTTTTAAGACTACTCGGAGTGGTAGCGTGGAAAGGGGCGGGAAGGGCATGAAGGGGGGGGGGGGGGGCTTGAAGAGGGGCATGAAGGGTATGGCGTGGGGCATTTTGGTGGGGGTAAGGTGTCACCTTTTGATTGGTCAGGTTTTTTTTTAACACAATATAATATTATTTCCTTCCCCCCTCTTCCCCCCTTCCACTCCCCACAATCCCCCCCCCCCCCCACCACCACCACTCCGAGTAGTCTAAGTAAACCTCAAAATCAAATCTTCATACATACACATCCATATAATTACACACATCTTACAGATACACACATGATTTTTATTAAACAAATTAAATGACCCATAGTTTCTACAAATTAGTACAACAAGATAGATCAACTAAATGCATAATCTCTAGATTAACATACTTAAAAATACGATAAACCGTAGTTTTTTGTGACGTTTAAGCGGAGACAACTTATCGCTGGATACACGACTTGCCATTAAGATATGAATTCTAGAGTTATCTATTTATAGTGTAATGTTATATTTACTATTGTCATAGTTTATGCATTTTGAATCTATTTTTTTGGGTGATGTTCCAAAATGTTTTTTTATAAATATTTTAAGAATATTTGATTTAGTTTAATTATATCTCCGCGCATCCCGTTGAATTAACAACTACACAATTATACTTGTATACGTAGATTGTCCACACCACCGCATCGCGCGGGCTCTCCACTAGTTAAGAATAAAAACCTGAATTAACTCGAACAAAATTAGAAATCGTTGGTTCTATATTTGTCTGATTGTTTTTTTTTTTGAAAGGCAAACTTCATTAAACACCAACAAAACGGGTTATCTCCAAGCTAGAGATAACCACTACAACCAAAATATTACGTTACATCAAAACGATACCAATCTTTCCAATCAATCCTATCATTTTTCGATCTACTAGTTAACCAGAGAAAACTAATCGCCTTTACATCTGAGAGCATCCTTGTCACATTCACCGATCCTTGCCTGAAAATGATTTCGTTCCGCGTCATCCATAACTTCCAGCAAGCTATAATAATAATACCATACATCGCTTTTCTCTTCGATGGAGAAGTAGAAATGTGATCCAACATCGTCAAAATATCCTGAACTGAAAACAAAATCATCGGAGGAATACGTATCCACGACGCAATACCCATCCATAAAGCATTGGAAGTCGCACAAGCAGTGAAGACGTGATCTAATGTCTCCTCTATCTCCCCACAAAAACGACACAAACCATCACCTGTAACAACATTCCTTCGAGCTAACGCACTAGCCGTTGGAAGCCTATCCAGAGAGGCACGCCACATAAAAATATTGCACTTGTTAGGAAGCCATTTACACCACTTGTATCTAAAACCATCGACCAAACCATCAGCACTACGAAGCCATTTGCGAGCTTCGCTCACCGTATACGAACCATTAGACCCACTATTCCACTTCCACGAATCTCTGTTTTGATTCAGCCGAATCTGTATAACCATCCGGTGACATTGCACAAGCTCCATCATCTCATTATTCGAACTTGGATACCTCTTCCATTCCCATGTAATAACGCTATGCCCATTATCACAACCAATCCTATCCGAAACTTTGCACCATTTATGTTTTTCGAGAGCAAACAGATTCGGGAACAAGTCTTTCAAAGGGACATCATTAATCCAAGTTTCCACCCAAAATCTGATGTTCAAACCGTTACCAATAGAACCCCGGATCATATTCAAAACATTAACACTTTGAATTTTAGTGGCATATGCCACCTTCACCAACTTACTCCACGGCCCATTAGATTGTTTATTCCAAGGCATCATATCCCAACGACGGTTAGAGATATGAAGCGCATCTATAACTCTCTTCCACAAAGCATTGTCTTCAGTTTTATATCGCCATAACCACTTAAACAACAAAGAGAGATTACAATCTATCAATCTACTCAATCCCAACCCACCCTCCATCTTAGGCTTCGCCACGCGATCCCAAGCCACCCAGTGAATCTTACCGACTTCATCTGTCCCACCCCATAAGAAACGCTTAATAAGCCCTTCAAGGGTATTAATAACCGCAACCGGGGCCTTATACATAGAGAAAAAATAAGAGGGAATACTTTCAAGAACAGATTTTACCAAAACTAACCTCCCCCCATAGATAAATTACGAGCCTTCCACATAGATAATCGCCTTCTAAAAACTTGGACCACTGGATCCCAGCTATTAATTCTGGACATATTACCTCCAACTAGAATCCCCAAATATTTAAAAGGAGTCTCCCCCGCCCGGCACCCTAAAGCCGTAGCTTTATACTGAACCTCAGAAAGATCTTTCCCAATACCAAACAAGGTGGATTTATGAATATTAATTCTCAAACCTGAACATAAATGGAAGACGCGGAGTAATCGTCTAAGAGAATTAAAATTGAATTGTGACCATTCCCCCATCACCATAGCATCGTCCGCATACAATAGATGTGATAAGACTGGCCCTTCATTAGGTAGTCTCACCCCATCAAACGAACCCATAGCACACGCCCTCCGAATAATGCTAGAAAAAGCTTCCATAACAATTATAAATAAGAATGGCGAGATAGGGTCACCTTGTCTAATACCTTTGCTGCATGAGAACTCAAATGTGGGGGATCCATTAACAAGAACAGAAGATGCAGCCGACTCCACTACTCCAGAAATCCAGTCACACCATTTATCCGAGAACCGCATTTGTTTCATAATAGACATCAAGAACTTCCAGTTAACATTGTCGTATGTTTTCTCAAAGTCTATTTTAAACATAAATAAATCTTTACCCTGTCTTTTCGCCCAAGACATAATCTCACTGATAATCAAAGGGCCATCCAAAATATATCTACCCGACAAAAAAGCCGACTGAGTCTCATGAGTCACCGAATCCATAACCGCCTTCAATCTATTAGCCAGCACTTTGGAGATGACCTTACTAATCACCCCTATCAAATTAATCGGTCTATATTCACCCAACTCCACCGGGTCCTCCACCTTAGGCACCAATGTAATAAAAGAAGACCCAACCCCCTAGAAATATTTCCCGATTCAAAAAAGTGCCGAAATACCTTCATGAAGTCATCTTCCAAAATATTCCAATACCGCTTAATAAAACAGAAGTTGAAACCATCAGGGCCCGGGGCTTTATCACTGCCACATTCAAAAACCGCCTCCTTGATTTCTTTTCTCGAAAAGTCACCAACAAGAAAATCAGCTTCAGCGTCCGATAACGTCTTCAAATCAAAACACATTAACTGAGGTCTTTCCACCATCTCTTCCACAAATTTGTTCCTGAAAAAAGAAAAAACTTCACGTTTAACTAAAGAAGGCTTGGTAATCCAAACCCCATTCGCCATAACACCCGGGATAGCATTCAACACCCTTCTTTTATTAACCACTCCATGAAAGAAGCTAGAATTATCGTCCCCATCTTTCGCCCACTTCACCCTAGCTTTTTGTTTTAAATCCTTACGCTTACAGTCTTCAATCTCTTTCAACCGCTTATTACCTTCGCAATGAGACCAGATCTCGTCCTCCCGAAGATCACGTACCTCCACAAGACTATCCAGATACTCTAGCTCGCCTAATACCGTGTTATACTCCTCCTGTTCCACATTTAAAGTTCGCTTTTTCCAATCAATAATAGCAACCCGGACAACCTTCAATTTATGAAGCAAGTACACATCTGGAGGAGAGTTTTCAGCGAAACGATTAGCCGCATCAATAACCACATCATCAAATCCAACCCGGTCTATCCAAGAATTATAAAACCTAAACGGTTTCGGCCCATAATTCCGATAAACACACTTGAGAACCAACGGACTATGATCCGACTTTCCTCTAGCTAAAGCCCGATACTCCGCATTAGGCCACTCATTAAGGACATTCAGAGACACGAATATCCTATCAATTCTGCTACATTTGTTGCCAGCCACAAAGGTAAATTTACGGCCTTTTAACCCGAATTCATGCAAATCCACCTCTTCTAAAAATTCATTAAACTCATTAGAGGATCGGACATTAAATTTAGAACTCTTCCTTTCACCTCTACTACGAACACAATTAAAATCACCACCTACAATCCAATACCCCGGATCCTGACAAATAATACGGTTTAACTCCAACCACACAACCCTCTTATCTTCACACTTTTGAGGAGCATATACATTCGCCAAACTAATTTTCAACCCACTGTTTTTAACCACACCATGAACAACAAGAATATTCCTATGCTTATGGACAGAAACTTTCTGAAACACTTTCTTGTCCCACATCGACACAATCCCACCAGATCTACCCAAAGCATCAACCCACTCAACATCATACTCTCCTCTACCCCAAAACCTATCCAAATTAACGCCATGCATAGACGTCAACTGAGACTCTTGCAACATAACAAAACCAATCTCATTACCCAAACGAATACTCGAAACCCAATCCGCCTTGTCCACCCTACCCATACCTCTAATATTTAAAGAGAGCACATTCATTGATCCACCACCTGAAAACTCTCTTCCTCAACCGTAACACGGAGCGGCCCCTCAAACTTATCTATATTATTAACACCAAGATCTCTAGCAAACATCATAGTATCTTCCACTTCTCTTCTTACAATCGTCTCCCGATCACTTACATTCACAACCGAGTCATTTAAATCTGGTGTAACAAACTCCTCTTCCTGCATTTGTGCATTATCAACTTTATCTGCAACATCTAAATCATTATTAGCAAAAATAAACCGATCAATATCAAATATGTCATTGTCTTCCCGTATACGTTTCTTCGGTCTATCTTTATCAAGAGGCAAGATGGATCTACGATTCGCTCCTTTCTTCTTCGAATATCTACCCCCCCTTCCGTTTACAACTCCTCGAAACTGAAACACTCCCCACGGAATCATCAAAAACACCATTCAAGTGAGGCAATACGGCAACATCATCTTCCACCGGCAACCTCTGATTATCCACCAAATCAACATTGGTATCGTTCATCGCCATGTCATCATCACGGGCCTCCTGAACATTCTCTTCATTCTCCTCCACTTCCCCTATACAATCAGGGGTCCACTCGTCCATATCTTCTTCAAGCTGGATCAAGAAAGAGCAATCATTCCACACCACTTTACACAACCCATTAATTCTTTCCTGCGAAGGAACTAATACCCCCACCGTCGCGAATGACAAATCTCCTAACCCAGGAAAGAATGCCGGCTCGATCACATCCCCATACATGGCTGCAATGGAGTTGAAAACCTCTACTTCAACAACATGAACCGGCAGCCCAAACACCTTAACCCAAGCGATTCTATCCACCAACACACTCTGCCCATTCCAATTCTCAACCGATGAAAGCCATTCATTCCAACTATCCACGGCACTAACAAATCTTTCCTTAACAACCACACTGCCAAAAGTTAAGAGAGCATGGAACCCTCCCAAATAGTGGATATCAACCCTACCACTACAAATCTCCATAACCCTCCCCTTTAGTGAAGTAAGCACCTCCAGGGCTTTAACCTTAACAATAACACCAGAATCATAACATTCCTGTAGATGCTTACCTTCCGTCTGTATCACCAATTCCGGTATATTTTTCTCCACTTTCCTATTAAGGAGCGTATCCTTAAAGGACCGATTATCACCCTCCTCTCTGTGAATACTATCAACATTCACATAATCCACACCAGTATTCTTCCCATCTAAAACCTCCTACTGCGGAACATCCACAGGCTTCCAAACTTTCTCACCATGCACCTTAGGATCAATAGCCTTCCCCTTATTTTCCACAATATTCTGACCACCCACGAACCTAGCCGGGACAATAAAGAGTTTATAAGAGTCTATCCATACATCCTTCAGACTCTCTTCCAAATCAGCTCTATTACGAGTCACCCTTATCGTTGCAAAGCCAAATCTTTTTCCCAATTTATCATATTTCCTCGCTATGTAAATGCCTTGGACATCCCCATACCTGTTCAACACATCCCTCAAATCATTCGAAGAACACTTCTCCGGCAGATTTGACACAAAGAATTTCACACCATCGCCAGACCCATAGGATTTCTGATTCTGATACTGATACTGATTGTTGTTATGATGCTTCTTAGATGGAACATCATACCATGTGTTAACCTTGAATCTGTCTCGAGCCGCCATGCACACGTGAAAAGCCTATTCGCCGTCAGATCTCCAATTTCGCCGCCCTAGAATGTCGGAGCTAGGGTTTTTTTTTTTAGAAAAAATCCTTAGGTTCCTTGATTAACACCATTTTGTCTGATTGTTACATTTTGCATAACATGGTACCTCAAAATATTAACTTTACCTATATAAAAGGAAATGCAGGGCAGGCTAGTAAAGTTGCTTGGTTTTCCTCGTGAGATCTATTCAATGCTTTTGTCTTCGGTTTGACTTGTACGATTTTTGCTGCTGCAGCTTTCAAAACATATAGTAAAGTAAGTAACGTGATATATGTTATCTTTTATATGTATCTTATAGTTGAAATCAACCATAATTCAAGCCGTGCATTGGCAATCTAGCTATCTATAATCTGTCATTATATTATTAAGTGCACCTTTATAGGTAATTCATACGCTCAAAGGTGGATTGTGCATTGGTAGTATAAGGGCAATGAATTTGGCTTTGTTGGCTAAATGGATTTGGTGGGAAAAATCAAATCTGGACTCACTTTAGATAAAATGGAATAAAGTGGTCAAGCAAATGGAATGCTATTTAAAAACTAAACTGGTTAAAAATGGAATAAAAATCAAATCTGGACTCACTTTAGATACTTTTGGAGCGCTGGCCCCGCAAGCAATCAAGCTCCTCGATCGCGTGAAGAAAGTTATGCAAAGTAATTCCCCAGCTGCTAAGGGTCAATGTTTTATTTTCAATAGAGTAGGTTTTGCAATACAAAAAGGGGTAGCGGCGCAACTTGTGGCCCGTTTACCTACGTATCACTTGTAATTGGTTGTCCATGGATAATGTTATAAATATATTATTATTGTGGTTGTTAAAAATAGTATAAGACGGGAATTTGAAAGATGAAATATTATTAAAAAATAAATGAGTTAAAGATATATGTTATTTATAGAAGAATGAAATTGAAATTTAAAAAAATGTGATAGATTGTGCAACTTGAAGAAATGTTTTTGTTTAAAATGTAAAAATAAAAGAATACTTAACGGTCTCAAGACATTAAAATACATAGCTACCATACATCTTCTATACATCTAATAAACTAAAGTCCATGAGGACACTTGGCACTCCCACATTCATCCTCAATTGTGTAGCCTATCATATTGTGCCAAGTGTCCCCATTGTGAGAATTTATAAAAATTTTTCTTTTTTCTAAAAATCAAAAATCATTAATTATATTAAATTAGGTAATTATATTAAATTAGGTAATTCATTATGATTTGGTCAAAGCTTCTCATTCACACCTAAATCACAATTTCATTTGTAACCTTCTTTAACCCAATAATCTTCTTCATTCGTAAACCCCCTTTTATCACATAACCCTAATCATCATCGATCTGCTCGAATCAGACCATCCAAAACCGTGTTCTTCATCCCCTCTCCGAGGTGTTTTCTCTTCCATTCTTATGCCAAGTCAATCGTTCTTCATCTCTCTGTTTTTCTCTGTTTTATTTCATGTTTTTTGATGATTGCAACTTTCATTAAATATGGAAAGGTATGTTTAGGTTTATTTTCGATTTCTTGAATTAGGGTTTCAAAGTCAGATTAGTGTTTCTCTGTTGTGAAGAAGACTGCTCTTGCAAGGCTGAGTGCTGTGAACGAGAGCCTTAAGGTTTCAAAGTCAGCTATGAAGAAGAATAGACAGGCTTCGAAGATCCGATTCTGATCTTTTCAAACCATTTGTTTTGTTTATCCTTTCAGTATTTAAGAACTTATTTAATTTCCCAACATTCTTTCTATTTTAGGACTTCAAAAAAACACTGGATACACAGTCATAGGCATTTTATAATTTATTTAGACAAGCTGACAGGGTTTAGAAACTTGCTGGAATTATCGAGGGCTTGGTAAATATCTTTCTCTACATTTAGACCAGCTATCATGGTTTAGAAACTTTTAAATTTTCTTCATTATTGTTGCTTAACTGATTTCAGGAACAAGGTGATTTGAAGTTACTGTTTGTTGATGGTGGTTTTTGTGTTGTTTACTAATCTAAACCAAGACATCATCTTTGCCAAGGTAGTTAATTATTTAATGTTCGTATGGCTGGTATTTTAAATTGATATCTATAATCTGTGTGATTTAATGTAACGCTTTTTGTATTTGTTAAATGTACTCAGGTAACCTCATCGCCCCCATTTTCCGGTGCAATACTGAGTGGCGTTTACTCATGCTCCTCAAACGTAAGTTCTTCTTAATATTCCTCACTTGATTATGTTGATTTTTGTTACAATATGGTAGCTTTTGAGCGTTTTGACCCTATATGTGTGTGTGTTTTTTGACCCTGTTTTCATTTTCTCTGTTAGTTTTTTTACAGCATCAAAAGTAGAAAAAATGAAAAGGAAAAGAGGTTAAATCTAAAATTCATGAAGGTGTATAAATAGATTAAAAATCTATTTTAAAAAAAAAAATAAATGTTTTTATTTTAAAAAAAATTAAAAATCGGGATTACAATGTTAGGCAAGTTATTAAACACTTTGACCGAAACATTAATATATGATTTTCGATTTTTAAAAAATTATTTTTTTTATAAAAACATTAATGACTATTTTTTGAATTTTAAAAATAGAATAGTCATTAAATGTTTTTTATTTTAAAAAAATTAAAAATCTGGATTATAGTGTTTAGGAAAAGTTATTAAACACTTTGACCGAAACATTAATGAATGATTTTCGATTTTAAAAAATATTTATTTTTATAAAAACATTAATGACTCTTTTTTGACTTTTAAAAATAGAATAGTCATTAAATGTTTTTTATTTTAAAAAAAGTAAAAATTTGGATTATAGTGTTTAGGAAAGTTATTAAACACGTTGACCGAAACATTAATGAATGATTTTTGATTTTTAAAAAATAAATTCTTTTATAAAAACATGACTCTTTTTTGAATTTTAAAAATAGAATAGTCATTAAATGTTTTTTATTTTAAAAAAAAATTAAAAATCTGGATTATAGTGTTTAGGAAAGTTATTAAACACTTTGACCGAAACATTAATGAATAATTTTCGATTATTAAAAAAAAAAATTTTATAAAAACTTTAATGACTCTTTTTTGAATTTAAAAAATAGAATAGTCATTAAATGTTTTTTATTTTAAGAAAATTAAAAATATGGATTACAGTGTTTAGGAAAGTTATTAAACACGTTGACCCAAACATTAATGAATGATTTCGATTTTTAAAAAATAAAAAACATTAATGACTTTTTTTTGAATTTTAAAAATAGAATAGTTATTAAATGTTTTTATTTTAAAAAAATTAAAAATTATGGATTATAGTGTTTAGGAAAGTTATTAAACACCCGGCTGTGGAGTAGTCCGGGAAGCAAAATGTGGAAGAAGATTTACACAATGTGGGGTTAGCAACGATTTCGCAAATATGGAGCGTATAATTAGCATTTATCGTGAGTTACACAATATTGGAAACATCTAATGTTAATAATTATGATTACCATTTAATTAATAACCTTTAAACATAAAATTATTAATCATATGTAAATACATTTATAAATTTATTTTTAAACATTCAAAATCAAAATTTAAAAAAAAAATCCAGTTTTTAAAATTAATGACATTTAAACACAAAATAAATGCTGAATTATTTGATTTGTCA
Source organism: Ambrosia trifida (assembly GCA_028751855.1). Taxonomy (NCBI): domain Eukaryota; kingdom Viridiplantae; phylum Streptophyta; class Magnoliopsida; order Asterales; family Asteraceae; genus Ambrosia; species Ambrosia trifida. The sequence continues at coordinate 9,603,937 of CM054128.1, read as the reverse complement.
CATTACTATTTTTAGCGTATAAATAGCATCTATAAGGTAATAGTCGGTTAAAATTATTGAGTAATGCTCCTTTTACTTATACATGGGTCACTTTAGATAATGTTCCTTCCTATAAACGGGTCAAATAAGGTAATAGTCGGTTAAAATGTTGTTTTAGTGGTGTAGGTTCATGTTTGTTTACTTATAAATCGGTCGATTTGGGTAATGTTCAACTTTTCCAATGGGTCAAATAGGGTAAAAGTCGCCAACAGTGTGTTTATGGTGTTTTGATTAGATTAATGTTCCTTTTAGTTATACATAGACCATAGGTGAATTGGGGCAATCTTCCCTTTTCTTAACGGGTCGATTTGAGTAATGTTTGCCTTTTCAAATGTGTCAAATAGAATAAAATATGCTCGAAGCTTTTTTAGCGGGTCGATATAGGTAATGCTCATCTTCTCAGACGTGTCAAATTAAATTGTGAAATTTAGGTGGTAGTTAGTTTCTTATTTTCATTTTTATTACTTTCTTATTGTTGAATATGCCATAAGTCTATTTTTAACACATACCATTTAAGTCGCCTTATTCAGGTTGGATTGTATTTAAGAAACCCTGTATTCTCACATGGCCAGCTTTATGTCGCATTGTCAAGAGTTAAAAGCAGGGCAGGCGCGAAGTTACTTATACTTGATGCTGGTGGGAAAGTGATGACTAAAACAAAAAATGTGGTTTATAAGGAATTTTTCAGCGATATTTGAATAAATGTGTATTCGTTGCTTTTAAATTTTAATAAAATGTTTCTACTTTATTTTTCTTATACGTTATAATACTCCAAATAATCGTACGTTGTTGAACTGCGTGTCAACGCGGGCAAATATCTAGTGTATATAAAACTAGATGTGATCTAAGAATTTACTCATCATATGGTTGATAATTGGTTTTGGGTTCGACTCCTGATCCCTCCAGGTTTTACCGGTTCACTACCGTCGTGCCTTCGGATGGGTTTGTGGGCCGAGTTTTCCCTAGAACAGGAGACGGATGGGCCGAAGGGCTCTGTCCGTACGGACTAGAGGCCGTCTGGGGCCCCTTTCGGCCATTGGGGGCCGCGTACAGTGTACCCGGCAATACTTTAGTTGATCGTTCAAAAAAAAATGGTTGATAATTGGTTTTGTTATAATAAGGGCCACTATACGTTTATTAAATTGGATCTTTTGACATCTAATACATGACTCATATATACGTATGTAAGTCGTATATTCATATACGAGTCGTATTGTTCATTTCAAAAATGATAAGGGAAATATGTACTTTAAGGAGTTGTTTGACAACATCTATGCTAGTAAATGCTGAGAGTACGGTTGTGTAGTGGTGGGCTGAGTAGGTGGTGCATTGTGGCGGATCTAGAAATTAATTTAAGTAGTAACGTTTTTCATTTTTTTTTATTTTAGTAGTAACGTTTTCCAAATATCGTAAAAAAACAAATTTTCCACTACGTGCGCGAAGTTGAGTAACAACTGACGCGGCACCTAGCTTCAAGCTAGGTCCGCCGCTGATGGTGCATGAGTGATTGAGTGGTCAGGTGTCACACCCTCAAAATCCACTTGCGGAGTTTTACCGCGAGGCGCATGACAAACCAGGATCCAAACCAACGATCACAATAAACAAGTCTAATGAACATATGCAATTTCAAAAACATAGTTTAAAATTCCCCAAATACAGCGGAAGCTTATTCAAAACATAATCCAAAATAAACCAAGTGTTCAACGTTTGAAAACCATGCAATCCTAACTAGACGCCGTGCAGACGCGTGCGCCCTAGTTCCATTGTGCTACCTTAGCGACCTGAGAAAACATGTAAAAGTTTACGTCAGCACAAAAATGCTGGTGAGTTTACAGGTTTTGTAATCACAGTACCAAGTTCAACCTGTCCATACTATAACAAATCGAAAACCCAAGTACGCTAGCTAGGCGTATGTTTTGTTACTACTACGATTGGAAAACCATTACTAACTCGCAAACCAGATGTCGTGCCCGAATAGTAAACCTGTTGTTCCTGTTTGAGACAATATGCACTCGCCCGGCCCTCCAAGCCGACGAGCGGGGTTGGTCACTCCCAATAGCGCTATTCACATTTCCCCGTTGTGCTAAACCGCACATTCATGGTTCCCCCCGGGACTTCCAAAGATCGTATAGTAAACCATAGAAACCCATAGTATGACAGTAGTTACCAAACATAAGTTTTAACACATGTTTTCTCCCCCGAAAAGTGAAACCAGTTAAAAGAGGGGCCGTAAACTCACCTTAGGTTGCGTTACTTCGTAATACGAATAAACTCAGCAAGCTATGCTAGTCCCGTAAAGCGGCGACCTAACATATGACAGTTACAAGTACTTAGACTAATAACCCGCAGGTTAGTTAGTCCCTAGATGTCCAGACCATAACCAAGTTCGTTTGAAAACACCGTGACTGTTAAATTAACCCAAAGTACAAGACTCGACATCCCATTGGTGACTCGAGACTCCCCGTGTTATGCTTACACTCTCAAACATACAATCATGCAATCACACTTAACATACGTTAACGTCCAACAAGTTACAGCACGTAGTTCAAGTATCACGTAAATAAGTCCGAACATATGTTACCAAGTTATTAGATATGTTACGGGGTTCCTAGCATGTTCCTAGGTGTCAAATCGGGTCTCGATATGTCAAAATATACTTACAGCAGCAGTACAGGCGATTATGAAAGTCAACAGGCATTTAGGAATGCTAATTGCCTATACTATAGGCAATTAAGTCATAAGACATGCATTTACTAGCAATTAGGTCATAAGACATGCATCTACTAGCAATTAGCTCATAAGACATGCATCTGCTAGCAATTAGCTCATAAGACATGCATCTGCTAGCAATTAGCTCATAAGACATGCATCTGCTAGCAATTAGCTCACAATTGCATGAAACATAGGCGATTAGCCTCCTAATCGCCTATAGTATAGGCGATTAGGGGTGCTACTCGCCTGCAACATGGCTGTTCCGGTTTTTCGCGCGTTTAACACTCCAAATCAATCCCAGAACGTGTGTAAACATCAAATATCATCCAAACAACTATATCAAACATATTTCCATCAAAATCCTTCGTTTAACCTCGATCTATCAGCCCTGAATGCAATCATGTATCTTAAAGACAATACACATAACATGAAACATCACATTAGCATGCAAAACCGTAACCCTAATTAACAATAACTCAGATCTCATCATCATGCCATCATTATTAATCTGAAACTAACCTAATAACATGTTAATCATCCATCTTGAATCATAAAAACCCTAGCTTTTAATTGAAAACCCACATACATCATGCATGCTATTTAAAATCCAATTAACCATACTTATTAACGATTTTCAGAAAGCTTATTCGTTTTAAAACAGGTCTGGACCGTTAGGGATTTTACAAAAACGTTAGTAAAGATTGCATGGATGAAAATCACACCTTAGATTGTGATAGATTGATGAAATAAGCTTGAAACCTTGTGTTTTGATCCAAAATCACGTTCCAGAGGTTGTGTGTGTGTTGGGGCGGTTTATGGGACGACTAGGGTTGATATTATGAAGTTTAGGAGGTCAAGTATTGTATTTATAGTCGTTTTTAGTCGTCCAGCACGTTCCATGCGATTTGCAGCAGCTATACGCGATTAGCATTGCTAATCGCATGACATTACATGCATTTAGGGGCTAATCGCCCCCTAGAGCATGCGATTAGCATGCTACTCGCCTCCCATGAGGCCCAATCGCCTCCCTTATAGGCGATTAGCCAACCCTAATCGCCTATAGGGGTTGTTTCCGTGTATTTTGCGTGTTAAACCCCGTTTTAACATAGGTTAACACATTTTCACATACCGACAAGTCACATAATGATTGTAAACACATAACACTTGCAAACAAACATATTCACACTCGTTCACCAATTCCCGAGACTCGAGACTTGTATGTTCCCTATGCTCTGACGATTCTACGAATCGTCACTACTTGTACACTTGGTTAAGGACTGACATCTAATGAACCTCTAGACTAACATCCGACGATCCTCTATACTGAACTAACAGTTCCCGAACCATAACACGACTTAACTAACCCAGTTAAGTACAATATACGCGTGGCTCGTTAAGGTAGACTTTCATCTAGACAACGTTGTTAACCAGAATTTGTCGGGTGTCACATCATCCCCACGTTAAAAGAATTTTCGTCCCGAAAATTGCACAGTACCCAAAAAGGAATAACAAAAGAAACAGACAAAAGATAGAAACCAAGAGAGAGATTTACCCGAGTTGTCACATCATCCCCCCGTTAAAAGGAATCTCGCCCCGAGATTCATTCAGCTGCAGTGGAGACGTATCTCGATTCGAACGCTTCCTTAGGAAAGAGATGAGGATATTTAGATTTCATCTGATCCTCCCGTTCCCAAGTGTACTCTGGTCCCCGGTTCGAGTTCCAGCGAACCTTCACAATGCGAATCTTGCTATGACGTAGGCTACGAATCTTGTAATCGAGGATCTCAACAGGTTCCTCCACAATCCGAAGACGATCGCCAACCTTGATCTCTTCCAGTAGAACAATGAGAGACTCGTCAGCCAGACACTTCTTTAAGTTGGACACATGGAAGACGTTATGTACGTTGCCGAGCTCCGTCGGTAAATCAAGACGATACGCCACCGGTCCAATCCGTTCCAGGATCGTAAATGGACCGACATACCGAGGGTTGAGTTTGTCACGCTTCCCAAAGCGTATGACGCCCTTCCACGGTGAAACTTTCAGAAGTACCTTGTCATCAACTTGGAATTCCAATGGTTTGCGACGTTGATCAGCATAACTCTTTTGCCGATCCCGTGCCGCCGCCAACCGGTTACGAATCTGTACGATCTTTTCCGAAGTTTCGTACACTAGTTCAGGCCCAGTGAGTTGACTCTCACCCACCTCAGCCCAACAAAGAGGAGACCGACATTTCCGCCCGTACAGTGCCTCGAACGGAGCTGCCTTGATACTCGTGTGGTAACTGTTGTTGTATGAGAATTCTACTAACGGTAAGTGAGCTTCCCAACCCTTGCCAAAATCGATCACACATGCCCGCAACATGTCTTCTAAAGTTTGAATCGTACGTTCACTTTGACCGTCAGTCTGTGGGTGATAAGCTGTACTCATGTCTAGCTGGGTACCCAACGCTTTGTGTAAAGACTTCCAGAAGTGAGAAGTAAAATGGGAATCACGATCCGAAATAATAGAAACCGGCACCCCGTGCTTAGAAACAACTTCCTTCAGATAAAGACGAGCCAAACGATCCATGGTGTCGGTCTCTTTAATAGCGAGAAAATGGGCTGACTTTGTCAACCGATCAACAATCACCCATATCTTACCATTCCCGCTCGGTGACTTAGGAAGTTGCGTGACAAAATCCATTGTAATCCGTTCCCATTTCCACTCCGGAATTTCAGGTTGTTGCAAGAGACCCGATGGTTTCTGGTATTCTACCTTGACCTTAGCACAGGTCAAGCATTTGCTCATGTATGAGGCTATGTCCGACCTCATGTTTGGCCACCAGTAAAGCACCTTCAGATCTTGGTACATCTTATCCGAACCAGGATGAATAGAATACCGGGACTTGTGAGCCTCATCTAGGACAAGCTCCCGAAGTCCCCCGAATAAAGGAACCCATATGCGTTCTGCGAAGTAGTGCAGGCCATCAGGCCTTCGCTCGAGGTGCTTGTCGGCACCGTGCATAGTCTCAGCTTTAAGGTTTTCCTCCTTCAAAGCTTTTAACTGAGCAGAACGGAGTTGATCAGGTAGAGATGAATGAATGGTGAGTTGCAACGCCCGAACGCGACGAGGTTTAATTGATTCCTTCCTACTCAAGGCGTCTGCTACCACATTCGCCTTGCCAGGATGGTACTTAATGGCGCAATCATAGTCATTCAGAAGTTCAATCCAACGACGCTGTCGTATGTTCAAATGTTGTTGGTCGAAAATATGTTGAAGACTCTTGTGATCGGTGTAGATGGTGCATTTGGTACCGTACAAGTAATGTCTCCAAATTTTCAACGCGAATACCACTGCACCCAACTCCAAGTCATGGGTGGTGTAGTTCTTCTCGTGCACCTTGAGTTGACGAGAAGCATACGCAATCACTTTCTCGCGTTGCATCAACACGCAACCGAGACCATGAATAGAAGCATCACAGTAAACAACAAAATCATCAGGGCCTTCAGGTAAGGACAAAATAGGAGCGGAACACAGTTTAGACTTTAGTTCTTGAAATGCCGACTCTTGTGGTTCACCCCAGTCGAATTTTCTATCCTTCTGTGTAAGAGTGGTCAGGGGTTGAGCGATCTTCGAGAACCCCATAATGAAACGACGATAATAGCCCGCAAGGCCTAGAAATTGCCGCACCTCAGTTGGCGTCTTTGGTGCTCCCCAGTCCTTGATCGCTTCGATCTTAGCTGGATCGACATGAATTCCTAGTTCATTAACCACATGTCCTAGGAACTGAACTTCGCGTAACCAAAAGTCACACTTTGAGAGCTTGGCGTAAAGTTGTTCCCGTCGCAAGAGTTCCAAAACCAAACGCAGGTGTTCCTCGTGTTCGGTCTTGTTCTTGGAGTAAATCAGAATGTCATCAATAAACACAATGACGAACTTATCAAGATATGGTTTGCAAACGCGGTTCATCAAATCCATGAAAACCGCCGGTGCGTTCGTGAGACCGAAAGGCATGACCAAGAATTCGAAATGGCCATAACGTGTACGAAAGGCAGTCTTTGCAACGTCAGCTTCCCTTACGCGCAACTGGTGATAACCGGACCTCAGATCAATTTTTGAGTAATAGCTAGAACCTTGGAGTTGGTCGAATAGATCATCAATACGTGGAAGAGGATAATGGTTCTTGACGGTCAATTTGTTCAGTTCTCTGTAATCCACACACAATCGGAAACTTCCATCCTTCTTCTTGACGAATAGAATCGGGGCTCCCCAAGGGGAAGAACTTGGCCTGATGAAACCCTTGTCCAAGAGTTCCTGTAACTGACTAGACAATTCCTGCATCTCGGGAGGTGCAAGACGGTAGGGGGCCCGAGCAATAGGAGCAGCCCCTGGTACAAGATCAATACCGAACTCAACCTGACGATGGGGAGGAAGACCAGATAAATCATCGGGAAAAACATCAGGAAACTCGCGTACAACTGGAATATCGTCGATCTTCTTCTCATCACTAGAGGAAACAGATAAGAGTGCCAAAACGGCTGAATAACCCTTTCGAAGGTACTTAAGGGCTTTCATGCTAGAGATGATATTTAGCGGAACACCACCATTGATACCGTACACCGAAAGGAATTCTCCATCAGGGAGAGGAATCCGAATAATCTTGTCGTAACAAACAATCTCCGCGCGATACAAGGACAACCAATCCATGCCTACAACAACGTCAAAACTACCCAAAGGTACCGGCATAAGGTCGATGGGGAACGACAAACCCGGCAACTCTAGTTGACACTCCCGAAGGATACAAGTAGCTTCAATCTTTTTACCGTCAGCCAACTCAATTATATACTTAGCCTCTAATGGTACGGGTACTACATCTAGCAGTCGACTAACTTCCATAGATATAAAACTCTTATCGGCACCGGAATCAAATAAAACATTAACAGAGCGATTATTGAGAAGGAACGTACCGGTAACTGTGTCAGGATCCTGTCTAGCCTCAGCGGCTCCAATGACGAAGGCACGTGCATTCCTGCCGCCGCCCCCGTTGTTCCCGTTACCGTTGTTCCCGCCCTGCTTCAGTTTCGGGCAATCCTTCTTGTAATGCCCAATCTCCCCACAGTTGTAACATCCCTGTCTTCCCGTAGTTCCCTGAGTAGTAGGAGCCGAGTTAGTAGTTGGGGCCTGGGTCGATGGAAGTGTCACCCGACAGTCTTTAGCAAAATGCCCAAATCGCTGGCAGCGATGGCAACGATTTCGGTCGCAGTCCCCCTGATGATGACGTCCACACTTGTTGCATTTAGACAATTTCCCCGCATAACCACCCTGTTTGTTACCAGTAGAAGAAGAACCCCCGCTATCAAATCTCTTACCCTGCTGTGCTGGCCCAGATCATTTAATTATAACCCGAGGAAAAGACATTCAGGTTTTAAGTCCAATTATCCGCCATTAGTCCATTATTGGGATCAATTTATAAAAAAAAAATCATTTCCTAAGTTCTAAATTTCTAATAATCAAGTCAAGCCCAAAACAGAGCCGGGCCAAAATTTCAGCTTGGTTTAAAGTCGAGTTTGAGTTTAAATCAGCTCACCTCATAAACAACCACAATACAAAATTTACAAGTCTTACTATCTTACATGTAAAAATGACTTAAATACTCTTACTTTAACAACAAAAATATATAGAAAATCAACAATGTTAGTATCAAAGAGTGAAATGACAAACTCTTCAAAGTTCAAACCCCTACTAAAGACAACATAATTAACACATATCTTAGAGCATTCACATCCCCTCCATCAAACCTCCCCCCATCTCCAAAATTTAAAAAAACTTACTAAAAATACCCTACATCCCATCCACCATTTTATACCCCATCTTTATATTTTGAAAAATCAACCTTCTAGCTTTTCATATATGAAAAGCTACTATTTGCCCTATATCAAATTATTGTGAGTGTATTTTAACGAGGAATATAATAAAATAAGTGTTTGTGAGTAAGATAAAGGTAAATGTGGTGGAGGGGATGTGGAAGGTTTTTTAAAATGAGAGATAAATTTTGAAAAGTATGATTTTTTGTTATATTATAGGGTAAAAAATGGTGGATGGGATGTGAATGCTCTTATAGTATAACATATAAACATAAATAAAATATATAAATAGATTAACATTTCAATCCCAATGCACCCAAAACAAGAAACACAAAACATAAAGCTGTCCTACCAATTTCAACTACTCGACCTTCAGATGTCTTCAATGGTTTCACACCATAACTGCTATTACCCACACGTCTCTGTCTTCTATTACACACATCAACTCCAAGCTTTGCACATTCATATGCTTGCATTGGATTCAAACACAACTCACTATTCCCACTTATATCCAAATTCTCACCCACTCTCTTCAAGAAACTTGTATCAAACGGTATCTCTCCACTCAACAAATTCTTGCTCAAGTTTAAGTGATATATATGCGAAAGATTCGCTATACCAACCGGAATGTTTCCGGTTAATCGGTTGTTTTCCAATGACAATGTGGTTAAGTTCCACAGCTGTGAAAAACTGGCCGGAATTTGGCCAGAGTAGTTGGAGTTAGCAAGCCGAAGCTCTCGTAGCTTCGAAAGTCGACCGAACTCTGTCAGGAGTTCGGTCGACATTGGATTGTTGTCCATGATTAAATACTCTAACCCCTTTAAATCCCTTAAACCAATAGGCAGTTTCCCATGAATATTATTATTACTTAATGCCATGAATACTAAAGAATTTAGTTTCCCAATGCTGTTTGGAACGGTTCCCGAGAGCGAGTTCGAGCTCAAGTCTAGTTTTTGAAGCATACCCAGTTGTCCAATTGTCTGTGGGACCGGACCTGTAAGCAAGTTATAGCTCAGGTCCAGTCCCACTAGATTTTTAAGCTGGCCCAACTCAGCAGGTATGGGCCCGCTGAGTTGGTTATAGCTTAAGTCAAGATGGACAAGTGAGTTTAAGTTAGAGATCTCTGGCGCGATGACGCCCGAGATCTCGCTTTGAGATACTGTAAGTATCTGAAGAGAAGTCAAAGCCAAGAATAATTCAAAAGGAATAGAGCCAACAAGAGTAGGGTTTGATCTAAAACTTAGCTGTTGCAAAGAAGGTCTAGTTTGTATGGTTTTGGGCATAGAAAGTGTTGTTTTTGTTTTGGTAAAACAGTGAAAAAAGAAAATGGATTGAAGGTATGGAAGTTGGAAGATTTGTGAAGGGAAAGAGGCAGTGGTTTTGCATAAAGGGTTTGGTGATGTGCCAAAATGTAGCCTAGTGACATGAAGATGTGAGTCTTGAACACTTGGTTTGCATTCAAGTCCAACCCAAGAAGAAGATGGTTCACATGGGTTGGGATAAGTGGTTCTCCATTGTTGGTCAGAAGATAGTGTTTCCATGATGGTGTAGAGGGTTTGTAGCTCAGATGGGTCCATGGTTGGTGGTGGTTGTGGGTTAGTATGGTGGGTGCATGTTACAAGGATGAGTAGGAGGAAAATAAGCATTATGGGGAAGAGTGTGAGTGTGTGTGTGTGTTTGTGTTGGAGTTTGCTTGTTGTGTGGAATAATATCCCATCAAAATGAAGAAGGGTGTCTTAGATCCCGTGAATGTTTAAAGAAGAATACATGGAGAGTGGATATTGTTTTTTATATAAAAAGGTTCGACAAATAATTTAATTACAAAGGAAATATGTTGAGTTTGTAACGGCTAAAAAACAATATAATGTGTATACTGTTTCACTGTTCTATATATATATATATATATATATTTTGAATTTATGTTATCATCCAAAATCATAGTTAATAATTGGTACCATAAATAATATATTGACGACATGGGGGTCGCATTTGTTAGTATTAGCGAAACTAGAAGGGTCCGTAGGGTCAGGGGTGGCCCTGGCCCCCCCTGTTTTTTGGCGCAGCAGTGGAAATATGCGATTTTCATAGGTAAATTGAGTCCGGCCCCCACCGATTTGCAACTGCCGATCGAAAAAATTGAGTCTGGCCTCGTCCGATTCGAGAACCAAGCTTCGCCCCTGCGTAGAGTCTTGGCGGCCAATCTTATTTATGCTATATACTTTCGTAGTTTAGATGAATGTGAAAGGTTAAAATGTACTTTGAAATAGAGTTAAGTGTCTGTTTATTTCACCATTGTTGTTAGTGTGTTTAAATGATTAATATGTTTGTTTTTTTTTGGACCACAAGGAGGAATATAGTAATATATGAACATCTGAGGAAACACGAGTTTGTATTTTACTGAAAATAGCTCTACTACAGTGACATGATAATTGATAAATGAAACATCACATCACATTATATACTTTTTAAGAGATGTTTAGTGAGTTTGAAAGCTACACACGTTTTAAGTATGAGAATAAGATGTCTCTTTGACCGTCTTTGTATTTTACACTACGTATAAGCGTTATACAGTTCTTGCAATTATCCACATAAGATGTGTTTTGTTTCGAACACAACACTATTTCTCATCTTTGCTTTTTGTTCATCAGGTTATATATCTATACAACATACATTGGCTGGTCCCATACATTTACCCTCGATAGATCATCATCATCATCATACTCAGTTAATCCCACCAATAGCAAAGCTAAGGTAGGGTCTGAGGAGGGTAAGATGCAGACAGCCTTACCTCTACCCCTAAGAATAGAGAGGCTGCTTCCAGTGAGACCCCCGGCTCGATGTGGTTTGGTATCAAGCCTTGGACATAAGGCACAAAACGCTTAGCAATCAGGACAAACCCGATCGGTGCATTTACCCTCGATAGATGTCAAATAGTATTAGCTTTAGGTATCTAACCCTATATATTTTTCATGTATATTCTTTTGTTAAAGTATGAAACCGACATCTCATCTCATACACACATTTTTTTCATAGAAAATTGTGAGCTTTATGTGACATTTTTTTTCTAGAAAACTGGTATTTTAAGGATAATTTAACAAGTGTTTCAGTGAGATAACAGAAAATATTTATTGTTCTTGACAATTCAATTGGAGTCTTGAGCTTCAAAAAGTAAGGATACAAAGCAAATTTTCTAAGAAACTGGTAAATTACATAGTTAAACCAAAATGACAAATACATTATACAGTGACCCCCAATTCAGGCCACTGTGTGTTTTCGGCTTTCGGTTACATCAACTATTGAAAAATAAATTAACTTTTGCAAGAAAGTAACACCACACGTGTCTCGGGAGTTTCATGCAATATGTGCAGTTGTAGATTTAAGGAAACCATCAAACCGAATTCCACCATATTCAGCAAACGTATATAACCCAAAATACTGTGTCAGCAAACAAACACTAATTGAACATGCGTAGGAAATTGCTGGCGTAAGCCATTGGCTTCACATCGGGGTGTGGCTGTACATTTATAACAGAAATAAGATGGTTATAAAAAGTTCAAAAGTTAAGGAATTAAATGACAATGTCAAAAGAACTGACCACTGCTGAAAATGTGACAATCTTAGGCTCCATTGTGGGGGCTTCAAAACGGATGAACGCACCCTTGTTTCCCATCTGCAACACCGGTAAATTTTTTATAAAAATAAGTTTTATAAATAACGGGAAACCAATCCCTAAAGGTTATAACGGAACTACAGCACATAAAAACCAACAATATTAAATTACCTGGTCACAGTAGTTTGGAGCAGAGAAAACAGTGATGAGTTTACCATCATGTTCGATTTCATAGCCTTCCTCTTTAACCTCATGAGATCGCACAACTAAATCTGGAATACAAAACAAAATATCAATGAAAATGTGCCGCGAATATGAATTCAAATCTTCAAATCTTCTGGGTGTCTTTTCGAAAGAAAAATCAAGCATTCAATCTTGATATTAAAGCATGCATAAAACATAATATTGGTGCGCTTTCTGATGCTGCAATTTTACAGTATTGATAAAATAATAATATTACCTAAGTTATTATCCTTCAGAAACCTTTTTGTTACATCTCCACCAAAAGAAAGCCCTACACCACGCTTGCTTGGTCCTCTACCAGGGTTAGGTTGAGGATCACTCCATAATATCTCACACATCAACCCTGATACAAAAAATTATAAAAAATCATGCACCCTCTAAAACTCGTATTAGCAGCTTGTTATCCAACTTAACATATAAAATAAAAATTTTATTTACTAAGATACAAAATTGAGGCAGACAAAAGCACTTTCTCAAAATACCTTCCTCCGGAGGCTCGCAAAACCGATCAATTGCTCTGATGTCAGAGAGCTTTACCCCATCAGTGCTAAATAGTCCACCATGAACAACAAATATCTTCTCATTTATAACATGAGCTAAAGGTAAATAGCAGAAAACTTCTGCAAATAGCTCCACAAATTTATCACTCAACTTAGATCTGACCTCACCCTCAAACCCATAAATCTTGTTCATGCTTTTGCTCTCATGATTTCCACGAGAAAGATGTATAGCTGGAGCAAATCAAGAGATTAAGCTGAGTAATTAGAAGAGCAAGAGTGTAATAAACAGCTAAAGCCTAGAGACAAAACTCAAGGTAGCCTTATTACCTGATGGAGACATACACTTGAATGCAAACAGTGTTAGAATAACCTCCACAGAAAAGGATCCACGGTCAACAAAGTCACCATTAAACAAATAGGGATTTTCTTCGGACGGAAGACCATTGAGCTCAAAGATATTTAGAAGATCATACAACTGCATCCATACAAAGTCCATGAATAAGTTACAATAAAAGATTAAACAAATAAGTGGAAATTGATGATAAAAGTTCCATGCTTTGAATTACCTGACCATGTACATCACCACAAACGGTGAAGTGCTTTCCGTCCGGAACATTTATGTCAACCAGAGATGGCAAGGCCATTAAGATTTCTCTCATCCGTAGAACAATCTCAAATGCATATCTACAACACAAAAAACAATTTCAGAAAAGTTGGTGATGAAGACAATAGTTAGTATTAATAAAAACACAAATTGGAATACTGATTAAAGAACTTCCTAGCTACACATACCGTTTATGTAACATTTTCTGATTCTTAAAGTCATCCATCATTCTCTTCACAAATTCTAAAGTTACTACATCTCCCTCTATTCTTGCACCAGTATATTGTGGCTCCACATCTGTATTTAAATAAAATCATATAAAAACCTTCATCATAGCACATCTTTTAAAGTATGCAAAGCATAAGAAGTACATTCAGCTTAAGCACCAAAATGCACAGGAAAAAAAAAAGCTAGAAATAATAACTCAGAAGTCAGAACAACTGTATCCCAACTCAAACCTCAAAACAAATTGTGTTTAATTCGCTCCTTGTTCTAAACATGTAACAAGCAGTAATTTTTAATGATATAATAGCTTTTATTTCATAATTTATTTAGTTGTGTAAATGACTAAATTCTTATGGTCTTTACTAAGTTTAAACCTATGTTTAGTATCGACTCTTCATTAAGAAACCACCAGTGTAATCAGCCAAACCACCAGTCTATTTGACCACCAAAAACAATGCCAGAAGTACATCTTTTAAAATATGAAAAACATAAGACATACATTCAGCCGAAGCACATAATGCACTGGAAAAATTGCTATAAATAAGAACTCAGATCAATTTTACCACAACTCATACCTCGAAACAAATTGTCTTTTCATTTGTTCCTTGTTCTTATAACTTGTAACAATCAGTATTTTTCATGGTTTAATAACTTCTATTCCATAATTTAATTAGTTGTGTGATTTCTTATGGTCTTTACTAAATTCAAACCTATGTTTAGTATTCACTCTTCGTTTAAAAACCACCAGTGTAACCAGCCAACCAACCAGTCTTTTTGACCACCAAATACAATGCCAGTGCTGCAGATGCCACTATGATGGCTACAATGGGCCCCACCACCATCATCAACATAGCCATTAACGCTACTGCAGCTGCCATCGATGCAGCAGTAAACCGAGGGGGATGATACGATGAGCCTGTGCCCGTCCCTAAAACGATAAAAATAGGGAGAGCACCATTAAAATGCATAAGCATTAACTTTTGACACAAGGATTGTACATTATCTTAGATTTTATTAGTTACAGGATACTGTAAACTTATTGTTATTGTAATTTGAAATATATGTTCTATTATATGACAAATTATTCAATTGTGAATTGATTATTGTGAACTTACAAACTATTATGATGTAAAATTGAATGTTCAATTTTACTCAGATATGCTTTTAAACTTGTGCTTTTAAATTTGAGCATTTTGACAAGCAAATAAACACATTCAGATTATGCTATTTTACTTTGCAAAAAATCTTAATAATTTTGATTTCGGACTTCAGACGCTACCTCCTAACATTCAAAACTGAATTTACCTTACATGTGCGAATCACTTCAAAACTAATAATCAACCCAAAAGGGAAGGTGTTGCAACATTCTGAGGGGCAAACTAGACACATAACTTTCAAATAGTCTTAATGATTCTTATTTTCAGATAATGCCTCTCCTAAAATTATAAATTAGATTTACACTACATTTGGGAATCACTTAGGAATAAACAATAAGCAATCATTAGTTAAAAACTTGATTACAATCAGTAATCTCATGTTTACTATTAATAAATCAGTTCACATTTGCATACAAGTTTGTAATTAGCAATGACTTATCCTACCACTACCATGTAACACCCATATTGATAACTAAGAAAACCAGATATACGAAAACTTAAATGATAGCTAGAAGAAGCTTTGATATCAATGTCGGATACATCAATGTCTTCACAAGGGTATAAGACACAAAATAGTTACTAATTTGATGATGGCCACAACTCATATACGGTATAAAATAACCATTATTTATAAAAATGAAAAACTTTGAAAGAAAAATACCTAATTAAACTCATAAAACTATAAATCACTAAAAATGACCGATAAACAGTAACTAAAGAAATGATACCTATGGTTCGGAGATCGATGGTTTCAGCTACCGACTGTTGTTTAGAAGTAGGTACAGAAATCGCTTCTTCAAACTTGAGCTTCATTACAGCCTTTTCGCACTCCTTTAACTTTTTTGAAGCATCTGGATCATTTGGACTTAATCTTTTCACCTGGTTTCATATACATACAGCAAAAGCAACATTGGTTTGGTTAGTTGTCAACTGAGAACACTTTGTGCACAAAATAAATGAGTACAATATACTTTGCATACATTTTTAGCACAAAAAAAAAACCTTTAAACTTTTAAAAACAAGAATAACAAAGATCTAAAATAATCCTGCAGGCTAATAAAAGCACAACGCCACAACCCACTCTTATAACAGACTGGGTCAAGAATGTGAGCCAACCTCACATACATGGAACTGTTAAGAGAGATTATGCATTCATGCCTTAATGAAAGAGGCTTTTATAAGATCTTAGTGTTATATATGCATTGACATTTTATATATGCATTGACATATTAAGCCTAATAATGAACTTCAAAAAATATTCAGAAAGTTGATTCCATAACAGATGCAACAAAAAACACTATACAGTCTATATGATAACACATGCCTCTTGAGTCTTGAGACATGATGCGCGTGCTTCGGGCATCGACTTTTAAGATTAAAACGCAACGGACCGTACTAAAACTAAGCAAGGGTACTTTTCTTGAAAAGAAAAATAACACAAAGATTATGTAATTAATCATTCACATTGGAACACATGAATAATCGTAAAACTTAAGAAAGAACAATCTTGTAAATAAAGATGAAATTTAAAGTTTTTATAGCATTCATATACATTTAAACAAGTGTATATATGTGTGGCCCTCCGCGCGCGCGCGCGCGGGGGGGGGGAAGTAAAGTTGCACTAATTTTAACGTTATTTTACTAATTTCGTGAAAATAACGTTAAAAACGATGGATGGTTAATCATGCATCATGTGGTGGCGTTGATAGCCAAAAGACAAGGGGTTACATGCACCAATCGGGCTTGTCCCGATTGCTAAGTGTTATGTGCATGTGCCTTATGTCCAAGGCTTGATACAAAACCATTATCGAGCCGAGGGTCTCACTGGAAGCAGCCTCTCTATTCCCATGGTTAGAGGTAAGGTTGTCTACATCTTACCCTCGTCAGCCCCTACCTTAGCTTTAAACAAGTAAAGTAACCTAAAGATGTAAACAAAATTAACCAACAAAAAACACTATATGTCTAACACAAGCATGATCAGTTGATCACACACCGGTGCTATTCAAACATCACTAATAAAATGACCTAACTACACAGCCTGCAGTAAAAAATTCCTCATCACACAACAATATTGCAGTAAAAAATTTCTCATCTTAATAAAACAATAAAAAAGCAACACAAACCTGTTGAAAATCCTTAAGTGCTTCTTTAAACTTCCCCATTGCAAGATAAGCAGCACCACGCCTATAATAACCCTAAAAACCACCAAAATTCCAAAAACTTTATAAAACACACACATACACACAACTCCAAACCCTCTACTCAAAAAATAAATTAAAAAAAACACCTTTGAATACTTAGGATCGATCTCAACAGCCTTAGATGCATCCAGAATCGCACTCCCATACTCCTCCAATTTGGTATGAGAAAACGCCCGATTCGCCCAATACACAGCATTCCCTCCGTTCAATTCAATCGCTTTTGTATACAAATCAATCGCTTGTGAAAACTTATTAGCTGTTATAAGTTCAAACCATTAGACATATATTAATATTATTGTTATATAAAACGAGAAGGCAGGCGTATGGATAATAATAATAATATTATTATACCTTTGAAAGCTTCATTAGCTTGTTGTTTGACTTGTTCGGCTAATGAAACGTTGTTAGGGTTTTCAGTAGACATTGATGGCATAATACGACGGCGTATAGAGGTGGTTGGTGGTGGTGGTGGTTGGTTTAGTGTGTTGAGTGCATGCCAACTGTTGTGTTGTTTGGTAGTGCAGATATGTTTGCCCTAGATTGTTCCGGCGGCTCTTTCATATCATTGATTCGTTGTAATGTTTTAGTTCGCTACCTTGTAATATTTCATGGTTACGTTTTCATACCCTTTGTTTTAATTTATTACCATCGGTTCAGTTTGCGGGTTATTCTGATTCCTTGATTCGGGTTGTTTGGTTTGACAGTTTTTTGGGTGGATACGAAAACCGAACCGAATTCATTCAGGCTGGTGAATTGAATACCTGATTAGAATTTGGTTCGGGTTTTGGTTTTCAATTAAATAAATTGATTAACATTGGCAATGGGATTACATTGGTTTAACCCTAATTGGAAAAAAAGTTGGAACTGAAAATCGGATTTGTAATTCGGTTTGGTTTGGTAATCGGTTTAAACCGAAACATTGAACATCACTGCCTATAATTGTTTTCATGGTTTAGGTGCTTTTGTTATTGATACAATTATTTTGTTCTTATAAAAAAAAACTTTTTTACGCCAAAAATGGTGACAGAAATCCGCAAACTAAAGTTGTGGCCAAGCATAGCAAAAGACTCCATGATGTCTCCGATTGTATGATTTTATATTATATGCTACGCCTTTATAATTGTTATATGGTTATTTTAGGTTTTGAGTATGTCGTTTATGAAGGTTTTGAATTTGAATTTTGTGCCATTTACAAGTTGGAGATGTGCAAGGGCATTTAAACGACAACAAAGTGACAAAATTGACATGTGCTCATTTGTTTGTTGCCGATGTTTAAAAGAATACTTTATATGCATGTGTGTACACACGTTATACATGATCGTCTATGTGTTATCTGTGATGCCATGAAAAAATATGATTACTCAATATGAGATTGTTACATCTGGCCTCTCATATCATCAATATTGTCTGACTTGCACCTGATAGGTTGCTTACTTAGGAACTCACAAATTTGTTTTTATTTCCAAGACTTTCCAATAAATCGCCCAGTCTAATATTTCATTGTATATGTGTTTATGGTGAAATTGTACATTTGACTGAAATCTTAGATTGATATTTGTAAAGTCTTAGATTGATGTTTGTTCTTAGGGAGTTAGCGGTGTGCATGTGTCGGTTTGGACTGATTGACCGAAATCGAGCAAAAACCAAAATTTTGATTTTTCTGTTTTTTGTTTCGGTCTTTCAGTTTCCGGGTTTAAGTATGGGTCCGGTTTACGTAATGTGACTTTACGGTTTTCTGTTATACATTTGGGCTTGCAATTTTGGACTAAAAATGGCCCAAAATAATAATTTTGGGGGCCGAAACTTTTGATTAAAAAAAAAAACAAAAAAAAAAAACTGACTCGCAAGCTTTTGTAAAGAATAATAGAATGCTTTTCAGATTTATAGTAAAAGACGGTAATCTACTGATGATATATTTAAGGTAATATATCGATTGTATGTGTATTTAAAATTAAAATATACCTAGTGTTGTAGGTTGTCTTTATATATTGTTAGCTTTGTATTGATCGTCAATTTTTTTGTAGGCTATCTGCTAGGCTGGTTGCTTAGTAGAAGTTTTAAATTGTTAAAACCAAGGTGTTAAAAATCAAACCGGCCTTTGAGTTGTTTAGCTGTGGGATTGAATAGAGAGAATTTGTATAAACTTGCTATATTAACAAAATCATCCAAATACAAATGAAAAGGGTTTGGTTCTAGTAAAAGAAGAACCACCATAACCGCCCATACTTTAGGTTATACAATAACCACCATAACCGCCCATACTTTAGGTTATACAATAATAATACTAATTACATACTAAACTCAGGATAAAACAAATATTATGTCTAACATTAGCTTGGGTGCTTCATTAGTTTAACCATTTGGCCCAGTCTTAATATAGGAGTCTAGTAAAAGAAGAAGGTGAGCGAGCATTGGTATTTTTTCACTGACTTTTTTAGCTTGTAACATAACTAGTAAGACACTAACCGTTACTAGTCTAGCCGCTCTCGAAACCATGATCACAAGTCGCAACGCATTAGCTGCCTTATGTTAATTGATTAGTAGGAAATTAGGAATATATACATTTGGAGCTTGAAGTCAAATGGCATAAAGATACCATTGGGTAAAAACATAATTACTCAAACCGTAAGGACTTAAAGTGAAAACTATACATCAATAATAAAGAGTATCATTCCATGTTTCATTACAACAAAAAAACATATTATTCCTTTCAATATGGATCCAAGCCCAAGCATGTTTGGAGTGTCTAGCGGCGTAGGGATGGCGGCCGCAGTGGCAGTGGTGGTGGTTGTGTTTGGATGGAGGGTTTACGATTTCATTTGGTTGAAACCAAAGAAGATGGAGACGCGTCTAAGAGACCAAGGACTCAAGGGAACATCCTACAAGTTGTTATATGGAGATGTTAAGGAGATGATGAAAATGATAACCGAAGCATATCGCAAACCCATAAACTTGAACGATGATATCGTGCCACGAGTTTTGTCATTCGTTCATAGCGTAGTTACCACTTATGGTAAGTGTATGTATGTATTATTAGATGCTAGTGATTAGTAAGTACTAAAGATTTTTTTTGAAAGGCAACTAAAGATTTTTATTGTGATTTGAGTTAAACCTTGTGATTTAGCTTCTCTATGATTGGATGATCATTGATAGGTAAGAATTGCTTCACATGGATGGGGCCAAGGCCTATCTTACACATATCTGATCCAACACTAATAAAGGAGATTTTTGGAAACTATGAAGACTTTCAAAAGCAAAGAGGCGGAAACCCATTAACGAGCTTGCTAGCAAAAGGACTTGTGGACGTCGAGGGTGATCAATGGGTGAAACACAGAAAGATCATCAATCCCGCCTTTCATGTCGAAAAGCTTAAGGTTTTGCTTATTTTTTTAATTCACTATTAGACTAGTTGGGATTAATAAGGTAATTCAACTCATTTACCTATAAATAATTCGTCTTGAGTATACGTATGCATACAGTCTCTGAAAAATTGTCCAAAGTATACTGAAATAACATATGATCTAGTGATCTACTAGTAGCAATTTGTTCCTAACGTGTAAGGTTAAGTCCCACTTGAGACACAAGTGTATATGGTAATTGTGAGTTTGTTGTTGAAAAAAAGAATTGCTTTTTATTCTATAAAATGTTGTTTGCATAGATATAGTTTTTGTTTCATAAGTATGCTTTGGGCCAGGGGTGGCCCTGGCCCCCCTGTTTTTTGGCACAGTAGTGGAAATTTACGGTTTTTATAGGTAAATTAAGTCCGGGTTAAGTCCGGCCCCCGCCGATTTTCCACCACCGATTAAAAAAAATTGAGTTCGGCCCCCGCCGATTCCAAAACCAAGCTTCGCCACTGGTTTCATATACCACAATATTTTTCTATAGCTTTTAAAATAATATTTATTGGTTGACCCATCCTTACTTGACTCATAACTCAACAGCCCAACTAATTTTATGTTTAGTTGGGGTGCTAGAGGATTTATAAACTCTAATACTAAATATAGTATGATAACCTCATTGTTTCTTTATAGCATATGGTGCCGGCTTTTTATGTGAGTTGTGAAGAGATGATTAACAAATGGGAAGAAGCACTAAACGGAAAAGGCTCATGTGAAATAGATGTGTGGCCTCATCTCCAAGCATTGGCCGCTGACGTAATATCACGTACGGCGTTTAGTAGCAGCTATGTGGAAGGAAGGAAGATATTTGAACTTCAACGAGAACAAGCTGAGCTAGTTATAGCGGCTTCTCAATCTATCTACATTCCAGGATCACGGTGAGTACATACATCTTTCCAACAATGTTTTTAAGGTTAGAAAAGACATCGTGCCTTGAAGGATAACGAGTCTTTCTTCATTTTTAATTACGCAGATTTCTACCAACGAAAAGCAACAAGAGGATGAAAGAGATTGCACGAGAAGTAAAGGGTTTGGTAAAGGGTATTATTGATAAACGAGTGGGGGAAATAAATGAAGAGGGAGATAGCAATGACGACCTCTTAGGCATACTTTTGGACTCCAATTATAAAGAAATAAAGCAACATGGACATAACAAATTTGGACTTAGTATTGACGATGTCATTGAAGAATGTAAGCTCTTCTATTTTGCAGGCCAAGAAACTACAGCAAATTTGCTTGTTTGGACTATGATATTGTTAGGCCAACACATAAGTTGGCAAGATCGCGCTAGGGATGAAATTTCAAAAGTTTTTGGAGATAGAAAACCAGATATTGAGGGGCTGAATCAACTAAAAATTGTAAGGTTTTTTAGAACATAAAGGTTCTCGTGTCGATTTCCTTTACTTAGTATGTTGTTGTCTTAATTTACAGATCAACGTAATCTTCCTCGAGGTTCTTAGGTTATACTCTCCGGTGGTAGGAATGCCGCGAATGATTCATAAAGAAACAAAACTAGGAAACATGACTTTACCTGCCGGAACACTCATGCAAGTGCACACACTACTTTTACACTATGATCCTAGTATATGGGGTGACGATGTAAAGGAGTTCAAACCAGAAAGATTTTCACAAGGTGTGTCAAAGGTGACCAAAGGACAAACCGCTTTTATCCCGTTTGGAGGGGGTCCACGTGTATGTATTGGACAAAATTTTGCTATGTTGGAAGCAAAAATGTCACTTGTTATGATTCTGTCACACTTCTCATTTGAGCTATCGCCTTCGTATTCACATGCTCCGTATACTATCATCACTCTTCAGCCTCAATTTGGTGCACACTTAATTTTGCATAAACTCTAGTGGTTAGTAACCTTGTAATAAAGATTACTAGTTGTGGCTACAGTGTTCTTTGTGTCTAAACTATTTGAAAATAATTTTGTAGTTCTTAGTTAGATCATATATCAAGCATTTTGTTTGTATGCTCATCTCATTCCATCAGTGATGGCGTCTATAGGATCATTGTGCAACTTCTTAGATAAAAAATTTGCCACATTAGTACAAAATTGTTTAAGTGGTGCGGTGTATTTGATTTAGAGATGCGGTATATGAACAACATCATTACATATGGCATCAACAAAATGGTTCTTTAATATTGCGACTGAATTGAAGCACCCTCATTAAATTATCAAATGCATCAAGAAATAAACATCCTTACTACAACATCAACAAGTGGCATGATGACACCTTGAATCCTAAACCACATCACCAAAGAATTTAAATATATGTATATTCTAATTTAAATTTCCAGGAATTTATTTTTCTTTCCAGAACCACCAATACACATATTTATATACCTTTCCAGTTTACCACCATAACACACAAATATTTATATATGCGGCAAAAGTTAGAAATAACATAAAAAAAATGGCTAACTAATATTAATCAATATAATTTTTCCAAAATCATAAGTTTTTTCCGAATGAAACACAAAAAAGTTTACAACCCAAAATGTTAACCCGTCCACTTGACACACTTTGGCAGTATCATAATTAATAATGCTTATAAATTAGCCATGTTATTATCGAACTTTCATCAGTTTTGTTGTTATGAGACAAGGAAATACATAGATGATATAAACAGATGATATAATGATATGCAAACTAAATAGATTTAGTTTTCGATTGCTTTCATTCTGGTTTTGTCTGTTTTTTGTTCGATTTCGGTTAAGGGTTCAGTTATTGTTCACGTCTAGATATTGTTAATCACGTAAGGCATCAATTTTCTTAATTGAATAAATAGCAATACCATACTCAAATTATAGTGATTAAAATGTCTTTTTTTATGTTGTACTATTTTTAAAGTATTATTGTATGAAAAAATATGATTGTTTACAATTCATGTGGGCAATTGGCTTAAAAGAATGGAAGAAATGCAACTGCTATTTAAATAAACAAAAGTTAAGTAAATTTGAGGGAAATAAAGTGTACTTGGTGTTTGAAAAATTAATTTACCCTCATTTTAGGGTTGTACGTTATGCATTACATTATCTGAAAACTCTTAACCTTTTGGGTCTTTTAAAATGCCCCTATCGAATACACTATAATATAGTATAGATATATAGGGGTGAGCAATAACTAAATCGTTAACCGAAACCGAACCAAAAAACATACGAAACCAAACCGAAATCATTATAAAACTGAATTAACAAAAAGTCGAGCTAACTTAAAATCGGCTATTCTTTCTTTTTTTGGCACCCTTAGTTCCCTGAAATCAAGTAAACCTAAAATGGACCACTCATATATCAATATAATAGCTTTTATACCTCAATTTCATGTATTTTAAGGCAAAAATTTTAGCTAAAGTATGATTTTAGTTATTAACCAAAATTATATAAACCGGACTGAAAACCGTCAATCTAACCAAATACCTATACCAATTGGTTAATAAGATCGATTAATCGATGACTTCGGTTTCGATTTCAATTGAGTCTGATAACCAAACTAAATCAAACTATATACACCCTTAAAACTGTATGTGTTTTCCGTTTCATCATGCGTGCTTCTTGCTAGTTCTGGATAATATAGATTAAAAACATAAAAACCAAACAATATAATATTATTTGAAGTGAAATGTTAACAAATTGACATTAAAAATTATTCCTCATTTAAAACGATGCACTTGCAACTCTATGGTCAGACCTTAGCCCTACGTTGTGTTCTCGAGTTAACTTAAGAGGGAAAAGAAAGGAAAGAAAAAATTCATCCGTGTTCCTGAGTTTTTTTTTTTTTTTTTGAAAGGAAAAGAAATGAAGGGAAAACTTGAAGCTGTGTTCTAGAGTTGATTTTCAAGATGAATAGAAAAGGAAAAGAAAAAAAAAACAAAGCAATTGGCATCCTCTTAAATTTGAAGGAAATAAAAGGAAAAAAAAGGGAGAAGAAAGGAAGGGAAAAAGGGGGAAATTTCTCACTTTCTTTTCTTTTTCATCAAATATAGCGCTAACCCATGACCTCTTGGTCTAGTGGTATGGTGTCCCCCCTTACAAATGTAAGGTTGTGGATTCAAATCCTTACAAATGCAAGGTTAGGTGGAAATAAGGTGATATAAAATTTGCCGTTAAAAAAAAAAAATCATATATAGCGCTAGTGCCTCCCAGCTTCTAGAAATGTTAAAAAAAAAAAAAAAAAATTACCCATTTTTCATCTAGAATGATCTTCAATCTCAATGTGGTGATGAGGATCGAATTGGTAATTTCATCTATGTCAATAATAATTGATCTATCCAAGTATATAAAAAAAATTACAAACTGATAAAATCTTAACTCGTGTACACTAATTGATTAACAGAAGACTCTAATATATAAATTAGAACATTGTTAATATCCATCCATAATGGTGGAGTGGCTTTTGTTTCACATATGTGATCAAAGGTTCAATCCCCACTTCTAACATTTATGGTTTGGTATCCGGGTGAAGATCGAATACGGGTGGCGCCGATTCGAATCTGACGGGCGGCGAGGTTTTACCGAGTTCTATAACACTGTCGTGCCTTCGGGCGGGTGGGGCTCGGGTTTCCGCGCATCGGGAGAAGACGAGGGCTGCTGAAAATCGAGTAGTCGATTCTTGGCCACGGCACCCCGCAAGGGTGGTTGCCAACATTGTTAGTAGTTGAAAAGGAAAACATCAGATAGAAACGTGGGAATAAACGTGTGAACAACTCCACTCCACGCTCTTTGCTTCTATCCACGCGTTTTTCGATTACATCTTTTTTGTCATTTACATCACATGCAATTTGCATATACTGTACTGCACAGTTTTTTAATATTTTTCTATCATAATTAAGCTCACTATATAATTAACTCATAACCTTGTAATCAACATCATTCAAATTAACTTAACATCAATCTCTATTTAATTATCTCCATAACATAGTACATATATATATATAATAGATCATTGAACTCTTCATCATATATATTATATTTCTTATCAACCATATGGTTTTGAGTACTGTGGACTTACAAGAACAATACATAAGCAAGTTTTGGAAAGAACCAACTACGTTTAATAGTATTACACTATTACTATGCATATATCATTTTAGTATCAATTTTTTTCTAAGTTTATGCTGCCTTATATATAGTCAAATTCTTCCGGTTTCTTTCTTTCGGAATTTTCTAATTTTTCCATGATATATATGGTTGATATTGATATATGGTAGTTTGAAGATTTTGTATTGTTTATAGAGTACACGACGGGTTGAGTATGCTGTTAATAATTTTTTTTTTTGAACGGCCAACTAAAGAATCGCCGGGTACTCTCGTACGCGGCCCCCATTAGCAAAGGGAAGCCCATAGACTCGGAGCCGAACTCACGAGCCTCGCGGTGGCCCAACCCGCACGCACGAGAGCAGTGGCGAAGCTTGGTTTCGGAATCGGCGGGGGCCGAACTCAATTTTTTTCAAACAGTAGTGGAAAAGCAGCGGGGGCCGGACTTAACCCGGACTCAATTTACCTATAAAAATCGTAATTTTCCACTACTACGCCAAAAAACAGGGGGGGGCCAGGGCCACCCCTGGCCCCAATAATACTTCGCCCATGCACGAGAGCCCCTAGCCCACCCGTGTGCCAATTCCAGTGAAAATATTATATGTAATAGTTGTGAATTGTGATGTGATTTGAGATTATTAATGGAGTGGTTAGCAATATATGTAAATATTTACTGCTAGTTTCTCTCGAGTAACACGATGTTTGTGTACTAATATTGACCATTAAGCATTAGCTGATTCAGATATGATAATTTTATAAAAAGTAAAAATATACATAATTTATAGCCTCCTAATATATAATGAGTTGGAGTGTTGACAAATTTTAGCTTGGGTTAAATTAGAGGATTTTTCAAATTATGGGTTTTGTTCTGGGTGGATGGACTGAGTCACCACGTTTTGTTCTTTAAGTGAAAAGTAACCCCGAATACTCGGTCTTTGCTAAAAAAGAAATGTACACCGAAATAATATTAGGATTAAATTTAGTTTTTATTTTCTTATTTTATTTAAAATTGATTAAAAAAATTACTGGTACGTAGGACCCAACCCATTAGAATTCGTACATCTTATCCATTAGGCGAAATATAATTTTCATTGTATATTTCATAAAATCATTTATAGGTAGGTATGTCTATTCATTTCATCAATGTAAACTTATCATTACCGATAAATAGAGTCGTGTCATTTATCTATTAAGCCAAATGCATTATATCTGAATTTGTGAAATCATTCATGGCTTTGTTTCTTACATAGAAAACCATTTTTCATTGATCACCATGTTAGATCTTTTTTCATTTTTAACTTGTTCTATAAAGTGACATAAATTTAATTTTGAAGTTTATTAGCTCCTAGCACGGGAGTGAAGTTAATCCCAACATTGGGTTCACAATGTTTGAATTTATGTGTAAGTGTGACGTGTGAGTCACATTGACTCCGTGTCTCGCGTAGGTGTGGGAAGGAAAGATGAATTGGTTAATACGTGGAAACCATTTGGAAGGTATTGAATTATTATGTTACATTTTACTTGGAAACCTACCCGCGTACAGAAGGGGTGCAAAAACGGGATCTGGTCGAAAACTTTCTGAATCACCGCGTCGTTTGTAGACACGAATGCCGCTCCGAAAATTGCAGGAGTTATGTTATTGAACCCACTTGAATCTATAAAAATACACAAAGTCTAAGCAGATTATACACCAACCCACAGAGAATTCCTCATATCAAAACCGACTATACATTGTGATTTTCTTTCAGGCAAGTGCTAGGTCCGGCAGTGCACAACCACTGTTACTAACCAGCGTACTCTGAGAAAGACCGCGAATCTATTTAAGAAAATTGTGTCAAACACAAGGCCTTTTCCGGTTTCTTCTTCTGCTTCAGTGTAAGGTTTTTCTAACACACTATATACCCTCAAAGCTAAATTTATCTAAAATAGATCCATCAATTGTATTAATGATAAAATATCATTCAAAATAATATGTGTCCACAACTCAATCAAACCGCTTCATTGGTTCGTACTATTTCTGGAGAAACAATCAAATCATATTAAAGGTTGTATTATGAAGTGTGTAAGCAAGGGTTCTGTATATGATAGACGTGTGCCAGTGTGTGGCTTGGCTCTATTTTCGCAAGGAGATATTTTCGGAAATTAAAGTCTCAACCTCAACCTCAAGTGAATATGTGTATGTTTGGCAAGGAGCTTTTAAAAGCTTTTAGGGGCTTCAAGCTTCAAGCTTTTAAGAAAAAACTCATACTTAATAAAAAGCTTTGTTTGGTTGAAGAGGCTATAAACTTTTAGGTTAAAGAAAAAGCTTTACAGTGAAAAGCTACTAGTAGTAGCTTTTAAGAAAAAACTCTACTAGCTACAAGCTTTTAATTAGTAAATGACACAAATACCCATTCTATTTTAAAAATAAAATAAAAACCTTCTTTACAAGCTTTTAATTATGCTTATTTTGGTCATTTTATACATTTTATTAAAAGCTCCAGCTACTCTGTCAAACACCAAAATATATTAAAAAAGCTTACAGCTACCAGCAGCCTCCAGCTAGTTTTACCAAACATACATGTCTCCATCCTTTTGGTGTTATCACTGACTGATTATCTTAAGATAGATAGGTGGTAATTTCGAGCATTTGAAGGGGTCAATTTGTTTATGTATCATTTGGTTTACTGAAATAAAAAATTATAATCCCTAACAAAATCCAAACAGTTGATTTTGGCTTCTAAACAAACGACTAGGGGTGATCAAAACTTATCCGTTAATCGAAATTAACCAATAACCGAACCGTAATCAAACCAAATTAACTGATAACCGATATTAACCAACAGTTACGGTTAAGGTTATTTGATTAACCGGTTAATCGGTTAGGGTTATGATTAAGGGTGTCGCAAAACCGAACATTAACCGAACCGAATGAATTAAGATATGCTTTTAAAGTATATCTATATTCAAACTA